>JAUESE010000001.1:9718663-9731098 GCA_032274725.1 Malacoctenus triangulatus
TCAGTCGACCACACAAACTCACAGTGCAACATCAGCTTACCTGCGAAGCATTTGGAGCAGAGATTCTTAGTTTTGCTCGACCTGGGGGGAAAAAGAGAGGGAAAGAAAAGGTGTTACTTACATATCGTGTTCGCATAAGTTTGAGAAAAAGAAGCAGATGCAATAAAAGAGCGAGTGCCGTCTGCTGGTAGGGATCCACATGGCATGAATAAGCACAGTTTCTTGACCCCAGGTCAAAGACAGATGCTTTACTTTTCAGCTGACAACTTGGCAGGGAAATATTTAGGGCAAGAATTGTAATTCAGGAAAAAAGTTTTGAATTATTCACTGAATCCAAGACAGCAACACTACTCACGACATGCGAGACTCTCAGGCATATGCAGCAGCCAAAATCTTTGGCGAAAGAAACTGTTTTGTTTTGTGCTTCGTGTCTTGCAAACTATTAAATAACAGTCATAAACTAATTTGAAGAAAACGGTATTAAACACTGGCAATCCGAAGGTTGTCGCACGAGCAAACAGACGACAGCAGAGCTGCAACTGTAACTATAAAACAACACCTAATAAAACGCTTGCTCGGGGGAAGAAAACACAGAGTTCATTCGCAAAATTAGAAAACTAATACATAAAAGTTGAATCATTGCTCGTCCACGATTAACACCATTTTTAACAATGTTTTACTTATACACTGAGCAGCTAGTGAACATGCAAGTTGGTGCAAAGGAAAATGGTGATAAATATCACATTTTAAAGTAAAACTGCTCAATTTGGTTAACTGTTGTTACACAAACGAAATGAAACCGGTACAGTAGAAAACAAAACAACCATTCAACTGGACCGACAACCATCAACGACTCAAATAAAATATGAATGTCCTCTCTGACAGCTTCGTCGGGCCGTTTTTTGTCAGAGGAACCTCCGGGCTGTATCTCTATCCTCCGGATCACAGATAAAGCTCTCTGATATAAAGAGTTGTAATGGAGTTGATCACTGGAGCCTTGCTGATTTCGTGGCACGCCGCTTTCACAACAGATGGCTTCGGCTTTCCTCGGAGAAAGCTCCTCTCATTTCCTCCCCAGCCCCTCGCCCCGCGCTGCCTGTGCATGGAGCGTGACGGTCGCCGCTATCAGTCACATTCTATTTATTTTGGGCGCTTCATCGCACACCTTTGTCCTCGTTTCTAATTGTACGGTCAGTCGCGGTCGACCTGAGGGCTGTCTGTCAGGTCTCCCGGCCGGTCGTCTTCGGCGAGAAACAAGAAGTTGGGACGGAGGAAGAAAAAAAAAACTTCATCATGAGACGCAGGCAGGGAGGAAGCAGACGCTGCGTAAACAGCAAGTCATATCCTGTTATCAAGCTTACAAATCAGAGCTAATCAAACCACAGATTCATTATGGAAATAAAAAGATGTGAGGAAGGGTGAGAAAAAAAAAATATGCAGAGAAAAAACATCTCCATAGTTGAGTGGAGTCGACTCGTCTATTTCATAGTTTGGCCCACTGCTGTTACTAATGAGGAATATCTGATTGGAACAGACAGGAAGAGGGGCTCTGTCGCCTTGGCGACTCAGTTTGAGTGGCATGAAGGAGCGAAGGATCAAAAAGGTGGTAAATGTTTGCAGGCACACAGGTTCTTTTCAAAGTGACTGACACCAGTCAGTGGGAAAAATACGGAAAATCAGGCAGAAGTCACACAATAGAAAGTCTACAGATGTTTTGATCACAGTCGTTTGTCGTTCAATCAGTCTTAGATTGCGGCCTGTCTGAGGTGGTTGGGAAGCAAACAGTCACAGAGAAGAACTTCACCAAGACTTAAGAAAGTAAAACTGGCTCGGAGGATCTTCAGCAGACAGTGCAGGTAGACCACAATCTTATCTATCATAAAATACAATCTAAAAAGTCAACTTTCATTGCAGAACACAGTCACAGCTCATCCTGAGTAAAAACCTGCCTCAAATTAAAGCAACTGACTTTAAATCAATAGAAAAGCCAAATGAAGATGCATCAAATCAACCCGTTTTTCCCTGCAAGTTTGTTGAAGTTGACAGAAAAGAGGTGAGGAAGAACATTGATCCAGTCAGTTTTATTACAACTGGCTCATTGATGCTTCATGAAAGGTGACTGAGCAACATCATCTCGGCTTAGACAGTTGAGCAGTCACCTGAGAAATGGACGAAGAAATGGATGGGAGACCCAGTGTGAACACCAACATGATGCAGAAAAAGGAGACGTCCTGAAATTGCAATTATTGTCTGAAGAAAGCTGATTTTTTTTTTGTCTATCGTTTTACTTCCTCGGTGCAGCCTCTGCTCGTCACAAATTGAATGGTTCAATGAGGTTTTGTAATGAAAAGTAAGTAATGGATAGGAAAATGACTAGAGTAGTGTTAATATCTTCTGACAACAAACATTTCTGTTAAACTGCATGATCAGACATTCTTTTCAATATTGTGAAAAATGTTTCCAATTGGTTGAATTTGGTCTGGATTTCAATTCTGATCATGCAAGTCGATGCAAAAAAAAGTTGTAATGAATTTTCAGAGGTAGAAATTGAATTTTCCATACATCTTTGTGCATTTAAAGATGCAGGTTTGCATCGAATGATTCAAATTTCATGGAGGATTAAAGTGTATAAAAATATACATATTCAGATAAAGCTGACTGACTATGAAAAGAAAGGCTGTTATTTATGGTAGAGAAAAACGGTCGGACCATTTAATGTCAATGGAGCAACTGCTGTGGAGATAAAAGATATATAATGATCAACAAGGAACTACGATCAACTCACTCAATCAAATGAGATCAACTTCAACTAAATCTGCCAACTATAACAAGGAGTTATACCACAGCCAGAGTCATAAGGCAAACACAAACAGGAAACAGAAGAAAAAGCAAATGACAGCATGAGCAGATTGCAAGTATCTGGCTTGCATCTGGTATATATGATTAGATAAGTGTACCAAAAATCAATGAGATAGGAAAACTATTCAGAAAGCAAATGTAATATTTTGTGACTTGTGAAACAAAGTCATGTGAGAATAGAAATCATCTGCTTCCCCAACAAAGAAAGAGACCTGATCAAGGTGTCTTCAAATACCAGAAATCCTCAGGGACACCCTTCACAGACAAAAATGGCCTGAACCCGAATTGCAATCGAAAAGTCCTGAAGCGCTCTGCAGGCTCAGAGTCACCTTTTAAATATGACAAAAAGTGAGCAGAAAGACTAAATCTTAACCTGAGCACCTCGATTCTTTGTCTCTCCTGTTGAAAATCAGTTTGGGAAAGTCAAGCCATTGCTGAACCTTGCAAATAGGAGACTGAGGGGTGAATGTAATCTCTCATTAAAAATGTCACCTGCAATTACATCCTAAAAGATACAGCCATCATGTCAAACACTCACACAGTCCACCTGGCAGTAGAGCTCTGACCAGGTTCAGTCATGTGCAAATCAAACATAAAGAAACGATTTGAAAAGTGGGGAGATCAATGTAAATATCAATATAGTGGTGTTTCAACCCTTCACAACACTGCAATGATTTTTTTTGGAGGAGATTTCCAAGATTTCTTAACTTTCAGAGCAATAAAAATGTAAAATTATCAGTTTAAAGGGCAATTGGTGTGTTGTGGAAAGGGGAACCATGCAAAACTGGGAGACATAATTTCAAGGAAAGAGAAAAGAAAGAAAGAAACGTTTTCATGATGAGTACAACAAAAAAATGTAAGTATCGTCATGAACTAAAGTGGTTTTATGGCTTTTTTGGAACGAAATGATATTTTAATAAAGTATATGGTCCTAACAGGCCTCCTTTTCTACCATACTGTTCCAACTCATACAAATTGCAAACTACAGCTTAGCTTTGTGTACCTGTGTAGTCTAAGGCAGAGATGGGCAATGTTGATCATTGTGAAGAGACAAAAAAACCTCACTCCCACTAACAGAAGGCCAAATTCCAGCTGACCACTTGTTGCAAAAGCAAACAACTGAATTAAAACAAATAGTCTTTTTTTACCAAAAATGTTGCTCTGTTGTGAGGGGAGTGTTATCAATAACAGAATAAATGATTATTTCTCTTCTATGAACAGCTAAACTAAAATTGTAATCACTTCCCATAATCGGATCTTAAACCCATTTGCAACAAAATAAAAACAGACAAAAAACAACTTGCATGAGTTTTCTTCACCAGCAAAATTCGAATATGGGGGAATTCTACGATTTAATGTTTCCAAATTTGATTGGATTTGTGTATTTTGACATTTTGTTAACATCTTTCCAGAGAAAACTGAAAAAACGTGGAGAAATTCTGTTGACGCGTAAATGTCACCAACTTCAGTCTCATATGGGTTTGCTGAGGTGGACACAAAGTTATCGTTTGTACACACAAACACCAGATAAATTGTACTATTTGGGATGGACGTGCCTAGAAAATCAAACGCAAACATGCTGTGTCAACGTGTGCTCCGTCCGAGCAGCTCCGGCGTGTAATGACTCGTCTGCAGTTGATCGACGGTTCGCTGCTTAAAGAGCCGCTCGGCGTGAAATCAACCGCTTTTTGTATGAACTTAACACGTTAACTCCCCGGTTTATTAGTTACCGTCCACCTGCCACTCGACCGGGAGGGCTTATCCCCCGCTCCTGCCCTGTTTTTCTGCCTTCTACGGGGTGAGGTTACCGAGGCCAGCTGGAGTTAGCAAAGCAGCTAATGCTACAAAACAATGGGGAGGGGGTAATAACAAGAAAAGCAGCTCATCCCTGTTTGAGCTGCTAATGCTAGTGGCTACCGACTCTGCTAGCCGTCGGCAGAGAAAGAAACAAAGCGTTTACAGAAGCAAAAGACATTTTTCGTCGGCTTACCCCCAAAAACCACAGGGGCAGCGCGGGGGGATAACGTTAACGTTACTGGGAGGCTTGCTGCCCTCGCTCCCCGTGTCCCCCATGTCGGTCTCCCGTGTCAGGCTCTCCTCGTAGCAGGTGAATCCGTGGATGGAGTACGGGCCTCGCTATTTGCGTTTAGATGCCCCTGGCTTTGACAAATACACAGTCAATACCCCAACCAAATAATCCGTAAGGGTTTCAGGGAAAGATGAGCGGTCTGCCGACACGAGCGGCCACTGACTCCGTGAAATTTAAGCAATTTTTAGTCGACGTCGGAGCCGTCAAAGGCGACGACGGACGGAGGCACCGGGGATCCTGGGCCGATCAGCTGGAGCGAGGAGCGAACCACTGACTGAGGAAGGGGAGGCCAACGGGGGACGACGAGGGCTAAAAACGCAGAATGACTGAAGAGTACGCGAGTATCCACGGAAATGATTTTTTTTCTTCAACGGCTGAAGTATAGAAAATATTTACGCCATGACTGATTATTTCGAAACTGCTATTTTGAGTATTTGAATTGTCATGGTATGACCCACTCTAACTACCTCTTTACAATGAAAAAGCCGTCTGTAGTACAGAGCCTGCACTGTCTTTAGAGTACATATTGAAGAAGATTGACCTCAGCCGGCATGTACTTTCCTCAGTAATTGGTTGGTATTTACTGAGACTTTGTTAACGAAAGCAGTCACTTGTAAAGTTTCTGTGCCTACTTTAATTTTAACGCTATGTTAGCAAGGAGTGGCCATCTACTGTCAAATAAACACAACTCATCACCTGCTTAGCTTCACACTCATAGTGGCATTTAGTTTATGGACAGCTGCTCCACAGCATCTAATGTCAAAGAACTCTCCTTACTGCCAAACCAGCAGTGATTTGTAGTCCTGAGATTATTGTACTAGTGGGGGGTTTGAAACATAATGCAGGTTGACTTTCATTCCCTGTATTGGTGGTTTGACCCCCCCCCCCCCAAATCTGTCTTTGTCCATGTGTTGAAGTGTCTTTACATTAGAGACTGAACCCCAAAATCTTCTCAGTCTTGCTGGCTTCCTTTGGAGCCTAAACACTTTCTAAAGTGCCTTCCTGGTTGGCAGAACACACTAAACTGCCCTCTTGGGGGGTAAAACCATCACGATGTACCCTTGGCTGGTTAAAACCCAATGAACTGCCCCTCTTAAGTGGCAAATATTCATGCCCTCCTGGTTGGCAAAATTCAGTGTCCCTCTTGGGTGGCAAAAATACATACTAAAGTTGTTTCTGCCCTTCAAAAAGACTGTGCACACCCCTGACAGGAGGAAGTACTTGTGCGTTTCACACAGTGCCATTCTTATGGAATATTATATTTTATAGTTGACAGATGTCAGTCAATTTTGTTTTCCACAGAACAGTGGAAATAGAAATAGAGTAAAAAAGAGTAGGTGAATATATTTCAAAACTCTACAACATGCACAAAGTCTCCTTCCACCTAAACATGAGCATTGCAGCTGCACACACACACATCGCTATCATGTGACTCAAACTGACTTAGCTTTGGTTCGGTGTTCTTCGTCCAGTGCATTTGTCCCAGTTCTGTCTGTCCTGTAGGTCCTAGGTGATAACAGTGAGCAGTCGTAAGAAGCCTTGTGTTTCAGTTGTCTCTGCTTTAGTTAACAGACCGGCATTTTACATTGAGTATTTTATATACATTAATTATTCAGCAGCGAATAGCCTTGTTTATTTTTGAGCTGTGGATCTAAGCCGTGTAAATATTAACCAAACACGTCCAGTAAAATGAGATAGTCAACAGGTTTAGGCTTTGTCAAAGTTAATTCAAGAACAGGTTATAGATTTAGATCTTAATCTTGGACAAACATTTCACAGAATCAATGTGCAGTTTGTTTTAGAAATAAACTGTGTTCGCTGACATCACAGACAATTACTGCCTGAGCTTCCTCCGACGTGGCTTGGGAATGGGCTTGTTTAGTGTTCGCAAATATTGATGGCGCTGTCTGCGACCACAGAAATAGCACCTCTGAAATCAGTTTTTCACCTCAAAATGACTTTCAGAAGAACGCAACACTTCACTTTAGAGCCAGGAGGTTTAGATTCCCCTCAGCAAGACCTGCCAAGACGATGCTCCTGTCTGCAGGGAAGGACAAGTGGGCCCTGGGTGGAATGAAGATAGATAGCTGATAGTTCATTAGCTAGTTAGGCACAGGGAGGGGTATACCGCAGAGGATTGCAGAATCTCGTTTTTCAGCGTTGCTAAGTGCCTTTATTCCAGCGCGGGGTGAAACAATGCGAGCAAAGACCTCGTTGTTATTCGCTGCCGTGTCTCCGTCTGAGCAAACTCTGGGTCTTTACTCTCTCGGCGTGCTGCTGCCTTAAGACACGAGATGCTTCTTTTGGGATGTATTGTTTTTATACAAACAGATAACAGTGGCGATTCAGTGTAGCAAACATGGTGTGGCGCAGCACCAGTTTCGGCCCCGCAGTGGAAAAGCGGTTGTTGCTTCCCTCCCCACAGCCCGAGTCCAGCCTCCAGCTCGGCTTTCCTCTAGAGATTAGGAGAACCCCACTTCAAAGACGAATCCTCTCGCCTTACATACTGTATACCCCCGCTCCTCTCCTCCCTTGCAATAAACACGAGAACTTAAGGAATTAATTAGACACCGGATCAAACACGAGTTATAAAATTCAGCGGAAGATTCGCAGGATGGCGAGAACACATGTGGAGTGTTTTACCCATTGTTGCCATTTTTCTTTGAAATGGCTTACAAAGCCCGTGTTTGATTCCAGATCCAGCGTGACAGACATTGACAGTATTTTGACCCGTCTTCATCTCTCCAAGGAAAAACGGTTTGGAATGCTTCTGCTAAGGACGGCGCTGCGGCCCCGTAACAATGCAATGTAAAACGCCCTTGGAAGCGTTGTATTTCAAGTAACAACCACCCCCCCCCCACCCCCCCCACCCCCAAAAAAAAGGCAGCTTTAAAAATCATTTTCACTTCAAAGATGAAGAAACTCTGACAAGCTGCAAAATATGTTAAAACCACCGTCATAGGTGAAGAGGCTCAGTGATGTGTTAGTATACGTAATCTGTGGGCAGGATCATCCAGTGTGGGTCAGTCGATATGTCACATCTCCCAGCCCCCAGGTGACGTCTCTCTCTCTCTCTCTCTCTCTCTCTCTCTCTCTCTCTCTCTCTCTCTCTCTCTCTCTCTCTCTCGCTCTCTGTCTCTGGAGGTCGAGTAACAAATCACAGGTTGCACAGAATGTGCTGATTACCCGACTACACTTGCATTAGCTCGCGTGTCGATGAAGAGAGTTGATTCATGGCTGCTAATAGGAGAGGCAGGCTCTCCACAACATGCTGGAGATGGATCGTATAGGAAATCCATGTCAGCGCGTTCGTCCGTGGATGTTAGTCATTGTTATCTTTAAAGGCAATTCCCAGACAGGCAGGCAGGCACGACAAGATTAGATTCAGTTAGAGGGAGGAGAATACCTGACAACAGGACAACCAAGTTTAGTTAACTGTAAAAACACCAGTATTGATCTGAATTAGCCGACGACTTGGAGGAGGCAGGGGGCGGCGCCAAAAGAACATGGCCACACTTATATTTTTTGAAAAAAGACACGACTGTACGTTGTCAGTTTCACGCTTGGAAGGAAAGTCAAATGCACTTTTCCAGCATTCTTTGTTGAAAGAGGAGTAATTCTGCGCTGCAATATTTAAAAAAACATGACTTGGTCGAGCAGGAATACTGTTTGTTCAGTCATATATTTTGGATTTTTGTTTTCTCAAAAGTAATGTGAAAATATCATCTTATCTCTTCCTTGTGAAGCTGATATCGTCTTGTCTCGTGAGCTGGGTACATTTACCAACCAATATTAGTTGCTAGTTTTTCGATGAAACATTTCATCATTTTTTAACTTTCAGTGATGATAATCATCACAAAACGACTTCAATAAGTAGAGAGTAAGACTGCTGAGCTAGTCTGCTTTTCCGGCTATTTTTAGTTCACTAGTTTTGGCTCCTCACGCTGCATGATTCACTGAACACTCGGCCATACTCTGTAATGTATTGCACTCGCTGTGTGCCTATTGAACTCGGTCAAATGACGCAAAGTGCAAACGCTTTTTGATCAACGTGCTGTTTTCCATTGCACCTTGACAGATGAGGAAAAACCATCTTTGACAAGGAGCTGAGAGATCAGAACTTGGCTCTGAGGCAGCAGTGGCTGTAGGCGATGTTTAGAAGTACACACAGGGAGGCGAGACATCAGAGGAGACCCTGTCAGGCTGCCAGTGAAAGCTGTTTGTGCTCCTTCATTCAGACCCCCACCCCTTAAATGTTTTTTTATTTTAATTCTGTCTCCTCTGTTTTTTTCAACTCTTCTCTCTTTTACACTCTTCACTCAATAGATTTCCCTCCTGGTTTTTTGTCTGTCTGTAAAACACATTTTCCTCCTCCTTTTTCTCTTGTGTGTGTGTGTGCGCGCACACACACACACACCAAACATCCAGCCTCCCACTGTGTACAGAATGTGTAGTGAAGCCACCCGTGCGTCGGGCGAGCAGGCCAGCAGAACCAGCCTCCCCACCATCTCCCTATCTGCTGATCAAAGAGCTACTAAACAGCCAGAAACTACAGCGCCAGCTCGGAGCATGCACAGCAACACAATTAGCCTGCAACACTTTTTTTTTCTCCTCGTGTGTTTGTACATGGTGAGTTCCACTGCCCAACCCCTGGACATCTTTCTCGCATTAACACAGTTGTGAAAATATCACAATTCAAATTTGGGAAGAAACAAACAAACGGGAAACGCCTCAGCTTCTGTTTATCATTTCGTGCACGTACACACACACACACACAGAGACAAAGTATGATGAACCGTGGTTTCACCCGTGAATGACTGCTGATGATGGCATCAGCCGCTGATCTCTAAGTTGCTCAATTAAAGTTGGTGAAGAGCCTCTGCAGGGCAGAGAGAGGGGAGGAAGAGGGAGATCAAAGGGAATACAGAGAGAGAATCCTGGCAGGAAGAGCGACAGAACGATATATGTTGGAGAGGAGAGGCAGGCAAGTGTGCAAGGAAGTGGTTAACAAGGAGAGGGCAGGGGGAAGAGACGGGGAGGGGGGTGGAAGTAGAAACCCAAAAAGTCACCCTGATACCCAGGTTTTGGTTTTAATTAATTGTCTCTCCACTAAGTGATCTTGGAGTCATGACAGAAGTCATTTTTTATTTTATAACCCCGTTAAGCTGGCAGGAAAAGCAGAGGTCAACTTGTGTCATTGACAATTTATCAACAGCAGTATCATCAGCTTATCCTCTCCTGCAACCGTCGGGAACACGAAGCCAGTGGGACATATAACATTTCAGGCGCAGTGAGTGGACCATATCTTGTCAGAGTGATGCAACGATACAACTGAAGATGCTCTACAAGAAGGATGTGAAACATATGGCCCGTGGGCCAAAATGAGCCATCAGGAGGTTCAATCCGGCCCTCAAGATGGTCTCGCATATGGCAGAAAAACACATTAAATACCTTTGTGTGTTCCAAAAAATGAAATTTTTATCAACTAGATTTCTGTTCTTCTAAGTCAAAATATATTATCACACTTAAAATAAACCTTCGTTACCAAAAAGTAAGTTTTCACTTGTCCATTTTGCAAATTTGCAGTTTATTTATTACAAACAAGAACTTCACTCCGTCCTGTTCTAAGAATACGAGTTCACAAGTGTAAAAAAAAAAAACAACCCTCTGCCATTCCTTCTTTGTAGTTTTCAGTCTTGGCATTACACAACACCAAGACCAAAAACTATGCAGCAGATGGCTGTGATCCCTGCTGTAATGCAACAGTGACGGCTAACTACGTTTCTGTTCATGAAGTACCATTAGCAACCATGCATGAGGATGAGTTTGCTTAAAAACGTGCTCTCTGTTCTGCAGAAAAACATGCAGGAGCAAAGAAGCAAAAGGCTTTTGTTAACATGAGCATAGATCAGACAAAATCATCCGACAAACACGTCATTTTCTGTCTAACTTTCACAAGGAATTTCAGGTTCATAATAATAGTGTTGTACAAACAGAAGGAAGTGTAATATATGTGAATATTTTCAGAATGGATTTATGGCATGGAAACTTTAAGAAATTGTGATTTCCAAATGACTGAAAGGTTTCTGTGATGCTGTTATATTACTCCTCTGACCCCGTCAAACGTGTTTGGATGCAACCCCTGAACAGGAATGAGAGCAACACCCCTGCTTTGTACAGTATGGCAAGTTTTGAAGGTTTTGCTTTCTTGGTCATTCTTTAAAATCTTTGCAGAATCAGACACTGACAGAGACTCTTTAAGAAAGTCAGCGTCTTTATCTTAATTGTGCTGCATAGAAAAGCACATCGATATCATTATTATACTTCTAATTTTGATGTTGACACACATTATGTATCAGAAAAAGGCCCACGTTTATCTGACATGCTACCCTATCATACACAAGAAACTCAATGCATAATTAATTGCTCCAACATACACTGTAACAAACCCAACCTGGCCAGCAGCCTACTGTTGGACATCGAAGAAGTGTATTATTCCTGCTTGACATCATTGAGTTAAGACAGTATTGACAGGCCTTTCTCCTTGTGTTGCTGTTTTCATGCAAAATAACAACAGACAACAAGCTGCATTGGCTAACGAAGATGTGTAATGATATATCTGGAAGTGACGAGACATGTAAGGCCTAATAATTGATGTGTAAATGCATTCTTTCATAACACTCAGAACATTAAAGTCAATGCCGAGACCTTTTCCGGGAGGGTTGCCAGGTTGTAGCGGTGGGACACAAATCTTGGAAATGTGTGAAAAATGGATGGTGGACTGTAAAAAGGATCACCGGGTACATGAAATAGCTCTGGCCCCCTTGACTGCCACTGCTTATTCAAGTGTGCCCTCCAATGGAGGAAAACGGGTCATGTTGTCAAAATAGACTTGCTTCTATTTCTCAACTACAGAAACGCCACTTTTCATTCTGACCCTTCTCTCTGCCCTCCACTGCCAAAATCAGTGAGGAGTCCAGTTCTTTGAGTTGAACTTTCAAATCACAGCCTGTTGGGACCATTAGATCTAATATAATATCACAAAATACTCTTTGAAGTAAGCGGCAGACGATTGAAGATGAAAATCGTGGTTATCGACTGTGTTTTGAGTGAGCGCAGTAAAACGTAACCCCAAACTTTTTCTCAGATGGAAATCAGCCAGCAGATACTTTTGGTTGCTCGAAGTCTCGAAGCCTTATGCCTGAAAACCCCCCAAAACAATCGGTACAAGCACAGACTGCAGTCGCAGCATATGTTCATTACTGACACTTTCTGGTGAAGTTTTGGGAAAGGTCGCCAAATGATTGCAAGGTTCTAATCCAAATGCTAATTCAGTAACTGATTGGAAAAGCGCAGTAATGTGATGATAACGATATGCAGATGAGCTCTCATCAGAAGCTGTCTATCCATTAACAGGATGATATTTGAGTGCACGTTCGCGGGTGTGTGTGTGTGTGTGTGTGTGTGTGTGTGTGTGTGTGTGTGTG
>JAUESE010000001.1:9731198-9743012 GCA_032274725.1 Malacoctenus triangulatus
TCTCTCTCTCTCTCTCTCTCTCTCTCTCTCTCTCTCTCTCTCTCTCTCTCTCTCTCTCTGTCTCTCTCTCTCTCTTTGGCTCTCTCTCTCTTTCTCTCTCTCTCTTTGGCTTTCTGCTTGTTCCAGGAGACGAACTTTATCCGTCGGACGCTTCAGGAGAGGCCCAGGTGGATGGGAGCTCGGACCGTCAGCTGACGGGTCCTCAGGAGGAGGCAGCGCTGCATCGAATCGTGTTATTAGACCCGTTTAATCCAGTCCTGCAGGTCACAATCACTCCAAAGTACAAACACCTGCTCCCAGTTGTGGAGCCGAGCTCGGCACAGGACACAAAGAGTCAGCTGTGAGCTGCTGCAGCTCCTCCTGCTGCTCCTCCTGCTGCTCCATGCATGAAGAAAAGAAATTGTTTCTTTAGCAATAATCATTCAGTGTTTGACCACATTGGTTTGTTTGATGTGGTGATGTATATTTTATGAGTATAACATTTTTTGATGATGTTGCCATCATGCCAACCACTTGTTATTCTAGAAATTTAAATGTGAAGTGATCATTAAGGGCCTTATGTACAGAACTTGGAGTTTATTGGAAATCTCCTCAGCTGTATGTTTCCTTTGACTTGAAGTGCTTCGATCATAAGAATATTTTGTGATAACATGTCTGTGGTCATGTGACTTCCTTATTGTCGGCCGGGTCTGATGTGCGCTTCGGACTTCCATGCAGCTTCTTCCCCCTTGACCTCTCCGGCTCCATCGTGAGAAAATGTAAAACAGCTGAAGTTGTCTTCGGGAGGTTTTTGCCATGAATTTCAAATTTTGTTTTTGTTCACATAGGAAACGGTTTATTTTTGCAGTACTTTTACATTGGCCTTGACTACCGGGGACATAAGTGTCCCTCTCTTTGAATTTGAACTTTAGAGTTCTGGAGTTTATAGGAACATAAATGTGTCTTTTTCTCTGAACCTGCCTCTTTTTGAGCCTTGAACATAAGAGATTCCTTAATGTGGCATTTACCCTGCGTGACATTTTCAGTGAGTCTACCTCAGATGGATATTATCAATGCAAATTTATGCATCAGTGTGTTTCCCTTTCAGGCAGGGTCTGTGTGCATGTGTTTGAGTGTGTTGCGTGTGTGTGCGTGTGTGTGCGTGTGTGTTGCGTGTGTGCGCGTGTGTGTGTGCGTGTGTGTGGGGCGATTGCTCTGCAGGGCCTCCACTTCTTCCCTTCTGGGTGTCGTCCCTGCTCACTGCGGTGCTCCTCATGGCAAATTAATGAGCCTTATGAAATAATCTCTGTACATGGGTTGTTGTACCTTATGTATGCCTCTGCTAAATTAATGTAATATTAAACAAACCAACTTTGTTAATAATAAATAACTTTTCTCAGCTGCTTCTCGGACTGCTATGATGTTCGAGTTTTATGTTGTTGCGGCAAAGTGAACGGGAGAGCAATGAAGCAAATGATTGTTTATAAAATGTTAGGGCTTTTTCAAACCCGTGCCTAAAAATTCAGTCAAAATAAAAAGATTTGATTTCCACATTTACATTTTGTCTTATTGAATAACTAAGATTTAACTCAAGCGTCCGTGATGTCACAGCACTGAATATAAATACCATTTGTTTCTTCTTTCATCTCACCTAAATAATTACAAAGTCCTTTTTAAAACATAAAATAAATGTGATGTTATTCCTTTCTTATTTCTTTTGCATGTTATCACACAAACTGCAAGTGCTCTGTAGATTCGAACACAGATTCATGGCAGTATTGTTGATTACAATATTGACAATGACAATTATTTCTATCAAAATGTCGTCGATAGTTGTAACCTGGATGGATCCCCGCTGCTAACTCTGTCCCGACGAAACATTTCCCCCTGGACTGATCAAACCCGATGTAGACTGTCAGCGCCTGCCAGTCCAATTTTCATCCTCTTGACAGATTTTATCAGTCAGCGTGATGAAAGATGCTGATGTTCCGTCTCCCTTTTCACCATGTCCTTCCCTGCCCTCCTGTCTCGTCGCCTGCTGCTTCAGACGGTTGCGTGTGTGTGTGTGTGTGGGATGGTGGTGATGGTTGCGGGAAGAGGGGGGGGAGTGATGAGTTGAAATAACGCTGCTCAACCTTCTGCGCCGTGAGCAGAGTCTGTTGAAAGTTTCTATGGCAACGCACAGCCTTGGAAACCCACCATCGAAGTCCAGATGAAGTGGTGATGCAGTGGTCTGTCTCTGCCAAGTGTGTCGCTCACCTCTCTGAACCAGCCTGTTTTCAATGTTTGTTTCCAGGCGACCAAGCGAAGCAAACAGATGCCTTTGTCATGCTCCAGCTTCGACGACTCGTCTTCGTTTGCCTGCAAAGAAAATCGGTGCGCTCGCCTGCAAAACGTCAGTGTTGATACCTGGCGAGCTCTGTAGACTTTGGGGCATCTCGAGCAGAATGTTGCATAACACAATTTGCTCCAAAAACCTTTCAGGGTGCCCAAAAGACTCCGGCGGGGCGTTGAGAGTTCTGCTGCAGAATTTGACGTTGCTTTTGTCTCCTCCACCCCTTAATTCTCCTCCCCACCCCACCCCCACCCCCCCTCGTCTCTCTCCCCATGTTTAATTAATGGCTTTTATATTTTTGGACCTCCGGATGACAATGTAAGTCTGTCATGAATTTTTCCAGACGTTCAAGGTTCCTGACTCGCTGTCAGTGGAGCACAGCGCCTCCGTGAAACGACAACAAAGATAAACAAGATGTCAGAAAGCTTACTGTGAAGCCACTGTGAGCATAGCATGCCACTGATTTTCATTCATAAACGTCTGGCTTGAAAAAATGCTTGGGTGTTTTATCCTGCCTCTGTGCAAGCTATCATGCATAGTGGTAAGAAATTGCTGCGAGATCTTTAGGACATTTTTTTCAGAGGATTTCCACGTTTGGAGGCTCAGAAAAGACAGACTGAAGCAAAGACACGACACAGTAAAACAGTGCAAAGGATCTATGAACTCTGCTGAATTCTGAGTTCATGTTCCAAATATTTGCTATTTTAATCTGCGACTTGAATCCTCCGCCCTTACGTGCTTTTTTAATATTAGAAAAATGTAATTTTTTTTCTTGCGTGCGATCCATTACTCCCTGAAGGAGCCAGGCTTCTGCTTGGGAGCGTAGCGCAGCTGTAATTAAATTTGATCCTTTGAGGTCTGCAGCATCCAGCCTGCATCCCAGGCTGAATGGACCCGGGATGCCAGGGGTCTGTTTACCATCTACAATTACTGGAGAACCTCTTGAAGAGAGGGGGAGGTGATTATTAGAGCCAATTTAGACCTCATTTGATGCGCAACTGTTGGGCTGCGAGCAATTAGACTTTTCACTAGAATTCGCATTAAGGCATTAATTTTAGCCAATTTATTTGTAAAATCGTGTTAACGGGTCAGATGTTCTGATGTCCCACGGTGCACGCTGTGCGTGAAAAGGAGCTGAAAGTGTTCGTCCTGAGCTCGTCCTGAACACTTTCAGCTCCTTTTCAGCCTTTGGATAAGCTTTGATTATGTTCCTCCATATAGCAGCGCAAATTCGATCCTTTACCATGCTGAATCCTTACAGGCAGTAAACAGTGGTAAATGTCTTTTCTGTCTGCAGCATGACTGAGACAGACATCATCTAAAAACCGAAATACTGCGCAATCAAAGATATGTTAAACATCCCAAAGCTACAAGCAAAGTGTGTCATCATGAAATTATATTTGTGACAGATGGTTGAGAAAAAGTGTGCTGCGTTTTAGATCTTAACAACCAAATTTGGCTTAGTTACATCATACTTTTCATAGGTCACAAATGTGTCACTGGGTGAAGGAAACATAAAACTGACTGTTTTCATTCATGTCTACAAAAATAGACATAACAAGAAGAAAGCAATGATGTGACAGAGACAAACTTCCTAAGAAGAAAAAAGCACCATTTGTGAGAAAAGACACATTCAGTGTTTTTTGTTTTTCTTTCCTGCGGCTGTTTTCGTTGCAAATAAACGTGTTGTTCCTTTGAACCTTTCGGCGTCCACGCAGGGCTGCTCCACGCCAGCCAGCCGCGTGGAAACTTTGACCCTGCAGCCACTTGCTTTCAGCTAACCTATGAGCCACTCCAGGAATACCTTCAAAGACTCTTACACCTAAAACCATTAGGGAGATAAATCACCTGTGTTAGTCTCCCTGACATTTAAAATCAAACGCTATTAAAACCGCAAGGTGGTTAAGCCTGAGAAAATAATCCTCGACTTAAAATACCTCTGTGTACATGTATACATCTCTTACTTTGCAGTGATTACAAATTAACTCTGGCTTTGGTGTCGTCTAAGAGCAGATCGGTTTTAACAGCGGCGAGAGTGCACACTAAATCCTCACACATAACGGAAAGTGGCAAAACACTTGTTCAATGATTGGAAAGCACCTGAGGAGCCCTCAGTTCAAACTACAAAGCATAGTTTCAGTGTGTTTCAAAGTTTTATTATAATAAATATACTTGATTGTATGTACATTATCTGACACAGCAGTACAATATGTATGTACAACCCTTCTATTCACATGTCGCAATGCATACATTCAACACTGTTTGCAAGAAAAACCCCTGATAAGGAAACGGAACAGGCTTGCAGTGAGCGGGTGCATTATTAACAGTGAACGTCCCTCAGGACCCCAAAGGCTGTCATGAAGCACATTGTGATTTGATGCAATGAATTAAGATGCCGGCCTACTACAATCTGGCAATAGAGATTATAGTGATGCATTTAACTGTGCTAACAGGAGTGTGTAATAGTGCAGATTTGATCGCATCCAACCAGTGTGATGTCAAGAGCAAAGACTGTGTGCCTCTACTTTTAGTTCCCAAACAACATGGCCCTAATACTTCTTTTTTTTTCTCTCTGACTATCTGGTCGCCCCCCCCCCCTGAGATTTCACCTGACTCTCCTGGCTCTGGGTCATACATTTCAAGCGTCAATCTGCAGAACAACGAAGGGGGGAATACTTAACAGTAGGCTACATTTACGCTTCAGCTTTTCCACTAATCCACTTGGATTACGTGTTGTTTATATCATCCTGATGGCCAGACACTGTCACGTAATTTCATGACTTTTTTTTTCGCCCCCTCCTCCTCCTCCTCCTCCTCTTCCAAAAATACATGACCTATTGGCCCCACAAAATACTTTGTGGTACCCTGCGTCCATGCTCTCTGAAGCACATACACACACTGACTAATGCTGCTCTAGCGTAGGCCTACATGTAGCGAGTGCAACTCATCAACTCAGCCGAATACACTCACATTTCAGAGACAGATTGTTAACTCTGTGTGTCCACAATTTTTTCGGCTCAAATCCCCCCCCCCGCCCAATAAGATGTCTCTCCTCTTTCTCTCTCTTTCTATCTTGGCGCTGCCGGCTGCTCTTACCCACGGTGACGCTCCCGCGGGCAGCTTTTGCAGGGCGTCCGTCAGGGAGTGGGGGGTGGGGTAGGGGGGGGGTGTGGGCTGCTGCAGGTTTAGACCTTTCAGGACATATTGACGACCAGGTATCCCAGAACCACAGCTACCATGATGATGACAAAGAATCCAATGATCGCGCAGATCGACGCGAAGCCCGCGTCCCTGCCGCCGCCTCCCTCCTCCTCTTTGGGCTCCTCTTCGCAGATGGAGATGACTCCCACGGAGGAATTCCCTACGCTCATGTTGGACTTGAGCTCGGCTCCCGCCTCCTGCTTCGCCTCCACGGCCCACGGCGCCACCTGCACCTTCATCTCCATCTCCTCCATCATCTGGCTCACCTGGGTGATCTCGGACTGCAGGTCGCGGAGGTCCGCCGTGTCGATGTTGCTGTCCGCCTCGTACTTCATGTTCTGCACGCTCATGGCCCGCGCCGCCACCGTGGTGGTGCTGCCGGTCATGCCCGTCTGGATGAGGTGTCGCGTCGGCACCTTGAGCGGGAAGTCCTGCCCGATCTCCAGGGACCTCTTCATGTCCACCTCCAGGATCTCCATGCTGCTGGAGAACAGCACCCACAGGCGCTCGTACTCGGCGCGGTCCTCCTTGCTGATGGTCTTGTCTTTGAGCAGCGAGGTCAGTTTAGTCCTGTTGGCCACGGCCAACTCCTGGGCTTTTTTGCGGGTCTTCTTCAGCTCCTCTCGCAGGTTCTGCGAGTCCGAGGTGCTCCCGAGGGCGATGACCAGATGCCTGTAGCAGGCGGTCACTTTGTTCAACGCGTCCAACATTGTTTTGCACTCTTCTTTCCCCATGGCTGCCTCAACAAAAATATTCTAGATCCTCGTTTGGAAAAGAAAAAAAAAAAAACAGAAAAAAGAGAGGAAGAAAAAAGTGAAACAATAAACAAAAGAAGCTTGGCAAACGGCGCGCTTTCAGTGGTGGTGCTTCATTCACTGTCCTCAGTTCAGTTTCCACAGGAGCACACCCCCAGCTCTACAAATCCACTCAGCGCACTAGCCAGAGAAAATTCCTCTCTATCCATGGTCCTTCCTGTGCGCAGGCAGGCACAGAGAGCGGCTTAGAAATTAATGCGTCCGCAGCCTAAATGGCTTTGGTTTACCTTTCCTCTTCTCCCCCACGCGGGATCAAGCCGCCCTGGTCCCTCTCTCCCGTGGGACGGACGGGGAATGGGTGTGAAACAATTCAGCCGTTCCCCCCACTCGCTTTATATGGGATCGCGATCCAGATCCAGCCACAGGTGTCACAACATCCGCCTGTGACCGCCTTCTAGCGCAGAGCTCGCAGTCTTCCTCCTCCAGCAGCCCACCAACAGTCCGTGGATGCTCAGAGATGACGCGAGGAGGTCCTCGTTCACTGTTGGGAGGAGAGACGCGCTGCACAGCGTCCACGGCGAGCGGCGCAGCGAGCCATTGTAATTTGGTTTTGATGTTGTTTATCTGCGTGGGGTGGGGGGTGGAGGGGGGGGGGGCTGTCCACTTCAGCACCCAATCGATGATGTTTAAATACCAGCGAGCGCCTTCTGTGGTCACATGTGCGCACAAAACGGAACCATTCGGCGACGGACGTGGAGGCAGGCAGGGAAACAAAGCAGCTCCTCTCCCATTGGTTTGGTCCCAGGGACGTTTGATTTAAATGCATCCTGTCATTGGCTGCTCCGGTCTTAACGTGGGCAGAGCTGCGGTGTCTGTCAGCAGGGACATCAAATCACAACCCCCCTAATCTGTCTGCTACTACCTGCCATTTGTCATCAGGATCCCCGCGCATCGTGAGCGACAACTCCAGACAATTAGCGCCGGGGTTGATGACAGGGTCTTGCTGGGCTGAGCTGATTATGACCTGCAGGTCTGCTCAGTTGGGGAGGGGACAAGGGTTAAAAACCAGTAGCCACTGCTGGCAGCGCGCTCCTCATGTCATCACTTTACTTTCTATTTTTAATTTGATGCTGCAAGTGGGGTGAAAGTGGATAATTTACAGGGAGGTACCAGTCTGCCAGCTGCCAGGTTTTGTTTCCAAGCCATCCACGTTGCCAGTTGTTGCACACAGTATGAGTAATGTGTTGTTTACCTAGTTGGCTCCCGCTGTGTGGAGAGGTGAGAGGCACATGAGGCTGTGTGGTGTTTGCATGGTTTGCTCTTTTTGCATTATTGAAGCGGATGGGGCCTAATGATCCAGTGACTACAGTGCAAAGCTAATGGAGTGGAGCACACAGGACGCCGTAGGAAGTCAGAGGCTCACTGTTTATCTTCACAGGGTGACATTGCGGTGGCATGGGAATGCATGTTTCTATTCCTTCCGTTTGAGGGTGTTTTTTTCATTCACTGATTCAAACACCATCATATCAAGCCAAAATAATTGAACTTACAGTATTTATGTGCTAAAAAATAAACCCCCTCAATCTGATTTATGATTTAATTTAGGACACTATTAAATGCATCATTTGAGAGATGTTTACCAGGTCAGTGTGATGGATCTGAACTGCTGGTGACCGTTGCAGTGATGCCTGACGAATAAACATCTCGATTGAGTCAGATCAACTTGGCAAAATGGATCTTCTTCCCATTGATAAATATGTTGCCATGGAAACATGTCACCTCTTGGCGAGCACTCCTCAGTGATTTCTCTCTGACGTGCTCGCCACAGACTGCCGTGAACTGTGAGCAGTCACTCAAGCTTTCTGTTCATAAGCAGTGGGAGCGTTCAGGATGATCGTTGAGAAGTAGCTCAGATTCAAGGTCTTGTAGGAAACCTTTCTTTAGATAGATGTCTCAGAGTGGAAATAACATCCATTTCTTTTGTGTGTTTGTATTTTCTTTTTGCTCCTGGTTGATTTTTGTTCGACAAGGATATTGAACATAATTTATAACCTGAAAAAAACAGTTTTTAGTCCATAAAATGTTAGCCCTTTGTCTCATGAATCAACTTAGAGAGATGCGTTGGAACTCAGTGGAACAAACAATGTCAGTGGCAAGCAGACAACTCCAAGCTTGGCAGTTTATAACTTGCTCAGTCCCGACTTTATCTCCTTTACACAGAAGCGCTGGCAGTTTGCAGGCAGAATTGTAGGCTTATGAAATTGGCTTTGGTGTCTGTCTGTCTGCTTTCCTATAATAAGATTGTTGATAAGCTGGCGTGTCAGATTCAAGTGTTGGAATGACTCACACATGCTGTGGTCGGACTGATCTTGGTGAAGAAACCAGGGATCAGTCCGTTTTCCTCTGTCTCTCTGTGCTTTGGTACCGGGCTGATCAGGAGTCAAGGCAGCAAGGCTGATGATCCTCCTGCTCATCCAAAACGAGCTGTTGCCAAAAGACGGGTTACACCCCGAAAAAGGCACCTCGCACCATCACACGTCCATCACAGAGGGACAGAGAGACAAGCACCCACACACACTTTCACACTGCCCAGTGATTTGGAGTTAACCTTTTGCCTTCCATGCTTGGATTTGGATTGTCAAAAGAAGTCGGTGTACCTTGAGTCACCCACTTAAGAAGAAGGTTAAATCCTGTAAAGCTGGACATCTTACAAGTACCAAATATCTTTATGTTCTCTTACCAGGCAAAAGCAAATGTCCCATAATTTGCAATATGAAAATCTAACTATTGACTGAAGGAAAGATGAACCACATAACCCTTATTCTTTAGGCAGATCTTCATCACATGAGGCACATGTATCAGCCAGCATCTTTTATGTCCCAACAAATGTTTCACTGTGTCTGTATTTTGGCTGAGCCACATTAGTACTTGTCCTGAAGCTACTCCACAGCTGACTTATGTGAACGCTTCAGGTCACTGAAGTGCTAAAAGGTGAGCTGGGTCCAGTTCGACACAGCTCTGCATAACTCAAACCTAAAGGATGAGCACGACAACAATTTGCTTTGGTCTCGTTTTTTATGCTTTATATGAGCTGATTTTGAGGATATTGACACTATAACTCTTCACAACAAGGCCAGATTTGTCTGGTCAACAAGATTTTACAGTATGCCGGATTTTCCAGGGATGTCTCTTTTTGGGAAGCAATATGGTGTTTGCCATATGTCACTGAGCTTACTGTAATTCCCTGGGAAAGCAAATGTTGCCAAAGATTTCAGAAAATGCAATATTTATAGTTCCATACCACTCTGAATGAATTTAAGCTTTTCTATGGCCTTAACTGTACCGATTACATGACTAACACAATAAACTAGACATCATGTCTGACTGTCATTGCTCGAAGCAAAGTTTTTTGCAAGATGGTTTAATCTAATTTAAGTCCATTCTCTTTTCCGGTTGTTATCTCTACTTTCCTTTCCAGTCATTTTCTGTGACACTAACTCTTTTACAAAAGAATTTCAAGTCCATTTACAAAGTGTAAGAAAACTTTTTGCTTTTTTGTTGGAAGCAATACAGGCCTGTTTCTTGAGAAACCATGTTAGCAATCCAAATTCTCTTTAGACCAAAGCTGCTTCTCCTCATTTATTTCCATCAATCCAATTGATTGTTGTGGTGGGCCCGAAGTGGGTCTCTGGTGCTCCTGCTAATTATGACTGGAACTATGATGATAATTAGATTAGATGGTGGCATTAGGATGAGGATGGTGGTCGGATGGATGAAACCACAAACCATCGCCCAAGTTGATGGTTTGTGGTTTCAGTCTTGTGATTTGCTGGCGCCAGTCATAGAAATTTGCAGAGACAACTTCCCCATCCACCGGATGGTCAGTCATGATCCAGTGTTGAGCTGTGCTCTGTTTTTATTCACCATGTTTAAGTCGAAGAAATGATACGAGATACGAGCAAAGGCAAGTTCATGGGGTTTAAATAAGACGGGAATCATCTGAGAGGAAAATGGCTTGGTATGGGGGTCAACAACTGATGTCATAAAAAAATGATACAAACTCTATAATCCAGATTATCAACTTCCTAAAGGTCATGGGATTAGCAGTATAATGCTCACTAATGTATCTTCTAATGGAGGCTGCTGTCTCTCTCGTGTTTTTTATCATATGGAATCAATGGCTTCAGCGAAATGGGACGCTCTGCTACTTGCTACACTTCGTGTGACATGATGGTCAAAAGGGGTCAGACATAAAGATGTTTTCCCTCAAAACCCAATAATACTCTGAGCAAACACATTAGCAGACTCTTTAATAACCTCTGCCGGCCCTTTTTGATAATCCCAGCAAAGAGCTCCTGCACTGACAGCGATTTCCTCCAACATCCAAGTTTGTGTTCTAGATACGGCCCATGACAAACGCAAGCATCGGCCGTAATGCTCCGTAGAACCGGCAGAGTCTCTTTTGAATGTCCATCAAAACCCAGACAAGACAAAAGCCTCCTTGAGAACAAAACTGATAAAAACAGAGTAAAGCTTCGCTCCACTGATGGAGGGGAGGGCTCCTGAACTTTCACTCTATGAGGTAATAGAAACCACCAACCACTTTGCCACTGCGCTATGAAAACATCACCGTGCTACAAGTACTGAAACATGGTTTTTCTCCCCTCGGTTTGACGTGGCCATGCCCACATCTGAGATGGAGTGTCCACAACAGGATTAGCACTCTCTGCAGCCCTAATCGTACATGATCACGAAAAGCTGAGTTGATGTCTTGTTGCTCATGTAGAAAAAAAAAAATCCCTTAAAAGCCAAAGATCACTTGGGGTAGGCCTCAGATTTAGATTTGGAAGTGCGTTGCAGCTCTTTTTAAGTGGTTTGTGATGCCCGGGTTAGCATGGAGGCAGGCAGACGAGTGAGAGTGGAGAGAGGGAGAGACAGAGAGGGAGGGGGGAGGGAGAGGGAGGTAGAGGGAGCGAGAGGGAGCGAGAGAGGCTGTTTGTGGAGGTATAAGTAAGATTCAGTCAGTTAGAAACCCAGGCAAGACACCAAAGGGAAGGAGGGAGGAGGGAGAGTGAAAAACAGAGAAGGAGGAAGTCTGTCTTTGTTGAATTATTGATGGACCTCCTCCACTATGTGGTCTCTTACATGGCACAGGAGGCGGCAGCGGGTGAACCATGAGTCACTCCTCCGCGGACGTCCAGAAGGAGGAGGCTCTCTGCGCAACCCCGACTTGCTCTTGCTGTCCTGTTTTCACCCCTTCACAGGATGTTTTATTGACTTACACTAATTTCTTAATGACTTGATCCTGAAAACAAGCTTTCACGCGAAAGCTCAAGGTTTCACGAATATGCATGTGTTTTTGTCCAGAGAAGCAAAATTATTTCACGCATTGCAGCGTTGAGAAAACTGTCTCCATGTCCCCACAACCTTAGAAATAAATGTGCACACGCATGATTGCGAGGGCACACATGCAAGCACGCACACACACACACACACACACACACACACACACACACACACACACACACACACACACACACACAC
>JAUESE010000001.1:9783337-9793674 GCA_032274725.1 Malacoctenus triangulatus
TTATTATTTTTTTAAAAAATATAGCTTTTAGTAAAAATCCTACATATAGCACCTTTAAATTTGTAAATCTAATTTTCAGAACCTCAGAGCAGCTCGTGGCCTTTGGCCCCCCTCTGTGATCTCTGGCACCCCCTTTAAAAGGGGTCCTGGTCCCCTGGTTCAGAGCTCCTGACTGAGTTTCCTCAGTGAACTGAGGAAGTTCACATCTTGACACGTTGCTTTGCTTGTGTCCAGCTCCACAAGCTGCACCTGCCTTTATGCCCAGGAGAGGCTCTGTGGTACGTGCCCAGTTCCAGTGCGTGAGGTAGCTCATCACGCATACAGTGGATGGAAACACTCAAAGCCGCAGTGTGCCAAGCGTAAATGTGGCAAACACAGCATGCAACCGTACGTGACTGCCATGAGTGCCAGTGTCTCAACTTGTACACAGTGTGTGTTTGTACTTTCTATGGTCACGCTACAGTGATCGTCTGGATTCACTGGGAGGGGCTG
This sequence comes from Malacoctenus triangulatus, assembly GCA_032274725.1. Lineage (NCBI taxonomy): Eukaryota > Metazoa > Chordata > Actinopteri > Blenniiformes > Labrisomidae > Malacoctenus > Malacoctenus triangulatus. Next base: position 9,783,830 of record JAUESE010000001.1, read on the forward strand.
AGAATCAGGAATTGTGTTAGAGATCACCTTCATTGACTCCTGAGTAAATGAACCAATGTATGTTTGGTGACCCTCTTTTTAATATGAAATAAGCCAAGAACTGTGAATAAGAAAAACAAGCTGATATATCAGTCAATAAAGTCTGGTGGAATGTCAAAGGTCACTATGAGGCCCAGAGGGCACAGCTGGCATCTCTGCCTTGATGTAACTGTAAAGAATTAAAAGTTCACTATTTAGCATCAACTTCTTTCCAGTAACTCATCAACTATTAGTTTACTAGAAATATTTAGTTCAAATGTGCTTTTTTTTATAAAGAGGTTGATGTTTCCCAACCAAGTGTATCAAAGACACACACACACATGCACAAACACACGCACGCACTCTCTCTCTCGCTCTCTCTCTCTCTCTCCCTCTTCGTACGAGCTAACAAGCACCAACTGTCCGTCTGCCTGATGAACAGACTCTCTGTTACTCGCAGGTGATGGGAACAAGTTTGTACGTGAGGGATCTGTCGAACGGAAACTCTCAACACAACAATAAGCCAAGCATACGTGTGCTCAACACAATGATCGCCGCCGTACGTGGTTGCTATCGGTGCCAATGTCTGCTTGGCACATCGAGGCTCTGCGTGCTTTTTACAGTCACACTGTAGCGTTGGTGGACAGGAGTCATGAGTGGAGAGATGAGTGAAATGTAGATCACCTGGCTGCAACGTCTACGCTTCACATGCTTTGCCTAAAAATGAAAGACTGTGGCCGGTAAAGATTTGTTGTTGGTATATTAATGACAACATGTTCCCACCGAAGCAGCAGTTCTTTTGGTTACATTTAACTTGTAGTGATTTTGGTGAACTGACAATTCTAAAGAATTTACTCTGCATTGTACAGATATCTCTACATGGCATCCGAAATAGTTACGTAGTATGTTATAATTAACTTAACATTCAGGCCACTGGTCTGGTTTCAAAGGGAACCCGAGGTGCAGCAGTGCATTGTGGTAGTATTTCCATTGCACAGTTGCCAGGGAAAATTTCCTAGTGCCCTGCAGACGGCGAGACGTGCAGCTGTAACGTTAGAGCGCCAGAGTTTGAAAGGCGTGACAAGCACATGGTGGAGAAGGGTGGAGAAATGGCTCCGTATGGAGTTGTCAACAAAGCGTCAGCTGAGGGGAACCAGCCTGTAGTGGCGACACTGGAAACGCTGCACAGTGTAGAACCGAAGCAGGTAGAGAGGTTCTCAGCGCACTTTCACACCATCGGTCCCATTCACCCATTTGCTCAAACAGCCATTTTAACACCAACATGGGTGAAGGCTGCCATGCAAGGCGGCTCGCACACCACAGGGACAAACCTTGGTGTCTTGCCCGAGGAAGCTTCAGCTCATTGACAGGATGAGATTGGAGGATCGAACTGCAAACTGAACCACAGTCCTCCAACACATCAAAAACATCCTTCTGCAGACCTGAAACTGGGGGACGAGGTAGCTGATGCTCAAATTATTTGGTTTTGTCAGCTTAATCATAAATAACAGTTCAAGTCTCCACTCACTGATACAGACTGTCTACTAAATAACCTTTACCATAAACCAGTGTAGGGTCACTATCACATGAATATTCAAACCCATTTACACTTTCAAGCAGTTTAAAAACCCCAAAGCAACATTTTAATAATAGTATGATTGATATCCCATAATGATAACTTGGTTTTAATTCATTTTTATCAGAGCATTTGTATCATTTATAAAGTAACTATAATGGAGCTCAGCATTGATGTGGGTAGAAACAGCAGGTCTGTTTCCTGTAGCTCTGTGGTCTTACGCTGGTCTGGGGTGGGCTGGTCCTATTGCCCCTCTCCATAACAGGCCATGGAGACTCTGACGTTGGACGCCGGCGCTCCATATAAGCACCTGTCCCACCACGTCATGCCACGCTCTCAACATGAAAAGCGTGTGATTGCTTTCCACATGAGACAGTACGCAAAACCGGGACCATATAACCTGCACGGAGTCTCTTTTCTCCATTCATTTGCAAGCAAGAAACTCAAGTGTTTGCTGCTCTTCTTGAAACATAACATGGAGGTAAGACAATGTTTATTTCTACTTGAACTACATCTTTCGTCTTGTTATTGTGCTCCAGCACTACTTACCTTAATGAGTTCAAATAAGCAGGAAACACTTTTCTAATCATTGTTTCTGTGGAGCTTCTTGACTTTTTGACAGTCGATGTACAATGAAGCTTTTTGCTGATTTTGTTTCAAGACTTTAATTTGATTGTGCCAACCTGCATGTTATTAAAACAAAAGCATGAAACCATTTTGTATATTGTTTGAAATTTGGGCCACAAGCTTTTTAACAGCACTTTTCTGACCATCTGTGAACGCTCAATGTGCCTGTTAAACCAGCAGTGAACCCATCAGAGAATGCACCGAATTGTGACTGCTTATGTATAGAAAAATATAATCTTGTAGGTTTAGTTTGCAACAACAGACAAATGTTCCATGTGAACTTTTTCACATCTATTCAGTTTGCCTTCCTAGTAATTATATCGTCAAATCCCGACATTCTCCCAGTGACAGAAGAGTCGGTATGTTTTCAGCCGATCTGTGTCATTAATAAAAGAGGTCTGGAGTCAGTCATGTTAAAGAAGATACAGTCTGCTCAGTTCAAGCAGAGAGTAAAATTGATCAGTCATGCCAACTTTTTCAGCACTGTGCACGGATTGTGTCTCACTCACAAATAGAAGATTTTTTGGTGGAACTCTTTTGACTCTTTAAAGTGACTTGAGCTCTTTCACATGCGCGACCATGTTGTCCTCTGCAACTATTTAGTTATTGCTACCAACTCTTCTGTCCTCTCCAGCTGGCACTCTGTGCCCAGGAAGTTTGTAACCGTGCCGCGCTGCTGTTGAAACAACTGAACCTCCAGAGGAAGAAGGATCAGTTCTGTGACTGTGTCCTCAGACAGAAAGACAGTCCAGGTCGACTCCACCCGGCACACAGGTGAATGATAAAATGTGTTGCAGCACTGGGAAACAAAACATGCAGTGCCAAAACGTTCAGTGGTTCCACTTGCTTTTGATTTTTGGCTTCCCTGTTCTTCACTGTGTGATCAGTCATACAGCTGTTCCCCCCCCCCCCACCTCTGCAGGTGTGTTCTAGCAGCCTCCAGTCCAGTGCTGGCCTCCATCATGTCCTCTACTGGTGTCCTGGTGGAACTGCAGGCCCCATGCATGTCTGACCGTGTATTGGAAGCTCTTCTGGACTACGTTTACACGAGGTCTTTGCCGCACACTCAAAGCCAGCAACAGCACCACAGTCTGCTCATTGCCGCCAGCTACCTGCAGATGGAGGAACTGATGGAGGCTCTGCAGACTTGGCAACAGACTAAGAGGAAGTGTGTCGACGATGCAGATGCTCCGGCTGATGATGAAATGCAGATGAATGAGGACATAGATACAGAAAATGTGAAAGCTTCAACTCCAAACGTCCCCTTCAGTAAAGTCAGTGACATATCCAACGTGAACGAAAAGGTGCAAAAAGATCCTTCACTGGACCTTGTAACATCCGGAGTCCTGCAGAGGCGTGCAGAGGATGAGCCGGTGGCAATGAATGAGGACAGGAGAGCTTCCTCATTCGCACCCTCGTGTTGCGGGGCCGTGCCCGTCATCTGCCACAGCAGCGATATGGCCGTCCTCCGGATGGCCGAAGCATCTGCATTGCCTCTTCGCCAGCCAATGTCTCAGGCTTCACTCAGCGGGGCCGCTGTCCTGAGATCAGCAAACCGGGACGCTGACGCCACAGTGGAGGGTAACGCTCCTGATGAAAGAAATCAACGCGAGGCCCTGATTGAAAAGTCACAAAGAGAAAACGTGAAGCCCACCATGGCACAGGGTCCGTATCACGTGGATGAACTGAATCAAAGTGAAGCAGAGGAAACACGTTATGAGCCCACTGCAAAGAGATGTCACCAGTTTAAGAGAGATTACAGCAGTCTGGGCATATCATCCCATTATAACCCCTTAAACATTCAGCATCCTTGTTTCGACCCACTTCAGACGACAGACACCACAGACAATCCATTGCTACAGAACAAGGAGGCTGACGTCAGTGTTTATGACTCACCCTCCAAATATAAACGAGTAAAAAGATGCGAGGGATTCAGTATTTCTTCGAGGGCAGCAACCAAGGAGCCCTCAGCAGATCTGAGAGCTGCTGCTGCTGCTGCGGCTGCTTCTCCTCCTGAAGGAAGCAGCGACTCTCACTGTGAGGATTTCTGTCCTGAGGGAGGAGTGAAGGAGGAGCACAGCTACTCCAGCAGCTGTCAAGGCGAACCGGATGTGCAGGACAGTCAGTGTAATGTTTACGGACCAAAGAAGAAGTGGCTGTCAAACATCTGCTGGGCTGCGGCCGGCATGAAAGACGCTGCAGCCGTTCGGCATGAAAAGGTCTCCGAGGAGACACAGGCAGCTGCGGGGAACAGAGGAACCACTGTTTGGTCCGTGCCTGTTTCCACCACGCCGGGATCGAGTCTGGATAATATCACTGGGCGGCCTTCTTTTGAACGCCACACATCTGTAGAACCTGAGAAAACCATCGCAGGGCAACGGTCAACCTTTCCCGTGTCTGTGGACAGCAGCCTTTCTGACGCCCTGTGTCGTGGAGTCAGTCAGTCGTACACTGGACTTGTTCACTACCACTGCCTGACAGAGGAGGACGCTCCCTGCGACCACAAGCACTCGCGTTATTCAGACAGGTCGGGCGACGAGGAGGCGGACGCGACTTTTGCCGGCGCGGGTCTCGATCCTTCCGCGCATCACTGTGCCGCGGAGAACACAGACCAGTTCCTCCTGCTGGACATCAGCACCAAGCCTGCGGAGCTGCTTGTGTCCTACAGACACGCGTCCGACGGAGAGGAGGAGGAGGAAGGAGGAGCGCGGTGTCAAAGAGGGAGATTTGAAACCTGGCGGGCCGGAGTTGAGCGGTGCAGGCCAGGGGCTGAGGTTTCACCCCGAGCTGCGGCTCCCTGCCCCGAAGAGGCCGAGAACCGGATCGGCACTTGGACAGTGTGTTCGCCTCCTTGTGTGTCAGACTCTGTAGCAGCTCCCATGCCGCCCGCCTCATCTGTCGGCATGCCTTCTGGCCTTTCAGACAACATGCCAACAAACGTATCGACTCCTCTGTCCCCTCTTGTTAGCCACCCCTTCCAGTGCACTCTGTGCGACCGCTCCTTCAGCCAGCGGGGGTCCCTCAATCGACATGTGCGGAGCCACCTGGGCGTGCGGCCCTTCCCCTGCCCGCACTGCCCGATGACCTTCTCGCGTCAGTACCGTGTCACAGAGCACATGCGTGTTCACCAGCGCTGTGTCCTCCGTAATGATTTTCAACCCCCCCCCTAACTCACGAGGATGCAAGACCATGAGGGGGACGACATGGCCCAAAGTTCTGAGCCGATTGTGTCTTTTTAAAGGCCGGTTCTGAGCGTTGGCACTGAAATTGACTTTACACATAAAATAAAAATAGATGTGCACTTGGTGGAGTACATTCAATTTCGTGAAATCTTACCTAATTTTTATCCAAATCTTTACAGAAAGTTTTGGGTTATTCTTTTAACAGACAAACCAAGTGACAAACATGGTGAAAACATTAAAAGAAAGAGAAAGGAAAGAGGTGAATACAAACAATACGTTTACTGACATGGAGTGGCTTGTGTGGATAAACATGCAACAACAAATAAAGACCGGCTCAGCCTTATCAAGCATTAAATGAGTTTTAGATCCTTTCAGATCCTGCACTTTATTACTGGCAGCTATTCTGTGTGACAAAGAAGAAAGCTGTTCAGACAAGCTAGCAAAGACAAAAGCTGGTACGCACATCAGGTCACTCAGTGACCGAATATTCTGGCATTTTCTTGAAGGAAAAGGTTGAGACCAAAAACAGTGAAAAAAAGGAAATAATCTGAATAAACAGGACAGTTTCATGTGTCTGCTGGATGTTGACGCTTTCTGTTGATCTTGTTTGTCGTCATGTCCTTTCTTTTGACTATCCAGAAACCTCGAGCAGAGATTTTTTCCTTCGAACTGCTTCGGCTTTTTCTGTACATTTTATTTAAGTGTTAAGTGCATTCAGACGACTTTGTTGTATTTGGTGCTTTTCAAATAAAACGATGGAACTGAATGTGTAATTTCCATTTGCTAGGTTTGACTGACTTCAAGGGAGATCATTTGAGGTGTCAAGTGTTGTTATTCTCTGTCAATAGCTGACTAAACTGTTGATTATGGTGAAAAAATTCTGTCTCAATAGTTGTGACACTGTAAAAGGCAGCATGGTGCGGTCGTGGTTGGTGTGTTCGCCTCACAGCAATTATGTGTGTGCTTTGACCAGCAGGGCCTTTCTGTGGACAGTTTGCATTTTGTTCTTGGGTCTCAAAGAGCCTTTGGGAGCCCAAAATTCAACTCTGCATTTGTTGTTGGAGTAATTGTGTGCATAAGTGATTTTTTGTGTTTCTGTGTTGGCCCATGCAGGTCAAACTCCACCAATGTAGAGTCAATCCTAGCAGGATACAAACGTGGTCTATGTGTTTATTTAAAGAAAATATCCAAAACAATGAAAGATTTTTATTCTGACTGAAACAAAAACATTGTTCGGCTTCTAATCTTCACACTTTCTCTCACTTCTGCCCTTTGGGTCATTTCTGTCCTATTTGCAGGCTGATATACTTTTAACAGAGTTCTTTTAGTTGGCACTAAAAACATCAGGCATAAAATCACAACCCCCCCCCATGCAGGGGAATTTACAAGCGTCTCACAGGGTGTCCCCTCTTAGTGAGGACAGGGTGCTGGGTGTCAGAGTGTGAGTGCTGAGGGATCCAATGTGAAACATGAGTTGAAGGTGTAGGAAAAAAAAAATGTCAAGGGTATCCAAGCAGCCGTCTGAGAGTGCTGCCTCATCCGGGCCGGTTCCAACAAGACACTTGGAAAGGAGGATCGAATTCGATTGTATTTAAAGCTCCGTAAGGTGCGAACACACCACCAGATATACATCTAACAGTGGATCTTACATTTTATTCTGTGTCTTCTGTCCCCAAAAATGACTTTAGTTGTACAGAAATAATCCTTATTTTGCTGCTCTTGATCACGTTAACACATAATGAGACATCTGCAGATCAAAATATGACTTAATTACTCATGAAACAACCAAAAAGGAAAACTGTCAACATAATGACACACTTACAGGTCTGTGCAGTGAGTCCCTGGATACGCGTTCTGTTATAAAGTAATGCTAACACAGTACATATTGTGTCAACTTGGCTGTTCAGAGGTTATTATTGTTTACACATTATTGTTCATGTTCGCACTGCAGCGTCTCCTCTGGCGCCGGGCACCCAGCAGGTGTTTCACTCGGTGCTGAAGTCATCGTTACAATGACCTAAAACGAGGACAAAGTGTATGTGATGTTACTGTTTGGTTGTGTTGCAACTTCTGCAAACACTGGAACGCGCATGTCCGCGAGTGCTGTCTGGGAACGAACGCGCCGCTCTCTACCTGGCTGGTGCTCGGCCGCAAGGCTGCTCCGGCCAGCGCCGACATCACCACGCAAATAATCCCCCCGACAAAGCTGTAGAGGGTCAGGACTGTTTCCAAAGACATTGCCACTCTCTAAAAACACAAACAACAAAAATACACAAGGTTTTGGGTCGTGACAGAACTATATTTCACCTCATTCTAGCTACACAACTTCTAAATAATTATTTTTATGTCATAGTCACACTTTTAATCTGTATTTGTGAGACAGGAACCAGTCATCTGAAAAACTGTAACCAAAAGGGTCGAGATTGACTGGCCTGATAATAATAAATAGTAATTTATTAAGTACTTATTCATTTCCTGAATAAGTAAAACAAAGATGGAACTTAACTTAATGCTTAAACTGACATCACTCATGTACTTTATCCCCTTGTTTTATTCTTGAGAACGTAGCCAAGAACTCACCTCATGATACAGGGGCCACAGTGAATCGGTGTTTGTGGTGTTGGAGTCAGATTCAGGTTCGATCACTGTTAAGTACTGATAGTTTTCAAAGTGAGGCGCGGCGTACAGGACTGACCAGCCTGCGCACAGCACGGATAAAATGCTCAGAGCCAAGGACACGGTCACCTGCGCGTGGACACAATCAGGGACAAGGAGGCACAAAGTCACAACCTCAGGAAACAACAAGAAAGTAGACATAAATGTGAGCGGACAGTGATGACTTGTGACAAATTTGTCCAAAGGGATCCTAAATATGTTGTCTTGTTTCCAGTGTTATTCCCACATGTATCTTTGAACCTTACATTTTCCCTACAAGACTCACAGTTTTTTTGGTGGGGTTGTGCTCCGTCACAATATACAGAATCCCACTTGCGATCAACTACAAAGAGGATGAGAAGAAACCCAGTCATGTATCTTCCAAAGGTTGGAGGTCACCACAGCACTGACCTGGAGCCTGTTACACTCACATATTCACTGGATTTATTTTGTCAGTGTGTTTTTTCTGTTGTCCAACTTGCCTGTTTATAAACCTTTTACGACTCCCGGGGTTAGTATGTATAGACCCTTATTTTGAGCTACCCACCACTGCTCCGAGCAACAGGCTGGGTGGGATGGTGGTCCATATGTGTATTCTGTCGAAGTCTGCCAAGACAGCAACACTACAAACGAACAAGGATGCACCCAACAACAGCACAACGACCTACAAGAAGAAACAAACAGAGTCATCTTTAAAGCGTCTCTGGTGACTCGTGTCAGTGATATTCCAGGCACACAGGGAAATCTGTCAGTGTGCTTGTGACTCTCTCACGCCAGTGGTCTTTGGTTGCCCCTTCAGAAAACGGTGGAGGGGTTTGCTGGCGCTCACTGTGGTGCTTTGAACACATCCATGATCCCCCCCTGGGTCCCTCACTGCACACAGCTCAGCAGACATCTACTGGACAGAGACACATTGACAGAGTGAACGTCAAGCCACGTCAGCTGAGATCGCAATAAGCGGTTCATCACATCACCTTGATTTCTTGATTTTTCAGAAAAATTCTGAATATTTTAGTAATATTTTTTCAAAATAAAAGGCTCCTCGGCTTTTGGTTACTAGTGTCATGACCGGACGATCACCAATCGACCTTGCTTCCTGTCCACCGTGATCGTCCCCGTCTTCCCGCCAAGCAGACTTTTCACCCGCAGTCACCTGGGACTCTTCAGCCAATCAGCCTCAGCCTGCCTACAGTCATCCAACCTTTTCAAACCCAACCTGCTTTCCTCCACATTGGTTCAGAGATGCTTTAGGGCTTTTCACAACGGAGGTCACTGGAGTTGTCGGCATTATGCTGTCGGTCACGGTCTCAAACAGTAAAGAGGACACATAGATCCACGGAGCCTGCAGTCAAAGCTGGAGCTTGACGGCTGGGTGTCAGATGATGGTGGTCAGTAGATCAACAGGACAACAGTGACACAGCAATCTGAAGGTTAGTGCACAGGTGGAGGTCTGCATTCAGCAGGTGGAGGTCTCTGAGGAAAAGTAGAAAGGAGGTCCAGGATGCAAGAAAAAGGGAAAAAATAACTCACCTCTAAAGTTTGTGTTTTTGATCAACTTTTTCCACATTACTATTTCTCTGTGGGAGACTTGGGCTTATTTAGGGAGTTATTAATGCAGCTGTAGAGATTTGGACATGAGGTCATAGAGCAGTGAGCTGTGCCTCATGGGAATTCTTGTTGCTTTCTTGTTGATTAGAATACCTTATGTCCCTTTCTTTCTTTCTTTCTTTCTTTCTTTCTTTCTTTCTTTCTTTCTTTCTTTCTTTCTTTTTAAATATCAGTTGTCA
>JAUESE010000001.1:9806003-9825154 GCA_032274725.1 Malacoctenus triangulatus
TGGCAAAGAAAAAACAAACACACACGGGAACATGTTTGACCTCGTCCAAAGGACCGAACAACAAACAAACAAACAAAAAAAAAAACACCGTTAAAACCATCGTGGCGAAAAAAAGTCAGAATAAAAGCGGGGTCTGGTAAACATTCAGCGGTCCGCTTTCTGTCTGTATTGATCTACCAACGAGCCAAACAGGAGCTGTTGTCTCTCTTAGGTCCAAGTAGAGGCGCGAAGTTCTATTGTACAGTAAAATAAAATGCGCATAACAAACTGACTGTCCGCCACCTGATTCGGTGAGAATGCTGTTCAACGATTTGATCAAATTAACGAGAGATTGTGCAAGAAAAGGCGAGAGCGAGCCAGACCTTGTGCTGTCCGGCGATCGGATCGGTTTCCTGTTACTTCACATCTGCAGCAGCGGCGCACAGATGGGCGGTTAGCGGACGATCCGTCCCTTCTCAGCGCGGCGCTCCTGACTGGCGTGGACAGCAAATGCAGTCAGACTCATGGGCGGAGCGGACGCGGGGTACACGGGGGACATGTCCCCCGCACTTCCCGTATCTGTGCCCTCCATCCCCCGCACTTTTTTTTTTTTTTTTTTTTTTTACAGCCATTACAATCAATCAATAGACCTCTGAACAATTTGCCCCCCCCCCACCCCCCGTATAAGTTTGAGTTTGCTACACCTGCTTTTTTTTTTTTTTATCAATCGCCATAGTGTTGATGCAAAACAAAGTCAAATTTATACTGCTGATCAGAGATCAGTCATTGTCATGCTTCAACTTCAACAATAGTGCTGCAAAATACGTCTTCAGCAGCAGCAGACCAGGAAAAATAGATGTTTAAAAAATCTTAAAACCAAAGCAAATATTTTACAATCACATCCATACTGCACACTTGCTTTTTGTTTCATGCCACGCTGTTATAACAGGAAAGTCTCGGTTATTCCCTGTTTACTCTTCCTCTGGATTCTGTTTGCCATCAGCTGATCCATTGGTGCAAACACAGACCCACAGTTTTAAACATAAATAATTGTGCAATATTTGGTCAACATTGCACCATTACATGCACTGTGTTGTTTTCTACAGAACACAAATCAGGCTCGTGCTTTATATTTCGATAAAGCATTTGACAAATAAAAAAATATTATCATCCTTAGTATGTTACATTGGTTTAAATGCCCTAAGATGACGTGGGGATCGATCCAGGCCGTTCTGGTGTGATCATTGTGATTCTCTGTGAGTCCGATGTTGTCTGAGGTGAAAGGAAAAAGGTTGAGCAGTCCCCAAAAGCAAAGTCCAGCTCCTTCATTCCAGCCACTGGGGGGTTGTGTTGAGATAGGGCGAGAGGCTGCAGGCCTGAAATGGAGAAGCCCGATGAATGTTATGAAACAGGAAGAAAGAAGGAAAGAGCGAGAGAAAGCTTCCTGTGTATTTCCACAGCTGTGCGTAGTTTAATTCAGAAAATGAGAAAAAGAAAGAAGAGAAATATCAGAGTGGCAAGCAGAGAAGGAGACACATGAACGGCTGATGTAAAGTCATGATATAGGGGGAGTGTGTGTTGAAAAAAACTGAACGTTCAGATTTGAAACAGATGTTCTTTACAAGAAAGCAACACAACACCCTTCTCTTCTGTAGTGTCCTTTGTTCCCAGCAGGAAAACTTCAGACATTATGATGCTTAAATATTGAAAAGCACAGAGTGTAAAATAAAATTTGTAAATGTGTGTAGTTGTGCGTCACATTTGTCCGTTGCACAGAGTGGAACTCGAAAGTCAACAACAGTTTTCAGAGCAGCAAACGAGATAAACACCCAAATAAACACAGACAGACTGAAAGTAGTCAAGAGTTTTTTAATAAATCTTTCACAGAAAGAATGAGGTGGAAATCACCTGAAGATGATGTTGGAAGGGAAACAATGATCGCCATCGATGGAAAACAAACAATCTTATCACGTTTTCTTTTTTCTTCTCCTTCTCCTTAAAAGCAGCGTTCCTCCCAATGAGACCGAGTGACGAGACGATGATCATCACATCCACATGCGAATGCATCTCAACAACACAACATGCTTCGCTTGTTTCTTTTGCTCCTACTTACACGAGACTCTCAAAGGACATGAGACACACATTTTAGTTCAATGTTAAGTCCTGATTATTTGTCTTTTGGCAAAGTCCATCACAGTACAGCATCGGGTTTACATCGTCTGTCCTACACGAGCAAGAGCGTGGCAAACTCACCCGCCACCGATCACATGGTGCGTTAACTGCAGCTTGACAATTTTAATACAGTAAAATCAAAAAATTACGTCGATTAGTCACCTAAACCTACATCGAAGAGGTAAGTTTTCCTTTTATTGTTCTTAGAATACTTCGCGTGGATGTTCTGCTTCAGTGGCCACATGGTGAAGAGAGTTGAGGAAAGAGGATTTAACGTAAAGCATGAAACTGCTCCGAGTGCGTCTGAATGAGCACCAATAAAGTGTTTTAGAAGAATATTTAAGAAAAAGAGATTTCACTTCCGACTGTCACAGAATGATCATCATAGTGGTTGTTCTCTCACACAAACTCAGATCAGCGGCTAAAAACATGAAGGAAAATGACAAACAAACAGGAAAACGAAACAGTCTCTCACAGAATACTGGTCTGTGAAGCATCAACAATATGAAACTAAAAATATACCATCTCGGTTCTATGGGATCTTATCAAGTAAGTTGCATTGAAGAGCATTTGTCGTTAGGATAACGAGTGATTTTCACATATACATTCTAGCATATCACTGGAGTTCTTCTATTTACACACATTAAAAAAAACAACACCACCGACGGAAGAAAAAATTGCATTGTTCTGCATTTGTTTTGAAGATAGTTTCTAAAAAGAAATGTGTCCAAGCCACGTGTTCTTCACAGTAGCACGGTCAGAGGACCACACACGGCTGGCTGAACCTGCAGAGGAGTTTGGCACAGAGGACACGTGGACACAATGTGCTGTCTCAGAGGGTTTTTTTGCATGTTTTCGATGGCTTTAACTGTAAAGTAGTGTGAAGATGAAATGTGTGAGTGTGTGTGTGTGTGTTTGTGTGTGTGTGTGGGGGGGGGGTGATGATGGGGGTTGGTCTGGTGCAAAGCCTTCACTGTATTTGAGGTCAGAGCCCATCATAGCATAGCATAGCTAAGATTTTGAGTTTCTTTTATGAGGTTTTACTGCATGACGACAAAATTCAACTGAGGACCACCAGCCTGCTGGCCCACCCAGCCGACGAGGCCCATCTGAAAGATGACACATTTGAGAATCCAGATTCTATGTGATACGCTTTTTCTTACAAACTCAGAACGACCTCCTGACAGGGACGTTTCTTGCAGTGCTCAAAGGATCGTTGTCTTTTGTTCTGTGGTGCTGTCGGAGGAATGCCGACAAACTTAACTTGTGCCTGGATCAGTGTGGGTGGGTCCACTTGCAGGTGTGCGACATGTGAGTATTTGACTTCATGGACCAAAGTTTTGGTTGCACATCCTGACAGTTGCTTTATTTTGTGTCTTTTATTACCTGTATTGCCTGTTTTGCTTCGATTTTTTTTTCAGGGAACAGTCGGACCTTTTCTCAGTGAGTTCATAGTTTTGATCTCAGTTTGCAGTTTGTTCCGCAACAACTCAAAGATGCCACAAAGACTCGTCTCTGCAGGAAACACATTCATCTTCTGTCAGTCAGGAGTTGCGGCATCGTCTCGGAGCTAAAGTGTCACATTTATTTACCAAGTTCCGGACGACATAGAGGGCTGCGTCCCACACGGTGCTTCCCTCTAAAACATTGGGGGGGTCTCTTAGTCTTCAGTTTGATCTTCAGCCTGACTGTGACTTGAAGGAGAGTTGGACTGCTGCTGACGTCCTCGCTTGCTGTGTCCTCAGCTCGTCTCCAGCGGCTGTGGCCCCTCCTCTTCTGGACAGGTGCCTTCAGGAAGTTGTTTTCTCCAATAGTCGCACTGGTTGAAAGAGTCAGAGCGAGGGACGTCCGCTTCTTCATCTTGAGCCACCACCGGGAACACGTGGTCGACCATCTCGCACAGGCGCCCAAAACTGAGAGAGCAGATACAGTGTTTTAAAAAAAGCAAAGGCAAATAAAAACACAAGTGTGCCTGCGTGTGTGCGTGCCGCTTAAGACAAAGGATGCCCTCTTACGAAGAGATGTTGGTTTTGGCGTGCTCCTGCGTCAGCTCCCCTTTTGGATTGACGGTGAAGATCCTGTTCAGAGGAACGCCCACCTCCTTATAGGAGTACACGTCCTGAAAGACCACGCAGAGACAATCAGCGTCATGGTGCTTCATGGTGCGTGTGTGCGTGCATGTGTGTGGGCGCGCAGTCTTACTGTGGCTCTGTTGCCAAAAGCAGCGTAGAACGGTTCAGTGTTTGGGTAGAACAGATGCTTGATGTCCGTCAGACACTCGATCTTGAACTTTTCCGGTTTCTTCTCGATCACCTCTCTGCAGAACACATATTATTGGACACATTTAATTGTGTTTGTTTCTTTTTATTATTATCTGATTGTCCACTCAATGTGGTGAGTGGGGCAAACATGTGACCTGTGCAGAGCAGAGAACAGGCTGCTGGGGCTGAGCAGCACCGGGCCCATCGGCAGCATGGTTCCCCTCTCGTTGACCCAGTGCAGGTAGCCCCGAGTCATGTCAGCCATGCCGATGGCCCGCGCTGAGCAGTACATGAACTTGTAGCCATTTCTGTTTGGGAGAGGGAGAATGAGATGGTGGCTTGAATTCTAACAAAGCTAATGAACCTTGAGCTGGCGTGTGTGAAGCAGCACTCACAGGCTGACTCTGTGGTAGAGCCGTGCGATGCCTTGGTGGGTCCAGTCTTTACCCAGAGTGGGCAGGATGTGACCCAGTGTGTCGGACCTGAAGGAAGGCACAAGAGCAGAAAAAAAAACACAGTTTAAGTGCTGGTATTTGTTTGAAACAGGATGTGCTCTGAAAACCTTCAAATCTACGTCTGTTTTGTTTAGAGTCATGGAAATGATTCGGTCAGTTTTTTGCACAAGTGTGGATTTGTAACACTAAATATTTGGTCCGAGATTCAGCAGAACCAAACAGGACGGTCCCTCGCGTCTCCCACCTGGTGATGGTTCCGTCTATGTCGGAGATGACGATCTTGTCGTCCCAGTTCCACAGGTAGATGGTCCCGTGGCAGCGGCACGTGCCCTGATACTGAGTGGTGACGCTGAACACCACGTCGTTGGGACCCTCCTTCAGCTGCAGGCTTGCCTGAATTAGAACCAGATGTGTTATCATGTGCTTTATTTTGTTAAGCCACGAGGAAAATTTGTGTTGTGTAAACAAAGAGCTTCAGGACGGAGGAAGAAATACTTACCAGCTGCTCCGAGGTGAGACGAAGTGTTTTCTTATAACAGACGCTCCCTGAGCTCAGCAAAGAATCTGACTGGCAGGATTCAGACCCCTGCAGGGATGATCGGTGGTCTTCATCGCTGGAGGACGACTCATCCTTCATGCTGAGAGTGAAAACAGGGGAAACCATCAGGTTGGTGAAAGATTAAGTAATTTGAGATAAAGATGAATGGCATGAAGTGATTAAAGATTGTGATAAAGAGGAAGCAAACGAGAGAAGGAGTAAACAACAGGTCGACAGAGAGGAATGTCTGAGATCACCTGTTTTCTGTGGCCATGGGGATCAAAGTCTCTGCTTGGTCTCCTCCTGTCTCTGGGATTGACTCCTGAAGGGAGAATAAAAGTGAAAAGTCACTTCTGAAAAAAGGCAAAAAATCTTTGAAATAAGCAAAAAATCTGAGTTTTTAGGTGATTATTTCACATTTAAGTGTGATAAGATAATTTTGGAAATAAAATAAAGGAAACCAGCATGCTGTATAAACTAGAGACAATTGAAAGTCAGTAAATCCTTCCTACTTGTGTCTTTCTACACTGGCTGATTTTGCACTCACAGACTTGGAGTCACTGTTCCTGCTCCTCCATGAGAACCACCAGCGCCCTCCTTTCTTTGGCATCTTCTCTTTCATGATGTTCTCCACAGAGGCCTGGAGACAACCATGCACATACAACTCAAAACTCTCCAAAAATGTAACACAAATTGAAAAAAAAAAATCAAAGCACGAAAAATAAATGAATAAAACAGGACAAACGACGCCTTTCAAACCAAAAATGAAGGCCAAACAACTTTCAAAAAAACTGAGGCAGTTGGAGGTGAAACACAGTGGCGTGCAAACGATAAAGAAAAGAAAAACTCTGCAGCTTTATGGTGTATGAACAGAATGAACAGTGAGACATCCCATGAAGAGAAATAAACTGGTCTGGAGGCCGCTCGACAACGATGGAGGTCAATGACAGGGTAGAGACGGAGGAGGCATGCCAAGACCAACGTTCAAGCGAAGCCAGGAAACATACAGGCTGTGAGGGGCTGGAGCCAAACAGAGCAGGGAGGCAGTACGAGAAGAGGCCAAACACTGAGAACACATAACTCAAGCACCAACACTTGGATGGACGGTGAGAGAAAGAGGGGATGTGAATAAAGAGGGAGAAATAAGGAGGGGGATAAAGACATGACATTATTATAAGTGTCAGGACAGCAGGTTTAATGCAGCATTTCACTGTGGTCAAAGACTGGTAGCTTTTATCTCGTGTGCTCAGAAAAAAAAAAGAGCTGCCGCCCCTGACGGTGACATCACAGCTTTGTCAACTTTGTCAACTCAGATTTAAACGACTGAGCATGACAGATGAACACACATCAGGGCTGGCAGCAGCAGGGTGAGTGAGAGGATGCTTGCAAACGACACTAAATTAGGGTGAAACATCAGTTGAGGTCAAAATAGTTGCAAAATGCTGGAAGTGCTCAGGAGGAAAAATGATGCAGGGACATGGCACAACAGTAGAACACAACACGCCCAACACCACCAACCCTCGGACCCCAAAAACCATATGAATAAGAACAAATAACATGTAACTTTGATCCTTGATTTAAAGCTAATATTTGAAATCCTACAAAGAAAAATGGAAAGAAAAACTGAAGATCTTTGTGAAAACAGAATATGACAGTTTGCTAAATCTTCTATTTTACTGTGGTTCCCAGGTGCAGCTTCAAAGAAACACCTGTGAGTGTGCTGCTCTCACCTGTGGCAGCGGTTTCTGGTAGACCTGCATGGCCAGCATGACGGGAGCTGCTGTGCTCCAGTTGTAGTACCTACGACAGAGGACAGACACTTAGTCACACTGCTACTTATCAGGAGGGGGAAAAGGCCCACAAAAGGCTAAAGTGGGCCTGATACGTGTAGTAGTTCAGTAGTGATGAGTTGGTTATATCACAACATCGTTTCACCACAGTGATTCAGTTAAGATGATCACTTTAACACGACATCAATTCAAATCTACATGTTGATGATTAATTCAAATTGTTTATTAGTCTGTACAAAAGTTTATTTAAAGTATTCTCAGGATGGGAATGGCTGTTGCCTTCATACGTACTTGTTACCGATCTTGACCACCAGATTTGGGTCGTCGATGATCGAAGGATTCTGAGAAAACTGCTGGTATGATATGGACCGCTCTAAAAACTGCTCTGTAGGAGGCAAAACACACACGCACACGCACACACACAGATGAGTTATTTTCTCTGTTTGTTTGTAGTCACACGTTTACCTTCTCTGTCCTGTTTTCACTTGTTCCTGTTCTCACCTCGTGTGATCTCCCGGTTGTCAGTGAGTCCTCCACACAGAGAAATGGCGACGTGAGGCAGGTCGCCCATTTGGTCCGACAAACTGTCCACGCCGCTGTCCATGGCGCAGCTGCCCTCTGACTGCGGGGACTGATTGGCGCTCCGCACCCCCATCAACAACATCTCAGAATCGACCTTCATTGAGCTGCTGCCTCCGTCACTGACAAAAAAGAAACCAGAGATATTCAAGTCAGCTGCACGATATAGCAGTTACTTGAAAATGCATCTAAACATACAGGCTTTTTTAAAAATTGTTTTCTCAACAGACCTTTTTGGGAAATACAGAGCAGCGACTTCAGGCTCCAGCTCGGTGATGTCGTCCAGGTAGATGCCGTCAGCGCCGAGGTGTTGACTTCGCTTCTCTGGAAACATAGAAAAAAAAAAAAGACAGTTAGAAAAAAATATGAGGGCAGCTGAAGTTTTAAGGAATGTCCTGAAGTTTTTACAGAATTGACCCTCGCACGGTACCTTTCCTCTTGGACGGCGAGTCGGTCCTTCGGATGGGACTCCCCCTGTTGCTGCCGTCCTCCAGGTGATTGGGGAGCGTCCTCGGGGACATCGAGCAGGCTGATGAAGACTCCATCTCTGCAGGACGGATCAATAACATCAATGTCAGGGCTTAGTGGGGGAAAAAAAACCCACCATCTGATGGTACAGTTGTTCCATCTGCAAGTGAACATAACTTAATACGCTGCTATAGCCACTGCCACGAGCTACCACCAGGGGGCACTACACTACAAGTCCTGAAGAAAAGTGCGGGAGGGAATATGTGGACTGTTTACAGCAGTCACCTCAGAGCGTTATCCTTGACTGACTCCCATGTTGTTGTATTTTCAAGTTATTGATTTATCCGCAGATGAGGCTGCAGGAGCCAGATACAGAAAAAACAGTATGACTGAAGGTTTATTATTCCTAAAACAGTGTTGAGGGTAAAAACAAACATTCACCTCAATAATTTATTGTGTTTTGATTAAAACTATGACAAACAATAAACAACTGAGAATCATTCTTAAAAGATTTCTTTTCGTACAAAACTTCTAGTTTAAATAAAAGTCACTTTTACCAGAAATGAGGATCAATCTTAGGTAATAAACTTACAGAACAGTACTTTACCACTACATCAGATCCCTTCACTGTTATCACTCTGTGTTCTATGCTTGGTGGTCACTTTTGTTTTGTGTTCACAGCACAATTTATTCCTCACATTATCATTCCTAATGTATTTACCGTGTGGCTCTGCGGACCCGTCCTCAGTCGCAGCACTCTGCTGAATCAATGCTGCGCTGCTGTTGTCCTCGGGGACTTTGTCCTCGCTGTGAGCGGCGGTCTGTCCCGGCTGAGGGGCAAACAGGGTGAGGGAGGGGGGCCCAGAGTCACTGATGGCTCTGAAGTGAGTGCTGTCGGACATCGGGATGGAGACGGCGGGGTCCTGGTTCTGGTGGGACGTCAGGAAAGACGGCTGCAGGGAGGAGGAGGAGCGGCTGAAGTTATGATGCATCGCTTGGAGAGGAAAGTATTTTCTTCCTTTGGTTTACAAGTTGTAATGAGATTCATGTGTGCAACAAGTCTAATCTTGCTCATTTAATCTCTCCAAAAGCCAAGGTGGGACAAAAACAGATGACATCTGGCAAAGTTTCTGCTGTTTGATTTGCATCTGTTTACTGAGGAGATTGGAGTCACAATTTGTTTTGCATTGAAACTAACAGAAATGTGATTTGACACGTGAGAAACTTCAACCTCTCTCATTGCTTCAGAAGGTCCAAACTACTGCAAATTGTAAGTGTGATGAGTGGTGCGTTTGTGTGCGTGCAGATACCTGAGCAGCCTGCGGCAGCTCCCCCCACGTCCACAGCATCTCGGGGTTGTCCTTCGTCTGGTTGCTCAGCTCGGAGTCGCTCTTCGGTGTGGACGACCGAGAGTCATCTGGGCTGCTGGCGGAAAAGTCACAGTCCAAAACCTGATCAGATTCTATTCGGTACTTTTATCGATAGAGCTGCATGATTGCATGAATTTCATTGAAATTACTGAGAGATTTTGCAATGAAAGGTGATACCTAAGAAGAGAAGAGAACTGAGAGGTCTGCTGTGGACAAGATATGGACAGACCACAGGGTGGAGGGACGCAGAGAGTGTCCTTAATCACAGAACTACAGAAAGACAAAAGACAGACAGAGAAAAACAGAAAAAAAGATGTTGAGAAAAAGGACGGAGAGACAGGAAGACACTGAACTGTCAATCTGAACTGCTTTTGGTGAGGGCAGAAAAAGCTTCAGCACAAAGTGATGTGAACACGATTAGACTGGATTAAAAGCAGATTACCAATGATTGATCAAATCAGACTTTCTTAGAGCCGGTTTATCGTTGTGTGTGTTGTTTTTTGTGTGCGTATGGCGCTTTGTGTATGAATACTACCTTTGTGAACGCATCCAGGTGGGGGTAGGGAGTGTGTGGTTATTGACTGTACCACCCTGATCACCGTATACCGCCCTGTTTGTAAACAGATGCATAGAGGTCAACATTAATAATCATCGACACATAGACGAATTATTTCGAACAAGATGTGAACAGCATCAGTTTGTCTTTCGATGGATTTCTTTTCATCTAATTTTTATCCCTCTCAACGGAACTCACAAACAGTACAGTATACACACACACACACGCACACTAACAAATACACACACATTCCTTCCTGCCTTTGAGGAGTTGAGGAATTTCCTCAGCACCACATGTGGTGGCGTTTCTATAAAAGGGCTCAGTGAGGACGGCCCTGTGTGGCATTATCTCACAGCGACACAGACTACTGTGGGAACGGGGCAAATCCCTGGAGCGTGTCCAACAAACACAGCTCCGTACACACAAGCGTGCACAAACTCGCAGATTCCTCGAGAAGAGGAGAGAGAGACTGTATCTCTTGGTCTCGGATGTGAAAGCGAGCCCCGGACTCAGAATTCATTTAGTTGTTTTTCTGATCTGGTTGCGGAAAGGCGATGTTGCGTATTTGCATAAATGAGGATCGATCTTGTTTTTGGATCGATAGCAGGTGACGTTAGATGGCCTGGTCGTCACACCCACACAGTCCTGATGGAACACGCTTTTCAGGGTTTAACCCCAATAAATAATAAATCAAGCTGTCACAACTTCATTTATTCAACTGTATTTCATCAGATTAAATCTTACGTCATTAATATTTAATGATATAATAAATGATTTCACACGATGTGAAGCCAATGCTTTAGGGATGGATGGATGGATGGATGGCACACGAATTGATTCCAGCAAAGAAGCAATGTCTCATCACGATTGGAGGACTGATGCTGAAAGAAAGCAGTCCACCGGGGCTCACAGTGATTCTGGGAGAATAGAGCAGCGTTGGGCTAAATGCAGGAGTACAAATAATACTTACATCTTTATTATTTAGGAGTATTCTGGAAGACTTGCAATCTTGTGAGTATTTTTTTTTAGCTTAAATTGTTTTCTATTTCACTTCTGAATGCACACAGAGTTCGAACAATTAACACACGCACGCACGCACGCACGCACGCACGCACGCACGCACGCACGCACGCACGCACGCACGCACGCACACACCTGCCGCCATCGCCCTCTCTCTCCTCGTCCGAGCTCAAATCGATGGTGAACATGTCCTCGTCCTCAGAGAACTCCTCTCCATTCTCCTCTCTCCTTCCTCCCGCTCCCGCTCCTCCTCCTCCTCCTCCTTCGGGCCGGGCCTTCCTCCTCCTCTTCCTCCTCTTCTTGGACATGCCTCCCTCACTCTGCTGCGGGCCCAGGCTCTGGACAGGAAGCGAGCCGCAGGCGATGGTGTCTGTTCGGGGAGAAGGAAAAACTCGCGGTGAGATGTGTTCGAAAGAGCATGCGAGTATCTTGGCTCATCGCAGCGAGCTTACCGTGGTGACGGGAGCTGGCCCTACCCAGCTGGGACTTCATCAGCTCCTCTCCCATCGACATGATGGGGGATGTTGCGAGGTAGGATGGGACCACCTCCTGTTAACAGAAGAACAAGAGAGGGTTTTGATTTATCCTCAGTTGGGCCCAAAACAGTTTAAACTCAACTGTTCCTAACTCAACCTCTATATTTAATGCCTCCTGGTGAGTGAACGCTGGCTTTTATAAGTTAGAGACATGTGGAGAAACAATTTGAAATGCATGTACATTTTAAATGATCATAAACTCGAGAACTTTATAGAGCTTCAGCTGAACAAACCTAAGTTAAGCTGGCTAAGAACCACCACAGTCCTGCGTCCCGTTAAAGCTTCAGAGAGTCAATGTGACTCTCAGTTTTTTGTGTCGCTCTCATTCTTTATTTCTTTTCCTTTTTTTTTGTCAAAACTGGGTTCTGCCTCCAGGCCGCTCCATCTCGCCTCCTCAGCTGCTCCTTTCAGCTCTCTGCTCACTTTTTAAATATTTTACGACCAGAGAAGAGAGCGGAGGTTTCCCCTCCAACAGCTCGGTAGTAAGTCAGTCGGCTCTCTCTAAGAGCACTGAGCGTGTACACAAACTGAACGGCCGTTCAAGATGGCACAAATATGGCCGTCACTTCAGCCCACCGCAAATCTAAAGCAATGTGGGAACTTTGGCTGAACGATTAAATGATTCAAATAATCTGATAAGATTTTGGATTCAGTCTCAGATTAGTGAAATCACACAGATTTGATTCATGAGGAATTAAAAAAAATGGAGAAAATCGGAACAGAGCGAGGGCGTAAAATACAGGGATGATCCCGACAGAGCCGTCTGACACATGGTTTGCTCCGCACGTGTCGTAACGCAGTCCAGCCCAACCCGGTTCATTCAGAGAGCAGGAGGGACACGCCGCTCAGAGTCTGCAGTCACTACGCAAGGTCACAACACGCCTGATCTGAGCTCCACCTGTTCAGAAAACACCCACCAATAAATGACTGTCATTTACATTCAAACTGTTGTGTGTGTTTCAGAAGACGCAGCAATGATACAGGAGTTTCTTTAGTTTTATCAAAAAACAACCTCATTTTGCTGTATGAGGAAAATACGTTCAAAAGAACAATCTATGGTTGTCCAATTCGGTCTCCAAAAAACGCTCCAACATTTGAGGATAATAAAGACATTACCACCAGTTTATTACAATTAGTTTTTATGATTTGTTTGGTTGCAGTAGGTCAGATTAACCACAGCGGGATGAATGAAATCATCAAAGCCTATTTTTTCCACATGTACTCGAGGATTTGTAATGTCGTAGCCCGAAGACGAGAGAACTTGTTTGATGTTTCACACGCTGGATCTATTCACCAGTGAACAAGTCGCAACAAATCTTCCAGTTCAACACGACGCGCCAAAGAACCGAGAGGGAGGAGAGGCAAATGGGAGCGGGCTCAGTGCCACAGATACTGAGAAATGTTGTTGAGCTTCGTACATATCAATCAGGGAGACAGTAGCTAAAAGGAAAAAACTCATCAAGTGTTTTTTTTTCTTTTCCAATGACGTTCACAAAGAACTTTAATACCAGGAATTTTTTAACCAGGATTCAAATACTTCCTGCTACTCTGGTCCCTGCACCTCTGCAGAGGGTTGGGCACAAGGGAGTTTTGTTTCTTGGTAATTTCAGAGGAAACACATTAGGGGGGTTTCTATTTTCATTTATGATGAAAGAAAAAGGGCAACTGTGCTGGAAAACAGGTTTTGGGTAGAAATGAACGAGTAGAAGCCGCTTTCTGTTTGAACTGCTGTAACTGCTGCACAAGTGCAGCAACTGTGTTTCTGCATGACTGTACACGGATCAGTGACCGCCAGTCTCTGTGTGCAGGTCTGAGTCCAGCAGATTGTACAGAGGGGGAGCAGCTCTATTAATAGATCCGTGGTGTTTTCCACTCTGAGGAAGGGGGGGGGGGGGCATGTAGAAGAGGATTTGACATTGGGCCCAAACAGTGAAACTGCACGATCGAGTAGAATCTGCAAATGAAAAAGGCTCGACAGTCGTTTTATCGTCTGTTACTAACTGAGGCACAGCAGTGTTGTTGCAGGAGTGTCTGTGGCGAGTCGCTGTGACACCTTTTGATTGACCGTCAGCTGCAGGGAGCGTCGCCACGTAAAGTTCTGTTCGATTAAACGTAATCTCTCAGATTAAGATTAGAATCTTCTCAGGGCATTAAATATATTCCTCCAAATTCCGGTTGAGGGACGACGGCCAGCTTTGGTCATTGCTCACGAGCGCACAAATAACAACATGACAGCTGATGAATGTTGTTTACCACCGCGCAGGAATACATCATCCTCTTCACCCTCAGATGAGCGTAGACCCCCACCTGTCATGAAACCTCACTTATCACTTTACAGAAGCAGTTTTCCAAGCAAAAGGAAATGCTCTCAGGTCAGACTGTGTCCTGCACAGCCTGTTTTTGTTCTGCTAAGATCTCCATTAAACACACTCTTCTACAAACAGATGGAAAGCTTTAAAGACTGAACTTTATTCACGAGTCTGTGAAATCAAGTTTCATAGATAACTAAAGCTGAACATCAGGCAGACACTTTGATGCAAACGTACACGTTTCTTCACAGATTCGTTCCTCGGTCACACAGTCATAAGACTCCAATAAGTGAATTTAATATCCTCTGTAATTCACCCTTGTGGCTGCACTAATAGTTTGCTATATATATATTTATTCATTGTGTGCTGCCACATCTTGACTCGTTGGCAAGCGCTACAAAGGCGACATACATGCAGCCCCAAACAATGCAGCTCAGCCAAACAAGAGGATGAGATTTATTGGCTGCTGTCCGGTGTTCAAAATAGTTCGTTACAAACTGTCTGCTGATTGTTTTGTCGCGTTTGTTTACGCGCCCGCTCCGATTGACCTGTGTCTGTTTACAATTCGTATCTGCCGCGATGGTTTTTTTTTTTTGTTTCCAGGAAAACAGAGTCATGCTGGCCAACAGGCTCTCGCCAGGGGACAGAAGCTTCTGTCCCGTCACGCTCTTCAGATTACAAGTCAGCCGAGCTGCTAAAATCTTTGTCTGCGCTGAATCACATCAGCAGGATTTGTTGCCTGCGAGGCACTCGGTTGCAAAAGTCTGTTGGTCTTTTCTCGCTTATGTTTGCAGAATTTTAGCTGGATTTTATATTCAAAACATCACAACATGAACAAAAATCATCTGTTTGATAGTCAGTCCACATAAGTAATCCACTTTCAAATCTCAGAGGGACGTTAATCTATACAGATATTTCTGTATGGTAGAAAAAACTACAAGATATAACCGGCATATCTGTGCCTCCACCAGGCAAGTCTGAACAGGTGAACACATTCAGGCCTGGCAATCAAAATAAGTGCAGCATGTCTTTGTGGGATAATGGCTGTGTAGTAAAACTAAGAGAACAGCAGCAGAGTGAAAAGGGAAAGGTTTACATGTCCTGGCAGCCTTCCTGGTCACCTGTTCTCCTCTCCTCTGTTCTATATTTGAGGGCGTTTACAGAGTTGAAATAATGACCCCGTCAGTCGTTACTCACCAGTTTGTTCTCGGTCTCTTTGACAAAGAAGGCTTCTCCATTCTCCCCCAACTTCATGTGCAAACTCACAGGCTCCCCGTTGATCTCTATGTCCACCTGCAGGACATCAATGAAAAGGTATTTTTACCAGTCGGTTCAGTGTAGACAAATGATTTACTACGTGGTCTCATTTAATGGTCTTATTTCAATTCCATTGCTGAAAGTCACACATATTTTTCACTTATAGATGCTGAATTAACTCCACTTTTACATTGTTTTTCCTCTGTGTTCAGAAGTCTTCCAAGCACTTCACACTGTAAGTCAAATCCGCCCTTTCACACACACAGTCCAGCCATGCGAGACGCGCTGCTCACACGCCACAGAGAGCAACTTAGGGTACAAAGTTTTCCTCAAGGACAGCTGTGTGCCAACCAGCTCTACCAGCTGAGCCACAGGCCATTTTGGGCTTCATTTAACATCATATAAAAGCATATAAGTCTTAAAAAATCATATCTATTCTTTATCAAGAAATCAGATGTTTGTATTAAACCAGAAGCCATCATTTCTATGCTCCTTTCCTACTTTATTATCCTCTTGTTTTCCAAATCTCACCACTTTCTCGCGGGACCGCAGCACGCCCATCTTGCCGAAGCGGACGTGGAAGGGGGAGCACTGCAGGGAGCCATCGGGCCGCCGGACCACGATGACGTCTATGCATCCGGACAGGGTTGCAGGGTTGAGTCCCCTGTACAGCTCCTTGACCTGCACGAACACCTGGCCCGCCAGCTGACCCACATAGTTCATGGTCTGCAGCTGGAGGGAGACGAGAGGAGAGAGAACCGCGGATTTAGGAAAAAAAATACAATGGGACTGAATTCAGTCACTGCGTCTAAACACACACAGATTACCAAAAAGAGCCACACTTTTCTATGTTTCCACCTGTGCTGTTGCTAGGCGCGCTGAGTGTGCATGTGATATGTGTTGCGGCGTTACCTAAAATAACCCCAAAATCTGTTTGCTGTAAACAGAACCATAACATAAACTCAGAGGTGCCTTTTTCCTCCTGTCGGTGGTGCGAGCGGAGTCCTACAGGAACAAGATTAGTCATGTGGTGCTGTGCCAGTCGCTCTGATCCACAGCCTCTCATGCGCCACGTCCAGAATGCCAAACACGGACCGGGAGAGAGACACAAACAGGGAGACGCATTCACTGGGCTGAGAGACGGGTGGGTGTCAGTGCGAGGGGCTGGGAGAGCTGAGGAGGGAGTGAGGAACAACAAAAATGCATCCAAACCAACTTCACCACCACTGAAATGTATCATGTTGATCTTATTACAAGAATTGGTCAGCGTGTCGTGCTTGTGACGTAAAAACGCTATTGTGACTGGTGTGTTGTTTCCTATTTGTTTCTGTCTGTTATGCAGTTTGACACAGCAACTCATGGCCTGACAGTCAACACGCATTTTTCATGGGAGGAGCCAAAGTGACCCTGAGAGTAAGAGAAAAATTAGTTGTGTATTTTCTAAAAAAGGCAATTAAAAGGGTTTAAGTTCTCTTTTCACCTCTGTGTAAACTGAGAAGCAAGATATTCTTTCATCAAATAATCTTATGTTGTGATTTGTGTGTCTTTATCTAGACAAAAATGTCAAAGAGGAAGTAAAAAAATCTCTTGGAAAAAACAACTTGAGCCAACAGGAACTATGACAAGAGGAGAAATGAAGGTGAAAAACAGAATGAGTGAAATTGAGGAAGGAGCTAAAGGAAACACACACACACACACTCACCCAAACACACACAAATATGTGATACTGCTGTCTTTCCTGTCCTGCAAAATCACCCTTTAAATACCCACCTGCCACCTGCTCCTGCTGACTCAGATACTGTTACACACAAACACACGCACACACAATCGCACGTTATTTCCTGAAGACCGAACATGACCTTCACTCAAACACACTAAATCAAACCATGACACTAAATATCTCTACTGCATCTTCAGCTTTACTGCTTTCTATTTGTGAGAACTCTATTTCTTTATAATAAAGAAAAGTCATGATAATATGAGTGTGTAAACACACTTGGGTCCCCACAGCACCAGTAATACCTGGACCACACGCTCATGCACCTTCTGACAGCGTGACTCAGGGACAGATGGCCCCATAACACTGCAGACAATGAACTCTAATAATGAGGATGATTTGCTGAACACAACAGTTATTGTGCATCACAGTCTGGATCCGTTCTGCTCCAGGGCTGCAGAATGTACGGATGTGAAGTCAAGTGAGAGGTGGATCGCTTCAAAGGAAAGTTGTTGCTGTTCTTTGTAAAGACAGGAACTAAAAATGATAAAACGTGAAAAGTGTTGTCAGTGGGTGTCATTAAAGAGGAATAAATGATCCTATCTAGCTGGGATGAGCAGGTTCATGACTCCAGTGAAACATCTTGCTCTTTGAAATCGGACTGTTTGATTAGGTAATGATTTGACCCCTTTGTCTCACTCCATTATCTGGTTTCTGTCTCACACACGGAGACATAAGCTTGGTGGCCACTGATCTGATAACACGGTCAACACAGCCCACGTGTTCACACACACTCAGTCTCCCTGACAAAGCCTTGCCCACCCATGCAGGATATCTCTGTTTGAGCGGCCAATCCAAACGCTGCTGCATTATGTAATAACCAATCACGAGTCCACTCAAAGGCTCATTATGTGTCACTCATTACACACACACAGGAAGAAAACACTCAAACACAAATGCCACCAGAGTCATTGCTGCGTTTGAAAGGAGAGTCAAGAGTCCTCAAGAAATGTTTTCTCGGTCAACAGTCAAGTTCAGTGTCAGTCAGAGTGTGAGCCAGTGAGACAAACACAGACAGACACCGAGGTAAAGCAGAGGCTGGCGGACTCACAGAGCATGATGCGGGATTATCCAATTAAATCAGTCTAATGCGAGTGAAACAGCAGCCTAACACTGTGGGATTAATGTAAATTACAACCAGATGGAGACTGCAACGGATCCAATAGGAATGAATGAGCTGTGCGTAATTTTCAATACAATCATCAGGGTGTACTTGACCTTCCTCCACTGGCAGTAGGAAGACAAACAATTAAGTACAGAGAGGTTCCGCTGGAGGTGTGCATGGAAAATGGGAATGAATCAAACAGCATCATGCTGTGCATAGTGAGCTCGTAGTGTGACGTGTGGCCTCGGAGGCGACATGTAAACATCTGCACACGGGGTGAGGCTCTGCAGTCCGCGCGCGGCTCCGCCGTCATTCAAAACACGCACCCAGCGGTAATGTCAGCAGTGACGATCCGGACCGCATTTACACAGAATATTTAAATCTCACAGTGTGACAGCAGGCAGCAGCAGCAGCGATGTGATCGCATCCTTACATTATTTATTGACGTTGCCCTTCGCTCCGGGATTTCTCCGCCATTAAAATCATCCAACCAAAGCGTCCTGAGGTGGTTTGTTGCTGCTGTTGTTGTTTTCTGCGTTACGTCTCAGTCCTCAAATCAAACATGGTCGGAAACGTTGAGCCTCATTCAGCCGTCCTGACACCTGATCTGGGATACTCCGCTCCGGGCTGCTTCGCTATTTAAACCACGGTTGAAATATTCCCCCCACCGCCCCCAGAGCAGCAGGAAGCGAGGCACTGGATTGGCTGCATTGGCACTGACGTCACACACTGTTGACGGAACATTTCCTCTGGATAATTAGTAATTATATAGTTTATGTGTGGAGCATAATCAGGTTTGTTGTATCGTGTTGTTTGGCTGTTATTTGTGTTTTAGTTTTTTCCCCTGCTCACAATCATATTCACAAATATTTTGTGGATAAGTGGATAGCAAATTTCTGATTCAAATAATAATAATAATAATAATAATAATAATAATAATAATAATAATAATAATAATAATAATAATAATAATAATAAT
>JAUESE010000001.1:9918674-9928751 GCA_032274725.1 Malacoctenus triangulatus
ACACACACACACACACACACACACACACACACACACACACACACACACACACACACACACACACACACACTCATGTGTACACAAATATGCACACCTGTACCAGGGGACAAAACTAAAATACTAAACTCAGCACATCAGAGGAGCCATGAGGACATTCATGTGTGCAGACACACACCGAAACTCCACAAAACCCACATTTTGACAAAAGGAAAGAGAAAGGACTATTTTTTTGTAAAAGAACACCAAACCGGTATTTCTAATCTCAGTGCCTCTGTGAGTCCCTGCACATTTAGCTGTACGTGTATACTTTTACCCATGGGTACCTAAACCTAAATCAAAATGGATAATTACAGTTTTTCAATTGTGTCATTGCAGTTTGAAGACACGCAAGCACAATTGAAATATGAGTCAGCTTGTGTTTTGAGTGATGGGGCACCAATGACGGTATATCGAATAAAATACTGAAGACTTTGTTTTGAAAACATCTGGCCCCGAATCTCAACATTTGCATGTGGTAACATATTGTACTGGTGTTTGTGCGGCCCTTGCACACACACCTGCTTTGTGCTGAGAAGATGGTGTAACCGATGAGCCTGGTAGACTTTTGCTGTCTGCTCTTTTATCAACTTCACACAGCTCCTCTCTCGCTTCTGGAGTTCCTCAAACTCGTCGAGCTCCTTCCTGAAAGGCACAGAAGTCTCACACAGTTTATTTTTTCAAATGATTTTTCTGCATCATGACAGAATAAAGAGCCAAATTGTGTGATAAATTAATAAATTAAAACTTAACTTCTTTTTGATTATTAATCATATTTCCATAATTTCCTTCAGTCAAAATGTAAATTACAGAGGAACAAAAGTCCCCAATACTCATTGTGCAGCGATACACAATATGTATGTATAATGAATGTGTCATTATATCCCTTTGCTTTATCCATATTTACATCTGTTACACATTTTTTGAGCAAAATTCATTTAGATTTCTAAGCAAATGAATCCATAACTCCATACTATGTAAATCAAAAGCTTGAGCACAGTATTCCTCTAGCAGCACGTGTTTTATGTATACCAAACACATATTATTGTTGTGAATTTGTGGATTCCCTCAGTTGCCCTTCAGATGAACAAAAAAGTGTCTAATCACACAGGGACTGACATGGAAAGACTGAGAGAAAAACAGCAGAGACGGTGCATGGAAAAGAAGGGGGGAAAAAGAAGCAGAGTGAGAGCGTGAGAGGCTCTAAGAGGGAGGATGATGGATATATTTCATCACCGCAGCCAGGACAGGTCTGTCCGTGACATCTGTTAAGCGAAGCAGGCTAAATGGGATGCATTAAAACCCCATACACTGCAATTTCATTCCACAATCACGCAGCCTTATTGTTACAAGGGGCCAATAACTTAAACAGAGAATTGGAAACAATTACTAAAACACACATGCCATGATAATGTGAGCGCATGCACACCAAGCTCGGAGTGAAAGCAATCTAATGCCGCAAGTGCAATACCAATGAGAATTTGGCCATAGCTCATCAACAATCCTGCGACTTTTTGTCTTTTCCTATCTCTCCTTTCTTCTCCCTCTAATTCTTCTCTACTCGTTGTTTCCCCGCACAACTTTAGTTTTCAATTACAAGCCTCCACAGAGGAATCAGGATTACCAAAGTGAGTCTGTAATGTGAGGTAACACATTCTGCAGCTACTGACATTTAAAAAGAAATCACAACACATTCTCATTGCCTTTGCATTCTCATTCCTTCCTCAGCACCAGATTGAATTACAAAATAAATGAAATTTGCAGAGCACTGTGCCTGCCTGTGTGTAGTCAGAAGAAGAGCAAGTGTAAACATGTTTATGTAACATTAAGCAGAGTAATTTAATATTGGTGTGTGTGTGTGTGTGTGTGTGTGTGTGTGTGTGTGTGTGTGTGTGTGTGTTAATATTGAGGTTGCTTGGCCTCTATTTATCCATCTGGCTAACAGGAATATTACTTATTAATGTGTAATATGAAGTTGTGGATTATTGTGGAGGTGGTCTGGTTCACAAACCAATTGGCGCCGGTGTGCATGTTGATGTGTTTGTGGTCGCTCATGCATTAAAAGCACCTTAAAAACAGATTGGCGATGTTTTAGGGGTCAGGACTTGTTTTTCATACGTCGCGGGGAAAGGAGTTGGAGTGCGAGTGTGTCTGTGGGTGCACGTATGTGCATCAGCGTACAGGTATGCTCATACAGCTCCTGTGTGAGCCCATGTGCACATTTATACGTGTGCGTAAGTGTGTGAGAGTGTGTATGTGTGTGTGTCAGGTTGAATGGGTGACCTTTGCTTCCCTGCCCCCAGCCCCAGTGTTATTAATTGCTGTGTAGTGGACAAAAGCCAAACAGATTTGTAACGGCTGAAGGCACCTCGATCTGTGTCGACCCAACCAGCCGCCACAACATACAACCCTCATTAGCCCTCTTCGGCAAGCCGCACATGCCTTCTGTGTGTGAGTGTGAGTGAGTGTGTGTGCATGTGTGTGTGGTGTGCTATTGTGTGTTTCAGTGATGGAAGGAAAAAATGAACACAAGAGCACAAGAAAGCAGCAATGCTCAGTTAGTCTGTTTTAATGTGGTTGCAATCAACTAATAGATATGGGACTCATCATGTACATACAGATTACTTTTGACAGCTGCTGAACTGTTGAACAAGCAAACGACTCTCCAACGAGTGAAACCCTCGACTGACATCTCACCCTGGAATTTTACTTAT
Source organism: Malacoctenus triangulatus (assembly GCA_032274725.1). NCBI lineage: Eukaryota > Metazoa > Chordata > Actinopteri > Blenniiformes > Labrisomidae > Malacoctenus > Malacoctenus triangulatus. The sequence continues at coordinate 9,921,425 of JAUESE010000001.1, forward strand.
TCAAATGACTAATACAGTACTGCTAAATTTCTCCCTTTTTCCTGAATAATTTACGGCTCGGTTCATAACAGGGCATCAAGGACTGATGGGATATCAGAGAGTGAGGCATTGTGGGACATCAGGCCACACCTACGGTCGCCCAGGCCAACTCCAGAGCCACTAATTGGCCAGGTTCTAAATATTTAATGGAGACTTGACCTGATTGGCTCTTTTAATTGCTCCAATTGAATGATTCAATAGCTGGTGCAGTAAAAGAAGTCAGGCAGTCAATTTAGACAGTGACAAGTTCAATGTATTGAACCTTCAACACCCTCATAACACAGGCTTTGCACTTAAGTCACTGACTCATTGATCAGCTCATTCACTGAGGTAGGAAACGTGTGTAACAAAGAGACGGTGAATGAGTGTTGAAAATATTCAGTCATGTTCTAAGACTTTTTCAGGAAAAAGAAAAAAAAGAAAATATTTTCAAATTCATACATAACTTTTCTATTGTTTCTTCCAGAAAAGTAATTTATTTTGAAAAGCCAGGAAGAGTGGCACACCCAAAACATACTTTACCACGCACACGTACAGCATGCGCTCAACATATAAATCCAATCAGAATGAATAAGTGAACTTGTCTGCACCCAAACTGGATCAGAAGGAAAGAGCAGCGAAAGAGAGACTGACGCATAGAAGCGGAGAGTGATCGCAGGGCAGGCTCGCACTCTCTCCACCATAGCAGCTCTCCTTTCATGAATGTCCTTGAGAGGGACACGAGAGAGGGAGGAACGAAGACGGCTGGAGTAAAGGGAGACAGGAAAAAAGGTGGAGGGAGGAGGAGAGAAAGCAAGCAAAGCTCCGGGAGGGAAAGAAAAAAAACTGCTGTTGCTCAGCCCAGAGAAAGTCTGAATATTGCCACAGCATCCTGTTTTGTATTTGTTGTGTTTTTTTTTTTTTTTAACTATTTAGGATAAGCTGAAATTTTTGCCTTGTTGTTGCAACATCACAGAGAGAATTATTTATCTGATTATGGCAGTAATAATGACCCAGCTGTTTATTGCAGATAGAGGAATAATTCATGCAGTCAACAGGCCGTGTTAGTCGCGGCAGCGATGACACCAGCACATTTAGTAAATATGCAAAGCGGGCTTGCTCCGCTTTCCTAATTGCCCCCATCGTCCCACTGCATGCCCTTATTAAAGCCTAGGAACTTTAAGTGTCTCCCTGACAAAGTGATAAATTGTTGGGGTATCAAGGAAAACTGTGGCAGAGTGGGGACTGCGCTGGGGTCCTGACTTCATTAGGCTATGCAGAAGGAGAGAAAGGATGAATGAGGATGGACAGTGAAGCACAGTGAACCTGTGGCGGAGGGAGAGAAAGATATAGAGCGAAATAGATTGAAAAAGAGAAGGAGAAAGAGAGAGGCATGAGAGAGAGATTAAGGAAGGGGGGCGGAGAGAGGGCACTGGGTAGAAGAGGATGGTATAAGTGGCATGGATTAGTTGGATGCTGTACCTAATGAAATGACACAGATGGTTTTATGCCGGGGAAATCTGTCATGAGAAAAAGAGACTAAAAAACAGACAGAGTGGGAAGAGAGAGAGAGAGAGAGAGAGAGAGAGAGAGAGAGAGAGAGAGAGAGAGAGAGAAGCCTGGCAGTGTGTGTATTACTCCTAAATCATTACCATGCACAGCTGATCAGCCTCACTAAATGGGGACCATTAGTCCAACTTTGAATAATTTATGCAGCGGTTTGGACAGACAGACAGACTTACAGGGGGGTGGGGGGGGTGGGGGGGGTGGAGGATTAAAAAGCAGACCTTTGCAGGGTGAGTGATCAGGCAGCAAGCGATCTGAGGGCTCAGCAGCTAACACGGAAAGGATATTTTAAATAAACGCCGCCGTGGCGTTAATTGATCGTGACCTCAGCAGCACTAAATAAACATGTGATTAACTAGAGCGAAAGTGACCTCAACACCCTAAACCACTGTGGAGGAGGGGCTCTGTGCGCGCATGCGGTTGTGTGTGTGCGAGTGTGCATGCGTGCGTGCGCACATGCGTGCATATATGTGTGTGCGTGTGTCTATATGACTTTGTCCAAAGAGCGTGGGGATGTCGCACGATAACAAAACAAGAAGATCTTGAAACTTTCAAAAAGCAAACTAAATCTTGTGGTTCTTTGATGTACTTTGACACATCTTTATCTATTGCTGATTATGTTTGACGATATTCATTCAAATTAGGCTCTATACAAAGGGAGAAAGCACAAAAAAAAGTGTATAACAGTTAAGTAATTAAGAGATGTTTCTTGTTTGACTTTAATTGGGGCTTAAAGCTGAACCTAAAAAGTTGAAAATGATGAAATCTGTGCTCAACATCTCTGTAAAAAAAAAATTCTTCACTGTTGTAAGTTGAAAAGACTTGAGATTTTGTGTCACCAAATCGTCTTTGTTTTTTGTTTTTTTTTATTCACCTTTTTTCATATTATTTTTAATGACTTTTCAACTGTTAATTATTACATCTTAAATCCACAAGTGCTTTTCCATCAATTTGGTAAAGGAGAGAGCAAGAAATGGTATTACGTGTCCAAATATTCAACACAGACTGTGTGTGTTTGTGTAAGTTTGTCTCAGTGTGTTGATACTATAGTGGCAATGCTTCCTTGATGGACTCCACCAGCCTAGTTTCTCCTACCTCTAAAGGGGGCAAGAAGCACAGAGGAAAGGTGGAACGCTGGTGGGGAAGTGAGGGGGAAGTCAGTGATCCAAGGAGCACTTTAACAAATTTACATTTAATTTTAGCAGAAGCCTAAAGATATTTTCGGGTAAAATATATTAGCAACATTAAAAACGTGACTATTAGCTAAACGTGATGGTTTTTTTTGTCAAAAATAAAAGATGGCGTATCTCTAGCAGTAAGCCCTGGAGCACAGGATGTTTTATTAATGCACGAGCTGCGGTTCAAATCAGAGGCTAATTTTTAATTTCTTCACATCGTTCACCTCTCTCTCACTCTCTCTTAGCCTCAAGCACTTTAGGCTTCGCTCTATCTTTTGCGCTCTCTCTCTCTCTCTCCCTCTCTCTCTCTGTCTCCCTTTTATTTCCTCACACTTTCATTCCTCCTACCTGAGTCCTATTATATTTTAAGGTTATGGGTACACTAATACACCTCTCAGCCAAATGTGTCCACAATAATCAAATCAATTCATATTGACTGACTTGTACATGCTGACTCACTTTCGGCCTTATAAATAGAAACATACTGTGTATGTGTGTGTGCTTGTGTATACAGAGGCTCTGTACACACAATGCAATAGCATTCCTTTGTAAAAGCTTCACCGTTTCTCAAAGAAGCACGTAGAAAGCAGTTTGAATACCTTGAGTTACAGAGGATTACAGTAAAATTTGCCACTTGAAAAAAAGGGGCCACATTGAATTGTATTTTTTTTCACACAGAAACCTTTTTCATTACCTGACTTGGCAATTTCTCACAGTGAGTCCTTGCAGATAGCTTTTGCGTGCGTAGAAGTTGTGGATATACTTCCTCACAAAAAATCCTCTCCATCTCCGCTGGATCTGTGAGGGATTACAGAGGTTTGCTTCAAAAGTCTGTTTACAATGCAGTGAAAAGAAATGAATGAAACGACTTTATGTAGCACTTATTTCAATGTCCTCCACAAGTGTACTGTGTCCTTTCACCCAGGGTACAACCTGAGCAGGTGAAGTCGAACCTAAATTAGGACACATCGGACAAAAATGTCTCAAATCATGCGTTTTCAACCTATGGTGACTGAGGGACAGTCCAAGGTGGGACAGACAACTGTCACAGCTCCATATATTTAACTGTATCAGTCCACACTGATTGAGCAGGCGGCAGATGAGCTTGCACACACCCACGCACACCAGTGGACCATTTTAAAGCAAGGGGGCGGATGTCCTTCAGACTAATTAGGAGATTAAAACAATGGCAGGTAAAAGAATAATCACACTATGAGAAGAGGGAAGAGGAGAGAAGAGGCGGAGTGGAGGATGGGGAAAAACAACAAAGAGCAAAATGAGAATTAGCATTGATCTGCCAGTCAATAGATAATTTTAAATAAAGTAATTGCCGCCTCCCGAGTTCTTGCTGACCTTTGTTGACTAGTGAAATCGATGCTGTTGAATCTAATACAAATCCGAGGTGCGGCATGTAAACACTGGTTTCTATTACGGCCTTAATACATTATCCTCTGTTAGCTACCACACCGTGATGAAGACAACAGGAGAGGAGAGAAAAAAAAAGGAATAGAGTCAAAATTGATTCAAAGCAAATGTCACAAGGGGATACTGAGATGATTGCTTCTTTTTTATTTAACTCTGTGTCTATTTAAACAATGAATACTTTTTGAGCAAAATAGCACAGATGTCCTTCATTCATATAATTTAGTTCTTTTCTCAAGTTTTAGCAAAGAAAATTAACAGCACTGCTTTCCATGCACTTGTGAAGGAGAACTTGTAAAGATTCCAGTTTAAATACAGTAGGAACTAAGTTAGACATGTATTAAATACAAAAACTTTCTCCAGCAACCATCATGAGGAAATGCAGATGCCTAATTTACTTTTGGAAACTTGTGTTCTTTTTCGAACATTTTTTTAAAGTTCTAAAAAGCGTTAAGTTATAGATCTGGGAGTAGAATTTTGTCTCTGAATTATTTGCCCCATATATTCTCAGGAGTTGTGGGCAGTGCACAGTGCAGTGCCCTGGGACCGATTCTACTTCAGGGGCCAAAGCATTGGTCAAGGGCAGTGGGGAAAAAAACTGGAGCACCTGGAAATGTCCCAGACAAACTGGAAAAAAAACCCGCGCGCAGAAAAGGTTCATTTGGCTCTTGTGGGGCTTAAACGCAACACTTTGTTACATTGTTAACCGCTGCGCCACCAGCCCTCTTCACCTAATTGTCCATTAAGACTTCCATTGTTTCCTTAAGGAAATTGTAGGTATTTTAAATGGGGTGTAAAGGACTCTCTATTATAACTTCAAAAGCTTTTAGTTTCCTTTACATCGTCACATCACCTTTACCCTCCCACCCTGTGACCCAAACAGCGGGGTCGCACTCTGCTCCACCAGCTCCGTCTCCCCTATGACGTGACATTCAATAAAACGACAGGGTGGCCAGTTTTTCCTTTGTTTGGGTTTCTGTTGGGTGTAAAACTTGAAGCCCTGAATCTCAAGATTTTTCACTCAATATGAAAATATTATAAACATCTCTGTCCAGTTGAACAGCAGCACACCCTCCACCATGAGCACCAGTGAATTCTTTTTGTTGGGCAATAAAACCCTTTAATGGTTTAGGCAGAGTGAAACCATTAGCCAGAGAGGAAAGCTATATGGAATTGTAAAAATATAAGGTTTCTGGGCAATATCCCTGCATAAAAACGCCAAAGCATCAGTCACAGCCACAGTGGTATGATTTATGAGTTGAACAGTAGGAGCTGCTGAGGGGATCAGGAGAACATTTGATGGATATCAGCTCGGAAGCATGATAAAGAAAACAAGAATAACAAGTAAGAACTTGCTAATTTGTATAATGATCAGAAGATATAGTTTTTAAAACGGGCCCCAATGCATTAGTGGAACAGTCCGACAGGAAACTAGAAGAAACGTTGTGTTTAAAAACGTCCACTAATAAAATGACAACTATATTTTAGATTTTTCATTTGCATAATGAATGTCGTACCAGCTGACACCGTAAAAAACTGCCACCAGGATGCCACATGCAAAAATAGATTTTTCTTCCCCCAAAGTAAAATGAGGATGATTTCCACACTGAATCGTTTCACAGTGAAGTTGCATGATGGAGTGCTGGGGGCCTACTATTCATGGGGCCTGCCACTCAGAGAAGCACACAGAGCAACAGAGTGTCCCCCCACCACGACACTCCATTTGCTAAAACAAGACACTGTGGTGATATTTACCCTGACCGCCATCTCCTCATAGAAATTCATCTTCATGATAAAATATGCCGCCTGTGAACACAAAGGAAAAGATGGTGTTACATCTTGTCTCCCAGCCCTCTGATCTGTCCACAGCAGGCGTCAAAGATAAAGAGCTCTTTATACATAATACATTGCACAGAGGCAGCACAGATAGGGCCACTGAAGAGGGGAGGGGGGGGGGGAGGGAAGGGGGCAGAAAAAGAGAGAGGGAAAGCAAGAGAGACAAGAGGAATGAGGAAAAAAGTCAGGAGGAGCGAGAGAGAGAGAGAGAGAGAGAGAGAGAGAGAGAGAGAGAGAGAGAGAGAGAGAGAGAGGAAAAAAGAAAGGGATGGAGTAACAGTGAGAGAGGGGAAAAGGAAGAGGGAGAGAGAGGGGGAGAGAAAAAAGAGGAAGAGAGAGAGAAAAAGAGAGAGAGGGTGGTTAGTGGGACTTTGTATCAAGGGGAGAACGGCACTCTCTTAATACACCAACGCAGACAAGGGCCAAGAAAATCTATGGTAGTCAAGCAGTGCGCTAATGGAGATGTATGACGGCCAAACGCTCTCCTCTGGATTTCATAATCAATGACAGCACTGCCACAGAAGAGACTAACAAAAGGCCAGAGAATATTCAGCAGCGCACTCAACGAGCCGTCGCACACCAAACGGGCCGGCCGACCACTGGGGGCACATTTCAGGAGCAAACTGGAGTGAGGGGCCATAAAAGGGACTCATATCTCAACACGTCTTTTTTAATAACACAAGGAAGAGAGGGAAGAGGAGGGAAGAGGAGGGAAGACAAAGACTTGAAAGGAGGCTGTAAATTCAGCTTGATGTTTTCGGAAGAGGCTTTGGCACGAGTCGCATTGCACATGATAAGATCCGCAAACAGAGAAGACGACGGACACGGACAGACAGAGGAAGTAAAGGAACGGATCTCTCAGGGCTAATTCAAAATAGTGCTCCGTGGCAATTTTGAGTGATTCAAATTAGCACTCGTCTGTTTCCAAATGAGACCAAACAGCCTCTTTTTAGGCCATATGTGTGTTGTGACACATCCTTCATTGTTTATTTCAAATCCCCCCTCCCACCCCCCATTTCTTGAACGCCTCCCAAACGGCGGCTGGCAGTTATGCTTTAGCAAACAGTCAATTTACAGGCATGATAAATAGCTTGTTGTGATACGTTTACAAAACTCAATCCAGGGGAAAATTATACGTGAGAGCACTGGGTATTGGATCCGGTATCAACAATCTGTTCAATTAAGAAGCAGTTGGAGGCAATATGCTGGAAATGGGGCCTTGTTTTACAAAAAAAAGCACACACACACACACACACACACACACACACACACACACACACACACACACACACACACACACACACACA
>JAUESE010000001.1:9996092-10006923 GCA_032274725.1 Malacoctenus triangulatus
TGTGTGTGTGTGTGTGTGTGTGTGTGTGTGTGTGTGTGTGTGTGTGTGTGTGTGTGTGTGTGTGTGTGTGTCATGTGCACACAAATGTGAGCAATGTGTGCATTGCAGAAATCATGGTTACAAAAAAATGGTATCGAGAACAAGTGAAAATATACAAATTAATCAGAGTACAGCCCAGGGTGCTGCTGTTTTATTTGCAACCATTTATATCTAAAATATATAAATTGTGTGATTATTACACCACTGGCAAATCCTACTGACTAACTCATTTTTAATTGTAGTTGTCATTGACGAAACATCCCATAACATCTCTTTTAAGGCATTTTTTCATTTTTTTGACTGTTTCTTTCATTTGATTTGACCTGCAGTGTCATTGCTCCACTCACACAGTGGCTCCTTTTTCACTCCGCTCTCTTCCTCCCTGCTCCCCTCTTCTCTCTCAATTTTCCTCTTGTTTTTCAAGACACTATCTAATCTCTCCCAGGGACAGGACCTGTCGTCGCTGGTGAGGTCCTGGCCACGTTGTATATTCATTGAAAAAACAGAGCTTAAAAAAGAAGCAGTGTTTAGGGTGAAAACTTCAGATTGTTTATTGATTTTTATTTGTGTTGTTGAATAAGTCTGTCTGACCATGATGTCCCAACGGGGGCTTCGCTTGGGGCATTGCATTAGGCACACACATGCAGAGCCAGAGACACACACTGGAAAAAAAAGCCAAACTTGTGCCTGGATGGCCTCACAAGGAAGCATATATAGAGACACACACCTACAGTTTCGATCTGTGAGATTTTCCAGAGGCTCTCATTACAAAATGCATTTTTTCCCTTAAAGAAAACTCAGCTCCACCTTGACATTTAACTTCATGTCACCACATCCAAATGTAATTCATTTGAAATGCAGGCAATATAAAATGCAGGAGGACAGCTGCATGGAAACAGTCGAACACACAGCGAGCCTCGTTCAAAAAATGTTGTGTCACTTAAGGTAAAAACAGGGCCAGCAGCGACCTCAAGGTCAGAGATGGAGGGGGTGTGGGGGGCCTGTGACAGAGAGGACACCACTTTGACCCCTGCACCAGCAAAACTGGTTTGGTAAGTAAAAGAGCAGCACTCTCACTGTCTGTCACCAAAGCAGGTTCAAGAAATTCTGCAAACTGTTCAAGAGGGCTTACTGACAAACGTTGGCTGCAAGTTGATTTTAAGACGGGGCTTCAGTGAAACGTTCAGCCTCAGAGTCAGGTGGTGATTTCACTGGTTTAAAAAGGAGAAGAAAAGAAAAGAAATCATAGGAAGACAACAAAATTTAGAATGGAAGTCAAAAATGAACCTTACCATAGTTTTTACTCTCAAAGATAAATACTCTCACTTGCAACTATTAATAAATGCCATGCAATTAAATGCATGAAACAAATGGCATGAAGGTGAGTTTAGAGTTAATCAGGTGAATTGCACTTACCGTGGATCAGCCATGACGGCTCTGCGAGGAGTCCAGTGGACAGAGATGAGATGTGTTTTGGCCAGACTGAGTGAAGAATCCACCTTTAGTCAGTATAGATGTACAGACTAAAGGTGGGATGCAGCTCACTCACCTCCACGATTTGCATACTACAGATGACCCTGAATATCAAACAGCTGAATACAAAAGATTCCACTGGAGGACAAAAGCGTTGAGGAATGTATTTCATCAGTAGTTTTAAAACATCTTTTGTAAAACCAAATACTTGCAGTGAGCCTTCATCGACCATATGTGAACATGGGAATTTGGAGTGTGCGGTCCCGTGTTCAGTGACTGTAACAAAAACAACAAGCGAAATGACACAGAGTGATTACAAATCCCAATAAAACACTCCCGAGGATGGAAAACTAGATTGTGAACATTTGGATTTCCTTCAAGTCATTCATCTGCATCTCATAACAGGCCGAGTCTGCTGGCCGGCTAATGACGGCGACAGATGCTTAATGTCTTCCACACAATACTGACGCCATAAAACACAAGGCAAACAGGCGTCACCCTAAAGCGCTGTCTGTCAAGCCATCACCTTAACTACACTGGCAACAGCACAATGAGCGGAGGGCGGGAGAGAACGGCGTGAATGTGAGCGAAAGTGAGACCGAGGGGGGAGAACAACCTGAACGGGGGAGCGGGGGAAAGATTAATTGACACTCAGAGAATGAGAAAGACGGAATGAGAGTGTGTCTATGCGAAGTCGATGGAGGGAGATGAATGAGGAGCCTCTTTGGTAAATGACAGGGAGTACTGTTGTCTGTCTGTCACCCTGATTAAAGGTATCGCCAATACAAGGCAGCACTCATTGACAAGCACAAAGTGACAGCCAATAAACAGTTTTCCTTCAGCTGAGCCTGAACTGTAGTTTCCTACTTTCTCTGTGTTGTTCAATAGAGTAAATAAAGAAAAGAAAGAGGTCAGTCTGCGTGGAGTTCATGACTAAACGCAACCTATTCTGACTTCAGGTGGGCCACACAAAATGTTTGCAAAAAAAGCTTCAAGCAGTGACACTTTAATTGTTTTTAGGGTAAAATAGCACATCTACATTTTAAAAAACATAGTTTATTTTAACTATTCAACCTCTACCACTGGGAAGACAGTTAGCCCGTTAGTGCACTGATTCAGTCACTGCAACGTCCCGACTCTCTCATCCACCAGCAGCTGCTCGTGGATGAGGGAGCCGTATGTCAGCTACTTTAACTGAAACATCACAATCCCAAGTTGACTCTTTTTCAAAACAGTTCTTTTGATGTCTTCAAATTTTTGCTTTTTGCAAGTTTGTCCTGCAGGTCAAAAGGGGAATTTGAAAAGCTCTCAAGAAAGAAACTTGTTTGAAGAAGTCGGTGAAACTGAATTAGTTTGTACAAAATATTCTCACATTAGTTTTGTGTAAAGCGCACAGAGTTATGTGTGTGTGTCTGTATCATGAGTGTCCAACTCGAAGCATTAAAGTGATGGCAGCTCCAAGCTCCCATAGGATGGGAGCCATGCTCATCATATCCTAGTTCAGACTTTGATTGAAACTGCGTCTCCTGGCGTTAGTGCTTGCCTGCATGCACACACGTGAGACAAAGATGGGCTTCCGTCGGCTTGCATGATTACACGTTTACGCGTGCAGACGGCCTGTTTGTTTGCACGTGTGTTAAGCTTGTGCAGCCCTGCTGGTGTGTGTGTGTCACACATCTGTTGCTGTGTGCAGTAATTTGCGTTCGCAGCTTGGCGCCCTAGTAATTATTCAGACGCTACCTTTTGCTCCAACATTAAAAGCCTTCATCTGGCGGACATGAAACAGCGGAGAACCCGATAAGGCTTCAAACACTGCCTGCCATCCAAAGAGAAGCGGAAAAGGTGAAGAGATGCATGGTGGGATAGATGGGATTGTTTTTCTCTGGAGGTTTGCTTTCACACTGGTGTAATATCTCCTCTGCTCACTCCGTACAAGAAATGTGTGATCACTCGATTCAAGAAAGGAGGAAAATTGAAGTAATATTCTGTCCCAGGTTCAGGAAGAAATCACAAGAAGCACAGCGCTGTTTTTATTTAGACGCTTCAACTGAATAAGATGGACGGAGGGGGACGGACACATTGTTTGAAAGACTAAAGTGGCAGACAGCTTCATAAAAAGTGATCAAATTTACTTCCCACCGTTACATTTGCATGCAGTCTGATGTGTTATTCCCAGGTAATGCACACTGAAGGAGTGAGTCACTTGTGGACAACAGCCAGCAAACTCATTTGTTAAAATGATTCAGACGACACAGTGACGTGTTTTGTTTCGCTCTCTAAGCAGTCGTGTACATGCCATGTTACCTCCTGACACTCCTCACCGCCTCCGTCTCACACCGGCCTGAAATCTGACCTCGCTTTGCTTTCTTAAGAGTGATCGAGGCAACCGAACCACCTCGAGCTCATTCCTGATCATTTGTTTACTGATGTTTGCCTTAACGCGCATATACTCTTGTAACATTGCCTCTGATTTAGCCGTTTGTCAAATGAAGAATGTAAAAGCCGCCTCTGAAGATTTGTGGTCCGCTCCCGTCATCCATCCTTGTACCGACTCCCAGCTGCTGGTGCTGCTGTGCACTTGGCCACAGAGAGGTCAATTAATGGATTCCTCCTCGTGACTCTTGGATGATGTTGGAAGTTGAAGTAAAATTTGCATCGATCCGCTCTGATTTAAAGACTTTGTCGGGGCTGGTCAGCCTGATTTGGCCTCGTTTTTAGGCTGTTGTTTTTTTACTGTCCTTAAAATATAACAATCAACAATCCAAAACATTCAATTGATTGAATTCAGTTGATGACATGCTGATTATGACCCTGCCAGGACAAACTGGAAGTGAGGGACACACAAGGTTCATCCCATGCATTGCATTGGTAACATTAATGTGAGTGACGGACAGACGGGCGAGGATCCGTGTCTCCCAGCAGTCTGAACCTTCAGCTCACAACGAACAAAATGAGCAAGTCTCAACTCTGAGCTTCAAAAAGGAAGGTTTTAGAAAAAGAAACAGTGCTTGCATTCGCAACCGAAACTGAAAGCTGCTTACATGTTTGCTCGCTGTTTGGAGCTCGAACGTGACTCTCACACGCGGGGCATGTGCTGAGGTTTTTGGCCTCCACACACTGAAGCGAATCCAAATGAATTTGTCTTCCTCCGCATATCATCTATAGAGACACTGCGTCTTCCAAGACATTTATTTGCCCTCCCAAATCTGCTGAAAGAGAAAAATGTAATTTTTGATCTGCAGTCAGCATTACAGGCACTTTACACCCCATTAAAATGAACTCTCTAGTACCAAAATGATTGTTAAAAAATATTAAAAAAACCAGCCTGTCCTCTGATATTTCCAGCACAAAGAGTGTACACTGAGGGAATCTATCGGGTAGCCCCCCAACTTTCGGGGGGAAAAAAATCCCCCACAGATGAGCTGAAAATATAACTAAAAATCCACACACGCTTTTTCACAAGGGACTGTGTTCTGTGTTCTTTTTTTTCTTGTTATCGTCACTGAAACTCGTCAGTTTGTCCGCACATCCATATTCATGGTTTTGCCTCTGCATGAATATTAAATCTGCCTTAAAGAGGTGGGGGGAAAAAAAACAAGAAAATAAATGAGGAAAAGGAAAATATGACAGAGTATGTGCGATGTCAAATTCATGTCAGTTTCAAAGCCCCTGTGTCTCTATTCCTGTGGCTGACTTGTACCAACATGCTAATCAGCCTCTCGCTGTACCCTGTTCTGGCTAATTGTCGACAAATTATCTCAACTCCAGAATAATATATGCGTGGCCCTTCACTGCTACATACAGACGAGCCAGTCGAGTCAACCGCTTCTGTTTCAACAAGCAGCTCAATGGCACCATTTAAATATAGACTTGAGTGGTGTGCACATTATTATGCACACTTGACTCGCACCCTCTCGTTTTCTCTTTCCCTCATTTCTTTTCACTCCTTCTGTTTGCCTGTTTATAGCCAGTTTTGCTGCATTTCTCTACTCGCTTTATTTTCTTTGTGACACTCTTTCACTGCTGCTGTCATCTCTCTCTCTCTCTCTCGCTCTCTCTCTCTCTGTCTCTCTCTCTCTCACTCATGCTCTCTGTCTAAGTGTCCCACACTCGGGTAATGTCACTGTTTTTCTTTTCTTTTTTTTCCCTTTTTTTTAATTGAGTTTTTGTCAGGGAGAAAGGCTAATATTATTATCATTTCCAGACCGTCAGTTAAATTAGCAATAGCTTAATTACACCGCGATTGTCCTCGGTGATTGAATTCCTGTTGAACCCTCTGGAGGACTGCTGGAGGAAAAAGCCCTGTCAGGAAAATTGATTCACTCATTTGAAATTTCAAAAAAAAAAAAAGAAAACTAGAGTGTTTTGATTGGTTTACATGTTCTCGTTAACACAAAGGTATTATGGGCCCTTCTGTAACTTTTACAGAAGAAAATACAGGATAAGGAAACGACTCCGTATGTCTCTGATACCCAGTGACATGACCGAGTGCCGTCTGGATGTAAGTCTTGTCCTCTGGGAGAGAGAAAGTAACCTTTAAATCATCATTTTATATTAGAAGAAACTTTAACGACAGACGTGCATGACGTGATGGCCAACAAACTGTCTTCAAATCAAGTAACCAGGGTGGGCTGCAGCAGGTTTAAGACAAAAAAAATGACAGAATGTGAGACGAGAGTTCAGGTTAAGAAAAAAAGAATTGGTGGGACAAAACATTTGAAATTGAAAAATCTAAGAAAATATCTTTTTCTTAATGTTTTAAATTTTTCACTTTCAAGACTGTAACGCATTTGTCATTAATGTGATGCTAACAAAATAAAGACCGGATGAATGTTACAGTTCTGTCAGTTGATATTTATATCAGATTTCTCCTACCAAAGTAAAAACCACGAGACATCTCATTTGTTACCCATTGCTCTGTATCTGACCACCATAAATTTCGATGGTAAAGCGTCAAATCTGCCATTCAACCTAAATGTACAACGAGAGGCCCCGCCCCTGTTTCCAGTCTAAGCTGTTCAAGTCTGATTTAAATATGCAAAGAAGCTGTGAATTATGCAGATTCTTCAAAGTTTTTCCTCTTGCTCTCAATTAGCCAGCAGCAGGAATATCAAGTACAGGTGCGTCTCGTTGTGTCCGACTGGAGTGTCGTGGTCAGCAGGAATAAACACACAATTTATAACCTGATCAATTATGCATTCACATTCCTGTGATAGTCTGTCACTTTGTATTTACTGCACTGCGTGTGTCAACGTGTATGACGTGGAAGACAAAGTGAGGACAGACAGACTGAGCTGAAAAAAAGCAAAAGAAACCACTCAGTGCACGTGTCAAAGTGTTTGTATCCAATTTAAACTGTTTGTGTGTGTTCAAAACTTTGTATTTTCACAAGAGGCACAATCAGATTTTGACAAACTAAAGTTTCGGTTTTACGTCTCCTTGGTCATGGCAGCAGTTTGTTATCATTGTCAAAATTTGAGCTCAAAGCCATACGTGCGTGTGTGTGTGTGTGTGTGTGTGTGTGTGTGTGTGTGTGTGTGTGTGTGTGTGTGTGTGTGTGTGTGTCTACATGTTTTTTGTGTTCATTTGTTTAAGTGTGCACCATCTGGAAACTAATCGGAGCTTGCCAGGATATACTGAACTAAAATAGACAGATCGTCCCTCAGCTGGCACTTCCACACACACAAAGAAACACACTGTACTCCATTATTAAAGAATTTCCATTGTTTTGATATTCATGGTGACATATTTCACTTTGAGTCTGGGAGCTCACACTTGATACTGAAACTGTTGGAGAACTGAAGATGCCGTGCTTAAAAACTGAAGAGCGCCGTGTTCGAGTGATTCTTTACATGTGATTTCTTGTCATCAGACTTGTGCTGGATTTTTAGAAGTCAAGTCTTGGATGTGCCTGGAATGCCCGAAGCGGCTCGGTCACAAGTTTCTTCATTGTAATGGACAATTTGGTTCCATGTTTTTAGTCAGGGAAGGATTATACAACAGGGAAGAATAAACAATAACAAAAACCTGAATGTTTTACAGCACATTGGTGGGCGACAAAGCTGTGAACGCGGCTCTGACAGGATGATACGACAAACACGTCACTAAAGTAACTTTCTCACCAACTCTGCCTTTACAGTGCAAACATATCAGTCACTTAGTGTCCTGTTTCTGGCCACATCAAGTCATATTTACTCTTAGCTCTCTTTTGCGCTGACTTTTGTGTTCACCAGCTCGCTGCTGACTGCGTGCTGCTTGGCGACGAGCGTGTGGAGCACAGCAGATTCTTGGTGTCCGACGCGCTGATGAGACGGCAAATAGATGAGCGGAGTCCCTCCATAAAGCCTCATGAGGCTGAAGGCGGCCGCAGATTCAGATGATAATTCTCTGTCACGGCTTGTCATTCATTTAATTTGAGCGCCGCTTTCACACAGCTGACAGTTAAGTAAGTGAGGAATGGGCCGGGAGAAACACTTAGTACATGTTGCATGAATAAACAATGAACAAACATTTAATTACAGAGATTGTTGCTTCGCGCTCGTGTTGGTGGCGGCTCCATGTCGAGCTTGTCACTTGTTATCAGTAGATTCATAACGGAATGGTGCTACCTAATAAATATGCCATGATGAGTGCGACAAATCAGCTCTTCCCCTCAGATTTATGCCCTTAATAACTCCATTTGGCATAACGCTGACACCTGCTCTGCCAGACAAAATGGAACTAAATATTTCAGCCAGTGACAAAGCTCCAACAACTCTTTCTTTTCCCCTTGTTTCATCTTTGACTTTCCCAAACGGCCGCTAACCGCCTCCCGTCTTTGCCCTTTACCAGTCTCAAACATCGGTTCCCCGCATCCTCCCCTCTGAGTGTCTCTTCCTCGTGCCCTCCTTTTTTTTTTTCTTTTTTTTTTTAAGGTGGGAATCATCTGGCACATCTCTTTTAGGTATTAGTTTATGGGCCATGACATGAGCTATGAATGAGAAACAACGAGAGAGACCCGAGAACATTAATCACGGGGCAACATATGGTAATAGACGGTTATCAATTCCCTCACACTCTGTGATTAAGAGCAGGAAGAGGGAGAGGAAGGTGGTAAGGAGGAAGAGGAAGGAGATGGGGGGGGGTAGCGAGGAGAAAGTGGGGTGTGGAAAGAGAAGAGGTATAGTAAAAGAAAAAGAGGGACATAAAGTGAGAGGGATGGGAGTTGGACGGGGAAAAGGATGAATGAAAGACTCGGAGAAAAATGTGGAAGCGTCTCTAAAACTTTACAGAAAAGGTTTTCAAATCTACTTTTCATTACTTAATTCATGGCATTTTTCCATACTTCCATTACATTGGGCCTTTTGTCCATCAATGGAGTGAAACGGCTTTAGTAAAAGTAATAAAATCATCACGAGCAACAAAAAATATGATTGTTAGCTTTGTGTCAACTTGCATCACACTGATTTGTCTTTTGGTGGCAGCAGCCGTGTAAAAATGTCTCTGCTGGAAGAGATTGCTTTTGGATTCAGGGCCGAACATCAATCTGAATAGAAAAAACAACAAAAAGGGAGTCTTTCCCGTAATGTTTTTGATTGAGTAGAACAGGAACATTTTATTGAAACGAAAAAGAAAAAAAATCCACTTTGCATGCAACCGCACATTAAAAGGAAAAACATATTTATTATAAAGCGGATCATCATCACTTCAAAATCAACAACCAGCCTATAAACATGACAGCGCTCGCTGGTTTCACAGGACTTGAGCTGGCACCGTAGAGACGCACAGTTTTTTCCTCTACGAATTTATGAACTCCTCAGTGGGATTTTCTTGTGTTTCACACACAAAGTGGAGTCTCTGTGGCTGCTTTAAAGGAAGGTAACAAATCTGTCAGTCCATAAAGAAAACAGCTTCGCTGAACTTCCCGCCTGCCAAAGCACAAGGAAGTCTGATGAAGCCGCCATCAGTCGTGCGCGGACAGCTCCCGTAAATAAAAGATGCACACAGACACGGGAGCTCGCCGTGGTTCTTCTCTTGTGCATCATTTACCGTGCGCGCTCTTTATAGATCATCTCTGGCCAACTTAACCTGAACTCTCTCTGATTCTACCTCAAATCTACCTGCTGAATAAGGTGTCATAATACCTGCTTGTCACGCACAGAAAGGCAGATTCTAAGCGAAAATAAAAACTAAAAAAGTGATCAAGGAGGAAAATAAACATGAAGGGCTGAGTTACAGTCAAACTGAGTTTATTTGTTGATGTTTTTCACAGACCGCGACCTGTTTCTGACTGAAGCAGATGTACTTGGTCAGGGTTTATATGACAGTGATGACACGTCCTCTTGCACAAAAGTATTTTTTAATTATCAACCTGAACATGACAAGTGTGACATGACAATATGAAACATGCAGTAAATGCTAGACGACTGTTTCTGTTGTGACAGAAGGTTTAAAAAAAAGTCAACAGTGGCTGACAACAGAGAGGAGAATCTGTACCATCACCTTGTAATTGCTAACGTTTTTAATATAACAGGTCTTTGATGCTGGTTTTTCTTCAGCACATTTTTTGGATCTTCGGGTAACATTAGTGCTGACCACAGACAGGCATGAGTGACCTTAATTGCGAGCACTCGAAGCCGAGATTTTAGGTCTTTTGAGGACAAAGAGTAACTTTCAGCAAAGTTTTCTGTTTATTGGAGGAAGACGTTCTCAGTTTCCGTGGTCAGGAGGACACATTTACTTAGCTCGTTGTCTGCCCTTGCTCACAACACTGTGGAAACATCATTCAGTGACACCTTCATTGTTCCTGCTGATACATATCAAAAATATGTACGTTCGGCAGTAAATTAATGGCTAAACACGGACATGTAAATGGCACAAGACCGACCCCTGACTTTACACCCCTCAGCATACGTGCTCGCCGAGTGAGACACCTCCAGCGCGCTCCCTCCTGAGCGTTTTGGTGGAGATTTATAGGCGATCCATGCTGCTCTCATCACCATGCGGCTGAATTATCTCATCGGTCGCATTAATCCACCGATTACATTTGATTTAATTTTCATAATAATTAAAGTGAACCATCACTAAAATTAAAAGCATTCAGGAAGTGTGTGTGTGCGTGTGTGTGTGTGTGTGTGTGTGTGTGTGTGTGTGTGCGTGCGCACGTGGGGGGAGGAGATATTCTAGATGGAGGCCACATGTGCTCGTGAATGAAAAGGCTGTTGTGATATTTAGAACCCCTCTTGCCCCCCTCCCCCTTCTCTCTCTTTTTTTCCTCTGTCTATTTGTTTCTCCCAATGTGCAACCCCCCCCCCCCCTCCCCTTTCCCCCACACAAATCA
>JAUESE010000001.1:10103562-10115294 GCA_032274725.1 Malacoctenus triangulatus
AGCGAGGCAGAGAGTAGTTGCTCTAATACGATGATTGTATGTTTGTCCCAGCCAGTTGTCAGGCCACTGCATCAGCCCACCGCTCTAATGACAGCTTGTCCCACTAAAGTGGCCCACCTTCCCTGAAAACACACAGACTAAATGCTTCTTTATTTTTTCTCTTTCTTCCATAAACATCATCATTCTGCTCTTATTGCTGCTCTCTCTCTATTTCTCTCTCCCTCCCTCCCTCATGCCTTCACATATTCACCTGCTTCATGAGTCACCGTTTTGTCTTTTCTTGAAAGGAAGAGATAAAGAGAAGAGAAAATGACAGGGATTGACGCGGAAATGGAGACAAGAATCGTAATCTGTGTGCGTGTCTGCCGAAGAGACACACGTGACAACGTAATTATGCCCGCTGACTATTTGATATCAGCAGGAGCAAAATGGGCACTTTGTTCACTTGAAGTCACAAACATTGAATGTGTAACACCGACCTGAAGATTCAGTGTCAGTCTTTTTTCCACCAACAAGTCACAATGACTCTGAATGACTTTTTTATACACATTATATTGATGAATGTAGGTCTGACTGAAAAAAAATGCACTTTTAAAACTCAGGCTTTTGTTTCTCTTGTTCTTCTGAGCGATTAAATTCTGGACAAACAATTATAAGAAAAAACAATTTCCACAAAGTATTTTTGTCTTACGAAGTCAGTGAATGAACTCATATGATTTAGTCCGATTTGAGGACACAAAAAGCATTGTTTGATATTTTTTGAGAGCATCGTTTCACAGTTTTTTCCACTTAAAAGCATAAAGAATTGTAGACAACAATTGGAAGAAGAAAAAGAAATTGTGGAACAGAATCAGGCAAAAAAGCTAATACCTAAACCTGCTTACGGCTCATCTTTGTGTGTCACTTGTGAGCACCGTGTAACACACAGCTCACATGGTTCATCCCCTCTTCAAAATACAACAAGGAAACACACTGGAGCCTTTTCCACTCTATATAATTTTCCTTAAACACTTTAAAACATAAAGAAATGACAGAAAAGAGGCACAATCCCTTCTTTCTCTCTCCACTCATCTGAAGAGCAGACAGGCACAATAAGACTGCTCTTTCAGCACTGAGCCGTCGCTACATAGCACCATAATTATACTGATAACATACATACATAAATGCATTCAACCTCTCGCTCGGCTCTGCGCACTGGCTGTGATTTCTTAATCTTCTTTCCTCTACTCCTCTCCTCTGCACGCATGTCTTCCTTTTTTTTATTCTTTTTATTCCTCCCCCTTCGACTGCCATTATTTTTCATTTATAAGCAGAGCGAGGGGGGAGCGAGAGAGCACCGGCAAAGACGTAAAAAAAAAGGTGTGGGGGGGGGAGAGAAAAAGACACGATAGAGGAGAAGAGAGAGGGAGAAGAGACTGCGATGGAGAATGGAAAGATAGATGAGAATTTGAGAGAGAAGGGGGAAAAAAAGCGCCTGAGATCTTTTGGCACTTAAACTCTTTCACTTAATGGTACTCAGAGGGATTGACGGTCGAAAGGAGGGGCCACGAAAGAGCATAAAGAGTGAAAAAGGAGAGATTAAATCATCACCATCACATCATCTACTTAAATGGGCCTTCTCTCTTCTTCTGTCACCACGGTGTTTTCTCTCCCTCTGCTGGAACATAGACAACCCCGTGTGATGTCTTTCCTTCCCATTACTCTTTCCCACATTTACATTTATTTCCTTCCCGCTCACTCTGGCACTTTATATGTCCCTTTCTCTCCTTCTCTATTCCCTCCATCAACTGTCTTTCTCTGTTCCTTCTTTTACCTCCTTTCCCCTTTCTTGATTTGTGTCCAAACCTTTCTCACAGTGTCCCTCTCTTTCCAAACTAAAGGCCCACCTTAGCATCAGATAAATGGATTTATAGACATTGGTGAATACCACAAAGGCACGATTAATGGAGTCACTGAATTAGAAGAAGCTCCAGGCAGTGTACGGGAAGCTGAGGTGGAGGGAATAAAATATATGATGAAAAAGGTGAGAAAGGCCAAAGTGCTCTACATCATAAATGTCACATCATTTTATGGAAGTAAAAACTGTCTCCAAAATAAAAGCACAGCATTTTTTAGGACACTGTCACTTTTTTTTTCTCACTCTTGTGCTTTCTCAAGTCTTCGTCCCACCGTTCGCTAGCAAATTATAAAAAAACAAAAGACACAAGCTGATCCACACTGCTGTCAGTCAGCTGGTTGTCATCAGTCATTGCAGTCCCATGTAGATCTTCTTTCTCCCATTCTGTCTGTGTTTTGCTGTCTGACTGTCTGCCTATCTGTTTTCCTGTCTATATCCATTCTTCACCCCCCACCACCACCACCACCACACCGCCACCACCCCTCCACCCCAACCGCTCTCCATTCTCCGTCAAGGCGCTGTCTGTGTTTTATGGGTCCCTGTAGAACGGGGATCTTTTACAGGCCGACTGGACTTTAGAAGCCCCTCGTTTAGCAGCATCCTGCCTTAATTAAAAACCCCTTTTGTGCTTTCTGCCTTTAACAATGAAAGAAGAGAGAAGGGGAGGGAGGGCAGGGTTAGAGGGACAGAGAGTGGTAATGCGTCGTGGAAAGGGAAGGGAGAGAAGGAGCTGAGATAGAGGAAGAGAGGGAGAGATGGCAATGAATAGGAAGTGATAGGGAGACAGGCAGATAGATAGTAAGGTAGACAAAGGGAAGGATGGAGAGATATGGACAGAGAGAAGATAGCTGTTAATTACAACTGCCATTAACAAGACACCAGTCTGCCTCCTTAGGGAGAGGAGGAAGCACACAAGCAGGAGAGGGGAGACGAGAGAAAGGTAGAGATGAGCATGAGTCTGCAGCGCTGCTCCGCCACTGAGCGGAGATTCGGTTTCTGTGTTTGTGCATATTCAGTTTTTTTGTAACTGAATTGTTTCGTGATCTCACTGGGCTTAAAGATTCTGAGCCAGGTCTGGGGGCTCGCTCAAATATGACCGTGTATGAATCGGCGTGCCCGCGCGTACGGGCTGTCTGAGGGATGATTGAGCAGCGGAGGGGCTGCTTACTGATTACCTTCATGTAGAACAAGCTGCTATTGACTGGAGAGTGACGGATGACCTCGGCCCCAAGCATGCGAATGTGTTTGTGTCACTATGTGGTGCTGTGGAGGCCTCGCTGCTCCTCTGTGTTTCCTTCAAATCAAACTGCCTTTTTTTCACATTGAAGCCTCTTCTTGTTTAGTTTTGCACAATTTAAGCAATAACGTCTCTTGAGTTTGTGTGACATAATTTTTTTCTAAAGATTTCCTTGTGAACTGGATCATTTCCAATCGCTCCAAAATCCTTCAGTGTTACCGTATCTGCTTTTTCCTGATGAACTCACCCCAGATTTCCATGTTTTGTAATGCTTCTGTTCCCCCTCCTCTCCTTCTTGTCCTTGTCTGTTTCCCGCAGGCTTCTCTGCAGAATGTCCAGTAAGGAGCGCCACCTTGAGTCGAATTGTCCGTCCTCGTACATAAAGACTGAGCCGTCTAGTCCTGCCTCCCTAACTGACAGCCTAAACCATCACTCCCCTGGTGGCTCCAGCGACGCCTCAGGCTCATACTCGTCCACGATGAACGGCCACCCCAACGGCTTAGACTCCCCAAGCCTGTACGGCTCCAACGCAGGGCCCCTGGGACCCGCCGGTGGTCCCGGATCGAAGCGTTACGAGGACTGTTCGTCAACCATTGGGGAAGACTCGCAAATTAAGTGCGAGTACATGTTGAATTCGATGCCCAAGAGGTTGTGTCTGGTGTGCGGGGACATTGCGTCAGGGTACCACTATGGCGTGGCATCCTGTGAGGCCTGCAAGGCCTTCTTCAAACGCACCATCCAAGGTTAGCTTCAATTTTACCTTTCCAACTGTCTGTGTCCGTCAGCCTCTCTGCTCATGTACCTCCTCTTTTTTTATCGAAGCTCCATCATCTCGTCTGTGTGTTTTTGTCTTTTGTTTTTATTGATTTTTTTCCCCAATTTTTCAACCAATGAGTCGGTGTCAGTGCTATTTGGGACAAAAAAATTAAGCTTTGATGTTTTCTGTAATTTTATGTTTTTATTTCTTCCAAATGTCTGTTATCAACACCCTGGACAGCACATTTAAATGCGAGTGAAGACATCACTAGAGCGCATTACAGATTTGCCCGCAGGGTGTGCCAGGTCAGAGGTTACAGTTAAGCCTATTCCAGCGCATATTGAACTAAATGTGCCGCTTGAAAGGGAGCGACCATTCAAAGAAACCCTGCACATATAACCCCTAAAACCTAAATGTGGTCAAATCAATTTTTATACCTTTTTTTTTTTCAAATAAAAATGCAGGCACACATTTAAGTGGACTCTCTCACACATGCACATGCACCTGCGCTAAATCCAGGACATATGATGAAAGCCCCAGGCCAGATGTAAACCCAGATTTTTATAAGGTACGTGTCTCCCTCCGTGTCTGCTAAGTGAGCCACCAGGACACCCGCACAGGCTATTTTTTTCTCCCACCTTCACCATTTTTCTTTCTGAAGTACACACACACACACACACACACGTGCGCGCACAAGCATACACACAGTGAGACATCCATGTCAGGTCAGCTGTACACACACACTCAAGCCCCGAGACACCGCCGCCCCTCCCCACGCTTACCCTCAACCTTGACCTTTGTCTTCATCAACAGCAAAAAATAATTTCCTGGTGGTGTTTGCATTTCTGGATCTAGCTGCTTATGCTTCACGGAAAGCGTGTTAGCCATAAGCCTGTTGTGTAGGAGATAACGTGGAGTCAGGGGAAGGTCAGGGGTCGCGTCTAAGGGTCAGCAGTTCATGAAAAGGGGTAGAGGAGAGAAGGGATAGAACAATAATCCACAAGATGAAAGGAGTACCAGGAATTAGGCTCAATAATCCTTTGCTCATCTCTTGTTAGAAGTCGAAGTAACCCAGGAAGGGCACAGGTATTCGGCCGGTGCCCCACACATTTTGTGGCTATTCAGCTAACATTCATCTGTTACCTCGAAGATGACCCACGTTTCCCTTTGCATCACTGAGTGCAACAGCTAATTCTCAACAACGGATGGATGTTGTTCGACAAAGTGTTTAGTCTGATATGTGAAACATATCTAATGTACACCCTACATCTGTAATTTATGGTAATTACAAAATATGTTTCTCAGTTTTGTAGTTTGACCAAAAAAAACCCATTAGGATTGAAAGTCAAATTGATGACACTGTTTCACTCCATAGGTGAACCACGAACTTTTCTCAAGCGTTAAACATGGTGCAAACCTGTTTCATAGCTCAGTCTGTTGATTACATAAGAAAGTCAGTTGTTAAAAACAAGCAACATAGAGATAATTGTGTTTTTTGAGTTATCAGGGCATAAGATTTTTTTTCACAGATAATTTTATTGTGCTTGTTGATTGTTTTTGAGGTTTCCCTGCCCTCTGTAGACTGTAATAAAGGTATATAGCATCAACTGACGTTGCTGTTGACAAACTAAATTTCAAAACCCCTATCAGGCATTTTCGGAAGGACAAAAATGGCAGCATTTTAATATCAGGACCACCCTGACACTTTTGGCCCAGTTGATCATTATTCACCTGGTGCTAAAACTTTAAAGACTTTGCATTTAATTAATACTCTTTTATGATTTGCAGTTTTTTTCCTTTTTTTTTTAAAATGAAATAGGGCTTCATCACTCTGCAGGAAAGCCCTCATGTCAGTCAGCCTGCCCCTGCAATAACCAAACCGCCAGCCAGCCAGCCAGCCAGCAGTCATCGATCCATTGAGTCAGTCAGTCAGCCAGTCATATCAGACAGGATTCATCTATCTGCCTTTCCATCCATCCACCTATCTGTCGCTGCTTTCTTTTGCCTCCGATAAGCAGCTTTCCCAGTAAAGCCCCAGAGACACAGAGGGACAGGAGGATGTGGGGGACAGGGAAAGGGGGGGGTGGAAGTCTTACATTCAGGAGATGGTCACCACTACCTACAGATGACCTGTATGTGTTTATTATTGGGGAGAGATCAAGACACGGTGCAATCGTGACAAAGATTGGAACACGCACACATGCACAGATAAAAGCAGAGACACACACAGACATGCAGGCACGCAAACTCGTAGGAGCCCATTCTAACGCAGACACTACACACATGCATAGACAGTCTCACATATGACCTTATAATCACTGTATATATGGGTTTAACCCTTATTTCATCTGTCATTGTTACATTGTCAAATCTGGAACCAATTCCACATGTCTCATTTCATTTAGATGGCTTGTTAAAGGTTACACAGGTTAGGCCCTGGTTAGAGATTATACATGGCGGGCCAGAAAACATACAGGTCTGATGTTGTGTTGACAGTTGAACCTCTTCTGGGTTTGACCTTCAGTAACAGCGCTTTGTTTCTCTTTGTGGGGTCTTCATTCTCACCATACTCGTAATCCTCCTTTCGCCTGTTGTACACAATGGAGGTGAGGGGTCAATTACTATAAAGCGTGCTGCAGGATTTTGGCCGTGAAAGGTTGTGATAAATGAAAAAAATGGCAACTTTACTGTTAGCTTATGGGTACTAAATGTTACTTTGAAAACTCATCTATGTTCTAATGGCTGTTTGAAAAGAACCCACTGAAACCTGATTCTCCGTCACTCAGTGTTCAGATGTTGTTTATTCCTTATTTTCTTGAATTCAGTCTTCAGATTTTAAGGAGCCAATTATATATTTTTTCCTTTGTGTTTGCACTTCTGTCATGATGAAAGTTTGTTTGGATGCAGGCTGAGCGTTCCTGGGCATGCTGGAACAAATGGGTCATGACATTATCTTTGGCTGCCACACATGGCAAACTCACCCACAGACAGTGTGCATGTTATGTGTCTGTGCGTGGGCTTGTGTTTCACCCAAATGCAAATGAGTGCAAGTTTGCACGCACGTCCGTGCACAATTTCCTATTTCTGACGGCCGTGCAGTAATGTGTGTGTCCTGGCAGAGAAGCAGGGCCAGCCTCAGATGGGCAGCGGCAGACATATTGGTATGTTTCAAGCCATTAGCCAATAAAACCGCAGGTAATCACCAAAAAAACACCTCCAGCTGGACAGGGAGGAGAGCACAGGGTGGGAGAGGAGCGGCAAGGAGCCGTGAGGAGAGCTGCAGATAAACAATAAGTTGAGACAAGGAATGGGGGAAAGTGTGTGGGGGGGGGGGGGTGTGGGGGTGGAACTGGGCACATGGATGTGGAAAAGAATTAGTGGTATGTGTGCGCTGGCGTATTGGTGCTTGTGTGTGTCGCAGCGTGGAGGAAGTGGCTCTGGCAGCTGCTGTTTCTGTGGCGTCAGTCCAGCGACACCTGACAACCTGCATCTATCACTCCCTTATTGAGAGAGGGGGATAAAGGGGAGTGAGGAGGTGTGCAAAGTATGGGAGAGGGAGGTATAGGGCAATGGAATGGAAAGAGAGAGGCAAGGAGAGAGGGAAAGAAAGGAAGAGGAGAGGAGAAAAATGGAAGACGGGAGGTTGTTAGTGGTGCAAAGCATCAAGGAAGGAGGACATTAGAGGGGCAGTCAAACTGGGAGGATCAAGAAAGAACACAGGAGCCTTGAAGACAGTTTGCACTCTATGGACGACTGTAAAGGAATAAATTCAGTCTGTTTCAAATGCCCAAATATGTGTTTTAGCATTTTCTCTCGTGGTAACTAGTATCTCGAGTTGGGAGCAGATTGTGTGCATTAGCTGTGGTGTTGTTGAAATCGAGTACTCTTGTTGTTTTATCTCCGCTCTCCTGGCTCTTACCTTCTCTTTCAGTCACTCTCCAGGTTAAAATTACCCCATAAAACCCTGCGGTACCTGGACAGAGCAAGTGTGTCGCAGCATGGTGTTCTGAGGTCTAACGTTAGTAGGGCCAAAAAAGAAGCGGCACAAAGAGAGCACCAGGCCAAAACACACACTAGCATTCCTGCGACACAGTCGGTACAGTGCTGGTCAATTGTCATTCAGCAGGTGGACATATACACACATCTCAAAGGAGATTGCAGGGGATTTGAGGCCTTCTTATATCCCCCCTTTCACACAAACACTCACATACAAGCCCACCCGTATACACAGGACCTTTCCAAGAACCTCTACGATTTAAGCTCATCCCAGTGCACATTACCAAACACACACACACACAAACACACGCCCACACACAACTATGAGATTCTGGTACAAACCTTTTCTAATTCCTACCCTATACCACTCTGAAGCAGGATGTTTTTTCTCTCTGTCCTAGCATACAGGAGCTATAGATCCATGTGACACCTAGATTACATATTTCAAGTGATAGTAGATCTACCAAAGGTCTACTGAACACCTGCAGGTACCCCGCATTAAGTGTTTTTCATTAATTGTCTTTACAGAGAAAGGCTAGGTCATCCAAGATTTAACATAGGGTGCCTTTGTCATGGATGTCTCCTAATCAACAAATAATTTCTCATGTTTATCTGTTAAAGCCTCGCCGTCAACGATTTAGTTTCTTGGCTTTAGACTTACCAGTCTTGTAAGTAGCTCTTTACCTCAGTTATCCACTTAGCACAAATAATAAGGTCTTTTACTGACTAGCCATTAACCCATTGAGATTCTTAGTCATTAGCACATTTAGCCCCTCATGCTAGGCAAATTGCTAAATTAATCTGCTCCTCCTGCACCATCAGCATGTAATGGCTGTGTGTAAGCTAACTAGTCCCATTAGTAGTGTCCATTAGACTGTGAGGGTTCCCTCTGTGTTTAGCACATTTAGCCTTTACTTTAACTAACAAGGCCAATTAATGGGTGTCTTGTTACCCATTAGAAAGTATTTGTGCATTTAGCCTTCTCCCAAGCTAACTAGCCCCCTTAATCAGCCCGGTAATGAGAAAACATCCTCTCCACAGCAGCAGTCAATAGTAATCACTGTTTACTCTGTTTCATTGGGAGATGTATTGGCTTGGCGGGGTACTGTAGTTTTCAGGTGGACATGGGGGAAGAAAGAAAAAAAGGTATTTTCAGTGTGCACGCACAGCTCACACTACAAACAAATGAAACTCCTTGGATGTGAAAACATGTTCGGCAATTTGGGAAAAGTCCAAATCTATTGCTTTGCTTTCCTCTGAACTGCATCGAGCAAAAAGCTCTAAGTGGAGGAAATGAGCAGAGATGGAGGTGAAATGAGAAGATTTTAGGTGGAGCTATAAAACCAGAGAACGAACATAGCACACACATTAGGTGGAAGGAAACTGTTATTTGAAAATATAATTAAACTCCATAAGGAGACAGAGGACATGGCAATAGAGCTGCAAGAAATTACGATGAAAGTCAGGATGTTGAATATGTGGTTGCAAATACAAAATGTTACAAGGAAGTGAGTTAAAAACAATTCCAGTGAACAAAGTAGCGAGTCACTCTTCAAAGACAAAAGTGGTATTACGCTCGCACCGTAGGTGTTGTCGTTGGCGGCGATTGTGAAGTTAATAGACTTACTTAAGCTAATAATCTTAACCTCAGCCCTGCACCTGAGTCTCACAGTCTGCACTGCCGCTTGTCACGCAACCTCAGTCAGCTATTAAGTATAAAGCCACTGTGCGTACTCATGTATTACACACATCAGCTCATTAGACACATATAAATCTGAGACTATATTAATTCATCAGCCCATTGAAAATTTAGCTGTTATGCGACGAGGCCATTAGAACGGCGCGGGACGAGATGACATTATCTCAAACAATAAATATTTTTTCATGCATTTTTTTCCCTCCCATTTTGTGTCTGTGTCTTTACATCTTCTCGCTGTTTCAATGTCTTCTCTCTGTCAGTGCTGTAAACATGTCTAGCAATCAATGTGTCTGCCCGCCCGCCTGCTTGCTGATGCCTCTATCTGAAATGAAAACCCTCTGTCTATCTTCCTCCAACATGTCTACGTGGGACAGGCAACATTGAATACAGCTGTCCAGCCACCAACGAGTGCGAGATCACCAAGAGGAGACGCAAGTCGTGCCAGGCCTGTCGCTTCATGAAGTGTCTGACTGTGGGGATGCTGAGGGAGGGTAAGGGCAAAGGTCTCTTCCACTTCTGTCTTTATTTTAAACTCACCCAAAATGATTTGCTTTGTCGCAGTGAATTTTTTGAACTGTGTTGGATAACAGGCTCATGTAGCCGTTTGTGCCGTGGTGCGTTGGTATGGAATTTGTGTGCACAAGCCTGTTAGGTGAAGCGAAATATTAAAAAGTACAAAGTTCACAATGTTACAAGTGCATGTAATGACCAAAACCTCCCCTGAAGCCTTTGATGTAGCGTTCCTGTCTGTTCCTCCCTAAGTGTCGGCTGTCTTTCACCTTCTGATATTCACACCAGCTTATCTCTTGTAACCTTTTCTTCTCTTGTATTTATTTTGTTGTGATACCATTTTTTTCTGACTTCTTCCCACTCCTTTTGATCCGTGTTAATTCCTGCCCAAATACACAAGCTGTATACAAGATTTTTGAGAACACATTCAGACACTTAATGTATTCTTTTTTATTTCAGTTAATGAGCTAACAATTAAAATGCAGGAACACTCTGACACTCAGCAGTTGTTCATTGGTAAAGAAAGGTGGAAAAAAGAAAAGGCTCGAGATATTATCTGCCCCCGCACCACTTTGATTAAATACACTCACTCTCTCATTTTCACACTCCCTCGTTGCCTTTTGCCTCCTTCTCTCCCTCTTGTCTGCCCACCTCTGACCTTTCTACTCCCACTGCACTTCCAGCGATGAAAGGAGGGAGAGGAGTGGCGAGGGATGAAGGGGAGGGCCTGATAGAGAGGAGGGAGGGGAGGGAGAGGGGAGAAACCTCGGGGTGGGGGGAGAGAAGAGATTGATTTATAGGAGCAGAGGAGAGGGACCAAGGGAGGATGAGAAGCAGGGGGAGGATGGTTGAATGAAGCAGAAAGCGTGTGTGAGAGAGGAAGGAGACGAGAGGCGGGTCAAGGTTGTAATTGATGGGAGACCTGGCCTACGCCCCCTTCCTTACAGTGGTCAGGGAGCGTGCCTGCGCCGACGCCTGCCGGCCCTCCCTCCATCCATTCCTGTCTTGGTTTCTCCCTGCACTTCTCCCACTCAGTATTATCCTTCTGTCTCTGGTGCCTCTTCTGTGTTTCTCTGTCCGTCGGTGGCCCCTCGTTCACTCTCCTCTGTCCACACTGCTCGTCCTTACCAACTCTGACAAGAGTTTGTCAAACACTATTATTTTGTGCATAAAAAACTCAGAGCACAACCATGTTGGTGACTCACATCAGGCATTGAATCAAATGGAATTGAATAAACAAGGTAAAAGTGCCTGTAAAATCTAACTCAAAATCAGACAGTTAAAACATTGTCAAAAGATGTTTTTTTTTTTTACATTTTGTACAGCAGGGCTGACAGCTGACAGCAGTATCTGTCATTCAATATTTACAGCTAAACTGATAGTAACAATTTTCCATGAAAACAGCTAAAATGTTAGAAAAATGTACAAGACAAAATGAGACAGAGAAAACTTTTCTTTTTGTTGATACAGAATTTATTGAATGAAGCTGCCAACAGCCTGAGTATCACTTCACACTGAAGGCGGCTCCGCTCGCTTATTCTCGCCATTTTCTCTTCTTTTTTTTTAAACACACACACACACACACACACACACACACACACACACACACACACACACACACACACACACACACACA
>JAUESE010000001.1:10238033-10256557 GCA_032274725.1 Malacoctenus triangulatus
TGCGCAGGTCTAAGTCCCCACAAGTTTCCCACATTGCTGAACCCTTAAATTAGACATGACACAACTGAGAAAACCATTCAGTCAGTTGCTGCTCTACTCGAGGATTAAATGCCTCTTATTCCTCATAACTGTTGTCAGATCACAAATCCACTGTCAGTTCCAGTGGCGTCTCTCGAGCCATATTTGAGCTCCAGGTTATCTTTCCATCCCAGTCTCCTGAGCACAACATCTCACGACCACCACTGAATTCACTCACACGCCAGTAAGAAGTCATTGGAAGTTTCTGTCTTCTCTTTTGGCCACCACAAGAATTCAAACACCAATGATGAAAGAACTTATTTTGGCCTATTCAGTTCTTTTTGAGCATCTTGAATAATTGTGTCAGTACTGCATTCAAAACACTGGTTGCTTAAAACACAGTCGTTCATTAAAGTTAAGGTTTTTCTCCTATTCTCCTTTAGCAAAAGATAGGACAACAACCCCTCTGGAGGGGGATTCATCTGAATCGTTTGATGGTCTTCAGCAATGTTGGTTTCAAAAGTTCTCAATTTAAGATCGATCTATCCGCAACATTTCCTCATGATGCATTTTCTCTACTGTTTTCTCTCTTAACAAGACACTCGCTTGCTTTTCAATTACCGAAATCTAGTGTATGAGAGGAATTTCTGGCCTTGAGAGATAAAAGCAGAGGCTCACAAGTGAGAGCTGTTCAAAGTGTGGAGGCAGGTGTGTCTGCTAAGACCAGTCTTCATGTATTCCCACAAGGATCTTAGTGGTAAGATTATCCCAGATAGATGGCTTACTGTGGAAATGAAGTCAGCTTAGAGCCGTGGTGCTTTTGGGAAACAGTAATGTTAATATAAATGTAAGAGGGACATTTACACGCAACTCCTGTTGCTCCAAATGACACAGAGAAAGTTGGACTTTGCAGGGAAGCGCGGGCTGGGTGACAGAGTAGCTTTGTAAGTGTTTGTAACAGATTTTACTCTACTTTTTGTACAAGTTCAATAAAAGAAGAAACAAAATAAATGCAAAAAACGGAACCAGCAGTGAGCGTTGAAACTTGGCAGTCCTGATTTTGAGGTTTGATGTTAAAACACGATGGACTGATGGCTTTCACCTTTGAATTCAGTCAGACAAGCTGTGTTTGAAGTTTAACTTTTTCGAAAAATTCTGTTTTATTTGTACTTAGACTGTTCTTTTTTCTTGTGAATTGTGAGGATGTTTTCTCTGTTCTCATTTCGACACTCACACAATCTTGTTGGTGATCTTTGCACCAGGTGTAAAGCTGAGTTTCAGGACTCGGTCCTCGGATGGTCTGCTGCTCTGCGCCTTCTCACCAGGAAACCAGGAAGAGTTTCTTGCCATTCAGATAAAAAGTGGGCGCCCTTTATTCCTCTTCGATCCACAGGTGAGGACTTTCTCATTGTATCCACAGTCTTGAAAACAGGCTTCATATTGCAGGATTTCTATAGGTCGTGTAAACTGTCATGTAACCTAATTACGCCTCAATAAAAAGAAAAGTGATTCATTGGTGTAATTGGTGTCGGCAAAATGGTTTAGTACCATTGAACTATAACACAAGTTATGTTCAATGTTATACAATAATAATAATAATGCTTATAATGAATGTTATATCAATTTATACTCTCGCATATTATTCATAATATTCATCCATTTTGTTTTACAACTAGATTGTTTTCAGCTTTTCTTTTATTTTTCCAGCTTGTTTACTTTACTCACTTTTTCACCTTCACCTGTGTGTTTCACTGTTTTCTCTAACCCAGCTTCTTCCCTTCCGCCTTTCCTTCTTTTCCTTTCTGTCTTTCCCATTTTCTCTGTCATTCGCTCTCATCTAATAAATGTGATCTGTAGCCCCTCATTGGTTTCTGTCAGGGAGACAGGGAGAGGGGAAAAACTTTGAAAGTGTGTCAACGTTTGAATTGGACTGCAATTAACTCATTCCCTGCAGTCACCACGCGTGAATACCAATTGCAAGCTAATTAAGCTTTGCACCCTTGCACGCGCACGCATACAAAGGCATAGACACACACACACACACACACACACACACACACACACACACACACACACACACACACACACACACACGCAGCCCTGCTTCCCTTATCCATCCATACAGACACATGTAGAGGGGTTAAAGAGTCAACGACTTCGATGATGAAAGTGATGATGGGTGATGATTACACATACTTCCATGAAGCCACCAACTAATTACACACTCATACAAACAGGCTCACACACATACACTATACACAATACAACACTTTGCTGTCAAAAAATTCTTCATCAGATTCAAGTACTGTGATTCATCTGTGTGTGCAGAGGCGTATATAACTCAACATATCCCCGTTGTCTACTCGACAGTGATGTGTGTGTCGTGAGCGTTATATGTACTGCTGGGTGTGTGATCGAGTCTAAGTGTGTCTTCTCCAACTGGGTTGATTCCTTTGTTTAGGCTAGTTTGAGGTAATTAACAGTGGGAGTGGTGTCACGGCTTATTAGTGTTCCCCTAGATACATATAGCGGGGCCCATTACTTCCCCCTATTAGCCTGTTGAGCTAGCCTAATGGGATTACCAGTGCAGGGGGGGTAATTTAGCATGACACAGGAAAGTGATATGCTCATAAATATGTGCACGATTGAGCTGCCACACACGCATACACTGAGGCTCAAGAACACCCAGGAAAGCTTCCCCTCACTTGTGGAGGTCCGCTCAAGCTAAAGATGCTGTCAAATGGCTCTTTGCGTGTGTTACATGTGTGAGCTGTTCAGTGAGCTGATTCTGGCCACGACACATCTAAAGTTGGAGTTGTTTTTGCAGATTAAAAGGCAAAGCTTTAAATGTGCATAGACTAACCGCACAGCTTCAACTTTGAACCGTAGCTTTGTAGGCCTTCACAAGTTCCCAGTGTACAGTCTTGGTGTGTGCGAAGGGGTCCAACAATTATGCTTGAATGGCCTTTCTGTTACAACTGTGGCCCAAACAGGGTCCTGCACACTCAGGGGTCAAGTTACCCGATGTGGCACCAAGGAGTGACGGGTGAAAAAAAACTGCAAACAGACTCCTCCTCCATTGTCTTGTAAAGTAGAGCTGTCTCGCAATGGTAGTAAAGATGTCAGAGGCTGATATACTCTGGCATTCATACATATATTGATCTCATCATTAAATCTTCATCACCACTTGTGTGTCTGTGTATGAGTGCTCCTGTACCGTTACTCTTTTTTTTTTTACTACATTACTCTTTGCCTTCTTGCTAAAAGCTGATCACAACAATGATGTCATACTTAATAGGTAGCAAAAAGCCCTGTAACAACACTTTGATGATTATCTGTGTGTCTTTTTGGGGCTTCATGCATGATCTGCGTCACAACAAAGTTGTATGCTGAAGGCTAAAAAAATGTTATCACTTTTGACAATAAATTGTGCATTGTGATTTGAAAACTGATGTCCTGCAGTATAAAACAAAGACCTCCGTGTGGCGTTAGAGAAACAAAACCAATGGATGTCTCTGCACCATGGTTGTTTCTCTGTTGGATTTGTTGTTGTGCTGTGGTGTTAATGTGTGGCCTCTGTGTGCAGGGCTCAGCGGTGGCTGTGAGTGTACAGGGTGATGGAGGGCGCCGCTACAATGATGGACAGTGGCACAGCATCACAGCAACAAGGCAAGGGGCCGTGGGAACAATCGTTGTAAACGATCAATACAGAGGTAACTCTCCTCATATTCATACTGACCACTGTGTGTATCCCATTAGTGTGTGGGTGTGTGTCAGTGGTTAACGCGAGTATGTTACGCTCATCTGCACATGAGAAGATGTCCACATGGATAGTGCTAGGCTTTACTTTTACCCTTTAACTGCCTGCTCAGCCAGGTGGTACAGCAATACTTTGAGTCCCTATAATTCAATGACAGGACTTCCTCATTTATCCGACTGAACCATTTCTACCAATTGGAAAAAGTATGCAGTGCCAAACAAAAAAGCACCAGGTGTCACTGTGTTTACCAGTGGTATGGTTCCAGATCTGCCATCCAAAGTGAAGAACAGAAAAATGTCAAATTATGTTTTCTCTAATTTTAGCAAGACGATGAATGGTAAGAAGTATTTTTTGCAATGTGTCGTCGTGCTACAGGCCTCTTAGAAGATGTAGTGGTGGAGATGGTACATTCAATGCAGTTTAATATAATAAGGGGTAGAGCATACGTGCTTTAATGTACCAAGGGGCGTGGCTAATGTGTTCAAACATAACAAGGGGGCAGGGCTAATAGATTTAAATGCAACATGGGGTGGAGCCAATGCATTGAATATGATAAGGGGCGGGGCCATTGCATTTAAGCATAACAATGGGTGGGCTGTTTTGTACTGGGGCGGGGCCAACTCATTCAAATGCAAGAAGGGCGTCGATATGATATGTTAACCAAATAGTCTCATTGTGATATCACAACTTTTGCCAACAGGCAGTTCGTCAGCTTCCAGTGGCAGCACCATCATTGGTGAGAACATGGGAGTGTTCATTGGAGGACTGCCTGAAGACTTTACCTTACTCAGACAGGACTCAGGTGAGGCCCAGCCTGATTTCTGACTTTGAAACCAGACTATAAATACTTTGCTAAGTTAGAATGTTACTTCAAGTAAACTCAATAGGGAGGGTTAAGGTGTCGCCCCTCGGTGATGAACACACAGTTCACGTTTCAAGCACTGAATAAAGATTTTCTGACTGACCGTTATGTTTTCGGTGAGCAGGAGATGCACAGCTGGTGCGGCGGGGTTTCTCTGGGTGCGTCAGGGATGTGAGTTTCTTGATGACTGACAGCCCATCGGAGGAATGGCAGGTTCTGGACTGGGCCAAAGCCATGAAGAAGGTGGAAGCGTATGAGAGCTGGGAGGGATGCCCTCTTCAGACTGTGGAAGGAGCCCATTTTCTGGGTCACGGTGGGATCTCATCAATTGCTTCTTCATTCAAATCAGTGTTTCACAAAGACAGTTTGCAACATCACTGCAGGTTACAAAGTTAAAAAACATCATGACAAACCACAGCATGTTACCACTGCAGATGTTTAGTGTCCCTCCAACTTTAGGTCTGACTTTTCTTTTTATTAGAAATGTATTTTTCTGCACTGACAACCACTGCATGTCTTCGTAAGTTGCCTACTGCTAATGTGGATGTTAATGAGATTGTCTCATGTTGATAAATATGATGATAAGTTAATTGGCCTCTGTGTGAAAGATCAGGTTCATTAGTGCATTTTATCTCATTACTGCTTCTTCAGAAAAATCCCCCCCCTCAGATTTTCCTTCGATCATCGTAAGACAGAAAAACAGATTATATACCAGCGCCGATCACGTCAGTAAACCAAATCTATGTTTTCCTTTTGTTGCAGGTTACTTGGAGTTGGATGAAGGTGTATTTAGTGGAGGACATGACTTTGACATTTCGATGGATTTCAGAACAGACCAGCTAAATGCACTTTTACTCTTTACGTACAGCGTACAAACTGAAGATTACATGCTGGTAAGCCAAGAGATGAAAAATAGACACTCAAACTGGAGAGTAGAGATAACACGAGTGTTACGAAATGATGTTTACAGTGTAAATTTCCATAGGTGGAGCTGGAGGCTGGTCTTCTGTCCTTCATTCTTCACTCTGAAGGTCATGTGATTGAACTCAGCATGTGGGTGGGGCTTAGCTACTGCGATGGAGACTGGAAACAGTTGTCATTGGCCAAACGGGGCTCCTTCATCTCCGCTGCAGTTGATGACTGGGCAGAGGAGACGAGGGGGACGGGAGGAGCAGTGAGGCTGAGGGTTGATGCACCGCTGTATTTGGGGGGCGTGCCAGCAGAGCTCGTACATCCTGCTCTCGACATTCAAAGTCACAAACATGGTGAGACATGCGTGAGGATTGTTTGCACAACTGAAAATGTCAGGCATACTAATAATAAGCAGGTTTCCTTTGGCTGTGAATGGAGTAATATGCAGAGTGAAACCTTCCTACAGTTGACAGCAGTTTGTCAAACATGGAGTCCTATCACACAACACCCTCTTTTTCTGTGGATGATTACAAAGATGTTTATTTTAAATATTTAGGTGTTTTCAAATGATTAATCTCTTCGTCACTTGCGTTTTTGTATACCAGGAACTGTAAGTCAGTCGTACTCACAAATGATTAAATAGGACTCCAGTTAATTCCTGCTAAGTGATATGAGGTTTACTACCTGGAAACAAGTTTGATTTATTTAAAAGTGTGAAACTGATAGAAGTTCAATGTTTTCAATGAAATATTGCAATATGAAATATTATTTTCTCCTCTCTTATTCTCCCCATCTTGCCCCCCACAGGCCTCGGAGGCTGTATAAAAGGTCTCACCATTCGAAGTGATGAAAAAGACCCTCCTGTCAGTCAAAGCGTTGATCTCAGCATGGCCTCGCGCCGCTCTGTGAGGGTCTACTTAGACGGCTGTCCTACCAGTGACAGCCGGTACAACTGCAGAGGAAACGATTCAGTGTTGGTTTACTCTGGAAGAAGGACTCAAACCAGCGACCACAGTCTCCAGCCTTTCACAGGTAAGTATGTTCAAGATGCACAACGCTGTGCAGAAACTGTGCACATGGGAAGGAAAACACTGAATGGTGGCACACTCTTACTTTTCTGGTAGAAACAATGTTTTAGTGATGGGACCAGCACTGAACTTCAGATAACAACGACATGGCTCTTATTTTAGATGAGTAAATCCAACAATGAACCTTGTAAAGTCAACGCCTTCAATAGGAAAGATCAAAACCTGTACAGAAAAATAACCAGCAAGTTCAGCTTTTGCACTTCCACATTGGCCCATGGGTGCCAAATATATGGTGTGTGAGATGATTACATTGACAAACTAGCCAGGATTGATTTTACATGTTTGAGCAAAAACACACATTTATTTTTTTTTGTCTTTGTCTCTCATAGATTTTTTTCTCCCAATCCCATGTGCACTCTAACCCTTTATGTGCAACACACTCTCCTCTCAGAATACTTGTACAGGGTCGTTGCTTTGGCAGTCGGTGGGTGGGCAGCAGGACCATGGCAGAGAGGACGCAGCCGAGGTGTCGGTATGTCTGCTTGATGTTTTTTTTGAATCAGCGTTTGAAGTTACTGATAGATTGCCTTGTTTTCATCATCATTTACACAAAAACTGAATTCACCCCCTCTGTGTGACTTTGTTCTGTGTGCATTTCTCTTCGATCTAAAGACATTTTGTATGTAAAACTGCTAATATCTTGTACAGTATGTGAGACTTATCCAAAGCCAGTGATATTACATGTGCCTGACGGTATGAGAGATTGATAAGGCCTCTATAAAGGGCATCACAGTAAAAGGCTGTTAACCCAGAATGGCCTGTGTGGTCCCTTGTGTAATATAAAGCTGCTCGTTAGTAGTGAACGATACACTGTTAGGTCTCTGTTCACTGTGCTTCAACCAGAGAGAGGGATGGAGCAGACGCAGAGAGAAGGGAAAGGCTTCAAACACTCAGAGCGAAAGAGAAAAAAGGGAAGGAATTATGGAAGTGAAAAGAAGAAATTCAGAGTCAAAAATTTAACCTTCGGAAAAGAATGAACAGAAAGAAGAAAATTATGTGGACAGTTGAAGTAAAGAGAGAATGTTTCAGGGAAAAAAGGGACTTATTAAGAGAATAAATAACAGAATTAGAGCATGGCACACCTCTCATATATTGCACTTTTTTATGTCTTTTACCTCCTTCACAAAACCCACAGCACCACATAGAATAATGAATGGTTTTTTGTGCATTGAAAATAGGTCAAAAATGACTTTCCAATATATTTATTAGTCATTTACAATCAGTCTATAATTTCTATTGGTAAAGAATGTGGTTTGGATCTAAAATCTGCCCTCTCGGTGTTTGAAGAGTTTGCACTGGCAGCCATTTCAGTGTTGGGCCTTGTCTTGAATAAGTGAAGCTGTGCATGGATGTGAGGGGGAATGAAAAGATGAGTGCAGACAGTGAGGAAAAGGAGAGAGGAGATGGACTATCCTGAGCAGCTGAGGGTGTCAGAGGGAGAGAAATAGGGGGAGTGCTACAGAGAAGGAGGGAGGCTGATTGCTGTGAAATATAGCCCAGAATGAATGGCTGGCTGTATTAAATCAGAGCTGAAAAAGTTACTACTCTCATAAATACTATTTATGCTAATGGTGAGGTATGATTTACAGGGCCTATTAAAACACTGAGAGATGGCGAATGCTTTTTCTTCGATCCCATGTGTTTCCGACCTGTTGTTTTGCTTTTTTCACGTATGGTTTCCTGCTTTATTTTCTGTGTGTTATGTTTCCTTCTGACGTTTCCCCATCATGATCTAATTTCCAAGTAATGGCCTCTTTTTTGTTTGTTCTTTTGTCTTTTATTCTCTTATAGTGTTTTATTATCTGTCAGGTTTATTCATTGTATGTGCTTTTTTGTAGCCTATCGTCTTTACCTGTACTCTGGTTGATCCACAGTATTCTTGTCTTCATTGTCTCTAATCCCTCTTTCACTCTCCAGCACCCACGTCCATGTCACCTCCTACCAGAGTGGAGAGCATCGATGGCTTCAATGCCATGGTGAGCTGGGTGCCACCCACGGGTGACTTCAGAGGGC
The DNA here is from genome assembly GCA_032274725.1 of Malacoctenus triangulatus. NCBI lineage: Eukaryota > Metazoa > Chordata > Actinopteri > Blenniiformes > Labrisomidae > Malacoctenus > Malacoctenus triangulatus. Next base: position 10,246,687 of record JAUESE010000001.1, read on the forward strand.
TGATCGACAGATATGAGCTGAAGGCCTACAGCAGAGAGCACCCAGGAGCATCACCAGTCACAGCCACGTTCCTGGCTAATGGAAATTTTTCTGGTAAAACATCAACACAATGATTTCGTGTGTGTGTTGCTCCATGATGGAGTGACGATGTGTCCAGTGTGTCCTCTGCTTTCACCTGATGTGAGCTGGGATCAGTTCTAATACTCCACGAGACTCTTTGTTAGAAAACTCATTGTAAAGACTAAATGAATGAACTTTTATTGGAACCTGGAGTTTAGTGTCCAAGGACACGCAGATACACGGCTTGGCAAAACGGGTGTTGAAACTCTGAACTTTGGATTGGAAGACAAACTGAGCAAGCCTGTATTTCCTTCTCACCTCGTTTTTGTTTTGCCTTTTTAGAGTTTACTGCTCCTTTATCCGCCATGCACGACTTTTTATGAATTACATGTTTAAATTTGATGTTTTTTTCAATTGTCTGACCTCGCAAAAAAGTTTATTCAATCTAACTAAAAGGGAATCTTTCCTGACAAACAACAGAATCATAGAGCTTCATTTGACCCTCTGAGGATTTATAGATCGACTCCACTCCACTTTCATTGGTCGCTTTTTTTTATTCTTCCGTCCAATCTGTTGCTGTCTACTTGTGGGGACATTTAGAGCCTTACTAAAAACTCATTGACATGCTTTTTTCACTCACTTTCCTCATGTCTTTTATACAAACACATACACACTCACACAGTGTCCCAGGCAAACCCTGTTAATGTCTCCTTGGCAAGTCCCCAACTTTAGGAGACCGTCTCCATTTGGAACAAGACACTCAGGACTATCCCAGTGATGTCATGTGCTGGCATCGCTTATTTTTTTCTCTCTCTCTTACTGTTGCTCACTTTTCGATCTTTCCTCACTTCATCTTTTATGATGATGATGATGTCTGCGTCCGCCGCTGCGATTCGTCCCTCCTCTCCTCCACTCTGCCATGTCTCTAGGCAAATATGAAGATGAGCTCTCTGTCTCCGTCTTTCTCGGTGTCTCTCTCGCTGCTCTCCATTCCCTCCCCCTCTCCTTGCCAGACATTAAGTCCACTGTGATAAGGCTTCTTCTTAATTTATGATGGCCCCGACACCTGACTGCGGAATTACACCAATGGCTAAAAAACACAGAAAGCAAATGAGGGTGTAATGGCAGCGGAGTGGGGCCCTGGCCCCCCTAATTGAATTAAAAGACATGGGTAACGGTGAGAAAGAGGGAAAGCAGGAGACGGGCGCAGAGTGATTGGACACAGAAGGTGGGGAGAGTTGGAGGGCGGGGAGCGATGTAAAGGAGTGGAAAAGCCAGCCAAGACAGGGAGGACAAAAAACATCAGAGCGGGACGACTGTGGCTTTACAATTAGAAGAGACTCTGTTTGCCAAACACAGTAAATTTGCTTAGCAACAGTGGCTCACTGAGACAAGTAAGGCATTTAAACTGCATTGTTAAAGCATATTGATATGAACTTCAGACGCATAAAGGCGCACTTAAAGCAGGCACCAAGAGACATTCAGCTCTTTGAGGCAGGTTTAGTACAAGGGAGTGTTGAACAAATGGTTCAGGTTTCAGAATGTGTACGTTATAAATATGTTATCTGACAGGCAGCTGAGTTCGCAAAATCACATGTTTGGTTTTTGTGAGTGAAACTTCTTCCCACCATGTTCAACCTGACTTCTTTTCTGACCTGTTCTCACTCCTCCTGTCGCTCCTCTGCAGGTGTGCTGTCAGGCCTCACTCCATCCACTCGCTACATGGTGACTGTCAGTGCCTGCACACCTGTTGGCTGCACCGAGAGTCTTCACAGTGACCCCAACAATGCAGAGGATTTGACATCAAGTCTCACAACCCCTGTGGAAAGTAGGAAACACACACACACACACACACACACACACACACACACACACACACACACACACACACACAACAACGACCCATCTCTGTGTGCATCAGTCCCTCTGTATTGCCTTTGATTTATGATTGTTCATCGAGACACACTTCTAAACACACTTGGGCACTCTTGTGCTTTCACTTGAGTGATATTTTTAGCTCCAAAGAGGGAAGAAGAAGTGCAGCTCGGCAACAAAAACAAACTCGTTGTTCTCAGATAAACAGGAGAAAAGAAAATGGAGCCAAAAAGTTGGCTGTATGAGGAAAACACAACAAATGAACTGGTGCGAGAAGATGAGACTTCTAATAGAAAGTCCTGAACAGACCAATAGGAGAGGTAGTGAGAGAGGAAAAGAGAGAGATCGCTCTTTATATGTGAGTCACAACAATAACCTGCGTTGGACTTCCAGGCCTTGTTTGAGAGGTAATGGGACGGCAGGGGTCACAGCAGAGACACCAGAAATCAATCTAAAGGGAAACAGTTAAAACAAAGATTACTATATTGATTCCTGCTGAGTTAAGACACTGAAACCTGCTCAGACAGGATCCATGAAGAATTTACTGTTAACTTCATACTTTTTGACACCAACACCACCTGTATGCACACACACATTTATTTGAGAAGAAACTGAACATATGAAACTGAATGAATTATTAATTTCTGACATTTGATGGTAATAAGCTTTATCAGAATGAGTTGCAGCACATGTATTCATATTTCCTTATTTCTTACCGTTTTGCGTATAACCTTTTAAAAGGTAAAAAGTGAATTTATCTTGAAGTATTCTTCCTGACTGATGCATATCAGTATTGATATATGAGGATATCTGCTGCAATATATGGGAAGACATTAAAATGATGCTATAGGTATAGATGGGTTACTTCTCTTGATTTTCTTACACTAATCACAACATTTGTGGTATTTTGATACAACTGCAGCTCCAGACGCAGTGTCTCCACCTGCTGCAGCCTCTTCTCCTACAGCACTATATGTTACCTGGGAACCTCCGTCAAGGTAAATGCAAAGCTTCGCTCCTGACTTATTGCCCAGTTCTTTTCACTTCCAAACTACATGTTTAATTCTGATTTTTGCATTCATACCTTATTCAAAGACAATCTGAAGGACAGCAGTGATGTGGAAAAACAGCATTCCATTAAAACACATCATACATATTCGTAGTGTGTGGTTTCGTTCAGCATGTCTTGTTTTACAGTGAATGAAGGTGCAGCACTTTAACTCAAAATAGTGTATTTAATATTTTACATCTTAATTGCCCTTTTATTTCTTATTTCATTTCAATGATAGGCCCAATGGAGACATTACAGAGTACCTGCTTTATCACAAGAACCACATCGTTTACAGAGGGAAAAACCGGCAACACAACATCACTGGTAAGAAGGAGTGTGTGTGCCTGTGTGTCGTGTGGGTTTGTGCGCGCCTGCCGCTGAGTACTGTAGCTGTGACTGCGGAGGGATGGGGCCTCAGTGTAAAGAGAAGCGTAAGAGTGAAGAAAAGCAAAATGGAGTGGAGGATTAGCATTTGAAAGAGGGGAAGAGTGTCTCAGTCCTCACCAAGGGAATAGCACTCTGAAAAAGGAGGCTAAACACACACACATGAAAATGAAGCAGCGCAGAAAACAAAGAGGGCTAAACATTAGCGCACAGGCGTACACACAGCCTGCTTTGAAAGCTTCCACTGAAGAGACCTAAAGAAGGTATGAGACACATGTCACACCACTGAGACTGGAGTGCTGCACCAGGATACAAATGGCGACACATACACACTTAGAGCGGTGCACATACACTCACAGTTATAGGCACATACACAGGAGAGTCATCCTGTGTGCCATTTTATATGAGCTGAACATTATAGATAATCATTTCGACTTACACTCACATGATTAGCAAAACATCAGACTGTTGAAGAGTGCACGAGTGTGTCTTTGTAAGTTAATGAAGGCATGAGAGCACATATCATCCATGCTGGGTTAATAATGCAGTGTCTGATGTTCACAGTGATTGGGAGGATTACGGACACAGTAATTATACAGTATGTGCAAGAATAGATTGTGTTTCAGGGAGAGAGATGGCAACCGTGGGGCAAGTGGAGGAAAGTTTTGATACAGAGATTGAAGGCAAAACAACTGTCAAGGTAGAGCAATGAAGGGAGAGACGCTGAAAGTGTTGCTCCGAACACAGTCTAGGTCCTGATTACTTGTAAGCAGTTTTTTAAATCACATTTTACCTCTGCAAACATAAGGATTGAACAGAAAGTGACAGGATGCAGAAAAAAATCTGTTTTGCGAGTCAAGATGGATTGTTGTGTTTGGATTGCATGAATAAAGACTTCAGGAAAATCTTTAAACGCAAATACACAAAGAAATACACCGCTTCAGAAATGTACGAGTGTATGAGTGACCTGTAGAAAACTCAAATAATGATTTCTGTGCCTCTGCTTATTGTTTGTACTCATCACTTGTGCTTCAGGACTTGGTGTGTTCTCCACTCATGTGTTCAAACTGAGTGCGTGTACTGTGGCGGGATGCACCAACAGCTCCCAGGTCACTCTGCTGACCTCTCAGCTTCCTCCTGGACCTCTGCAAGCACCGACTCTCACCCTGCTGGACTCTCGGACCATGTTCGTAGAGTAAGTGTGGATGCACCTCTTTGCATTAACACAACTTGATAAACATCGTAAACTTTAATTTTTTATTCATCATGTGGTTCTGCTACATGTCAGCTGACAAAGGAGTGTTGGAGCATCACTGTAAAGGAAAGCCTTTAACATAAAGTTAGTCAAAGTTCTTCCTTTTTGTATCCCATAAAATTTATCTTCAAAACACAATTGGCAATAAGAGTCAATGACCTGCTGCTTGTATTTACAACTCTGAAAAATTCCTCTGTGCTTGACCTTTAACCTCAGAACAAGGAAACAAAGCAAGACAGTTCTCTGTACATCCCATCATGTTCTCTTGCGGTTGTTTCAGGTTTTTGTGTGCAGGAGTCAGTCTCCATGACAGCCATCATTGTCTGTGTGTCCTTTCCATAAGGAGTCACTGCAGAAAGACACAGCGCCACTCATCGGCATGCCTGCATCTGTGCACACACACACAGGCATACTCACACTTAAACCTTCAGTAGAGGGAGAGTGTGAAGGCAATTTCAAACCAAACAGACTATCGCACCAACTCGAGCCGTGCGAGAGGTTTCTTCCTATTAAAGGCATTGTTTCCTCTGTACTCGCATACATTTGTTTTTTTTTCTTTCCTTTTCAATTTTTTGATTGACTTTTATTTGAAGGAAAGACAAAGTTGTAATTGCTAATATGGAAATGAAGCTGAATTGAACTGAATCACTTTAAGGCCTTAAAGTCTTTAAACAGCTGACGGCCAAAAAAAAAACAAAACTACGTCTGGTTTAATACTGCAGTTTCATTATTACTGCTCTCTTGTCTGTAAAGCAATAAAAAACATATTTTATCTTGAGCTGTCAAAACCTTTTTGAACAACCTACTCACCAGGTGTGGGAAGTAGCTCCGTATTGCCTTGTTAGCACATTGGTAAGAGGTGGAGAAGGGTGAGAGATCATACCTGGTCAATACTGCTCTATTGTGCTGGTGAGAAACACTGAGAAGAGAGAGGAAGACAAGGAGAGGGAAACTCTAAAACATATGAGTGGGAGAAAGGAAGAGGATAAATAAAATAGGCAGAAGGAAAATCAGCTGAATTGTTCTTTTCCCTCCCTCAACATCCTCAGGACTTAAACATTGCTGTAGTTTCTTTATACAGTATCCTGTTTATTGATGTAGACACACCACAGCACTCAGCCAGTCACAGATATTCTAGTGAAAAAGACACTAGAATTTTAGAGGCAGAAGTCTTCCTCAGCTGGTCGATAGGTTTGGCTTCAAAGGGTTGTGGGTTCGATTCCCCATCTCATACTGTCCATGTGTTGACGTGTCGTAACGTAAGAACGGGAAACAGTGAAGAAAGAGAAAGCAGAAGTTCAGGATGCAGGTCGGCTGTGATTCACAATGTGAACCTGCTCCATCTGAAATGAGTGGTTTTAATTTCAGCATGCAGACAAAAGCACTTTGCTTTTTTTTTTTTTTTTTCACAAATTTCTTCACAGACTTTTAAAACCAGCGGATTTCTAAAACCATTACTGCAGTGAGTTATGATACAGATTATTACAACTCCCCTTTGATTTAGTTTTTCAAAAGTGGACATACATCACGCTGCCAATCGACAGCATATAAATCTTATAATAAATGTGATAGATTAGCCACCGTGGCTAATTGTGTGCTAACACACACTCATCAGTCATTCAAAAACTGGCTTTTAATGGGAGGAACCAAGAAAGGAATCCATCACTTTTTAAAATGGCCTCCCTCTGCTGCCATGCCAGGAGGGCTGGGCCACTCTCTGGGATTCGTAAGAATAGCAGGACAATTTGTTTCTGAGGAATGTTTTTGTCCTCCTTTTTTTCCCCACTTGATATATTTACTTCTTGTGTGTCAAAAATTAAAAACGCTCCATCAGACTGATGGAATTTCATCCGAGACAAGCGGATCATGGTCAATCACGACACATGTGAGTCAAAATGTTACAGAATGAATCAGTCCAGCTCAGTGTTTCACACTGAAATATTTCACCCACATAAACAGACCAAACCTAGCTCTGTACAACCTAGATTTTCTCTTGCAGTGGAGCTCAGCACTAATTGAATCGATAAGACACTTTTTGAAATGTATCTGCTTCTTTTTTTATATCATGTTGTCCTCAGGGGTTTTTTTTTGGAGGGTGTTTTTTTGTTTTCCTCCCTTTCTAAATTTGTCCCTCATAAGTGAGCATCACTGTGCTCCTCCTCCTGTGTGGTCCTCTCCCTCTCTCTGCTGGGGATGACCTTCCTGTTCTAAATATAGAAGAGGAGACACGACTACCTGACAAAGGAAACTGTGTGTGTGCAGCATGAGAGCGGTGTGTGTTTTCTGGCATCAGGTTTTTATCTGTTCACTGATGGAAGCTCAGTGATGAAGGCACACGCACGCATGCATGCATGCACACACGCTCACATGCCGACGTACAGAAGAGGCTGATGCAGTGATTGAACAAAAGGAGTGCAGACATATTTAAATTTCAATCTGCCTGTCTTACATCTTTTTTAATCTCTCTGCTCAGTGGGGGTCATTGAATAAATCTGTGCATGAAACATACACATGCATTTTTGGGAAATGATTAAAGGTGCCCAAGTTTTACGTGATAAACAGAAAATTGATCTTGTGTTACAGATTATAATTCAAAATAAGCCCAAATGTTTAAAATTTGTCGAGCAAACACACAGCCGTGTGATTCTTTATAGTTTTTTTTTTTTATCTCCTTCACCTCACTAGAATGACATCTTTGTCAGGCTTTAGCCTTTAAGGTGTTGAACAACAAAATCTCCTGAAAAAACATCAAATATTTTATTCAACCACCAAGTTAGGACACATGGAGAAGGCAGCATCCTAATTAAAACATTTATTCTAAAATTGGTCAAAGTTGAAACTGAGAAATGTGATGCTGTAGTCGTGCTCAGCTGCTAAGTGTGTCTTTTTAATCTCCACTGTGTGCTCTTTCTCGCTGTAGGTGGTCCCGACCCACTCAGATAAATGGCGTCTTGGAATTCTATTCCATCTTCCTGTCACATGACGGCGCAGAGCCAGTGCTGGCCTATAACAGCTCTGAACTTTTCGAGGACCACACGCTCCGTAACCTCACACCGGGGACAACTTACACGGTCACGCTGGCTGTCGGTATCTCGCTCTTCTATTTATTCGTTTAACAACGTTGTGGTGCTCCTAACAGTGTGTTTGTGTTGTGTGTGTGCGTTTGTCAGGCCTGCACAGGAGGCGGGTGCACATTAAGCCCTCCGAGTCGAGCTGAGACTGAGGAGAGCACCCCGGAGAACGTCCCTGCTCCGCTGGTCACCCCTGTGTCCCCACATGCACTCAACGTCAGCTGGACTCCTCCTGACACGCCGAACGGTGAGAGGGCACACGAACTATTCCTGCAGAAACAAAGACAAAAATAGTTGTTTTTTAGATTTCCATGATGTTAGATCAAGCTTTGCCCATGAAAAAAAAAGGCAAAACTTGTCTTAAAGTAATAGCACATTTTTTTACTGGCAATTTTGGTTTCATAAATACACAAAAATGAAATAAAATCTGCAGAAGAGAAACTGAAATGATGAACATGTGAAGCTGTAAAGTTGGATGGAGTGTGTTGGTATTTCCCACAGCTCAGTTTAGTATTGGCCTCACAGATCTGATGACCTGTCCATGGTTCAAGGATCTTGTCCATTTTAGTGTGAAACAAAGGAACGTTTCCCTTCATGTGAGGAGAATCAGATGAGTCTTCAAGAGACGGAGATAAAACAGGTGCAGGGGGGGGGGGAGGGAAACAGAAAGAGGTACTAAAAGGAGAGGGCATAAAGGGCTCAGCAAGACGGGGGGAAAGAGACAGAGACAGGGTGAGAGAACAAACAATTTGAGATTGAGACTAACAGCGAGCGGAGGGAGAGGGCCGCGCTTCACCCGGCTCCTTAAAGTGGATGAAAAGTGCTCCCTTTTGACTGAAGAGAGAACTGCAGGCTGGAAGCACTTCAGTCGCACTGACTCACTGACTGTCTCCACATGGCTTCTTTTTCCCCTCTTTCCTTTGTATAATGTCTGCTTGCACCCACTTAAATCCTGTTAAACTGAACCTCTTTAAGAGATTTTAGGTATAAAATTTTGAATCCCACGACTTGACAAAAAAGCTTTCTCTCATCAAGATATTGTGTCTCTACACAGCTTGGTGAAGGGTTTTTGTAAAAAGCAATGATATAAAATAATGAATACACTTTGGTTTGGAATTTCAATTGAAACCAGAAAGTTATAGCAGGAGGGGATTTATTTTTAAGCGCCATTTCTTTATTTCACATCATTTTAAGTTAATTTTGTTAACTCATTCAGTTCAGTAAACAAATCTGACACGAAATGCAGTTAAATATTCTTCTGCTTCATTTTTTCCAACACATCACAAAAAACAGTATGTCTGAAATGATAAAACTGATTCACTGAAACATTAAAATCTTGCACCTAAAAAAAACCCCCAAAAAACAGTTCAAAATTACATTTGGATTCTTACTGTCGATAGTTTTCTGCCCAACACTCACGTTTCATCAAACATTCAGATGTTGCGATGGCCTTTTTACAGTATGAACCTAAAGAAGTTGAAATCATAGTCACACTTTCACAGAAATGTGTCACATTTATTCCAAATAATCGACGACACTTTGCGCTAAAAAGGTGTTTTACAGATGACTCACTGACACTGAGCACTAAGGACTGTATTAACAAATACTATACCTCATGAAACCAAATTAATTACGCGGTGAAAAGCATGTGAGGATTTCCCACCCCATTTCACAGTCTTCAACATACAACGCACTGCTACATATTATCAACTGTTACTGTCATGCTCGTTAAAGTATGTGTAATTCCATAATGTGTGTGTATGTAAAGTGAATCATGTGTGTTTTACGCTTAATGCCACATGAGTGCATTTTGCACCATAAACCCTGTGATGTGTGTGCATATTATCCTGGATAAATTACTTAAAGCTTTTCTCATCTGATGACAGAAATTTATAACAAGGGAGACACTTAATCATGATTACCCGATTATCTCATGCTTAAAAAGCTTTAATTTTTGCTCAGAAAGGAAGAAGAGCTCAGCGCCTTATTTCATTGACACTTTTCTTTTTTTTCCCCTTTTTTTTTAAATGGATGGCAACAATGACGATAGTGATGGTGATGGGTTCCAGAGGAGTGAGATCCTGTTTTATTCTCTCTCGCTCTCTCTCTCTCTCTCTCTCTCTCTCTCTCTCTCTCTCTCTCTCTCTCTCTCTCTCTCACTCTCTCTCTCTCTCT
>JAUESE010000001.1:10389010-10404549 GCA_032274725.1 Malacoctenus triangulatus
GCTCCATTCAAAGCTGTTCAATAAGCTGGGACTCCTCACATGCTGTCCAAGGTGCATGGATTTCTCTTTATTGCCTTGGTGTTTATTTTTTACCTCCACTGCTGAGAGTAAATATTGACTCTGTTGCTTCAAATTATGGCTATGTGTAAGCTGCCGAGGTGATGATATTGTCATCGGGACGCAACACCGGAGAAATGTCTCGCACGGAGATGCAAACACCTGTTGGAGGACCGTGTATCGCAGACAGGCGTGTAAAAACAGCAACATGCAACTGCAGGCAAATAGTTCCTGCTTATTTTTTCAAGCCTCTTTTTCTACTCGTGTTTTTCCTGGCTGCACCTACTCTGTCCATTCACATGGAGTTCATTGAGAGCCACAGCGAATTCAGCTGTGAGCCTATCAGACTGAGAATGTGCCAGGATCTGCCTTACAACACCACCTTTATGCCCAATCTCCTCAATCACTACGACCAACAAACAGCTGCACTGGCCATGGAGGTAGGTTGTTTGTGTATGCCATTCAGCCTCAGCATGCATTGTGTGCGAGTGTGACACAGCCCCTGTGGAAATTGGATAGCTGTGAATGAGAGAGAGGCGAAACTGAATGTTGTTTCGAACGTATGTACATTGTGGTACGATGTGTTTTTGAAGGCATTTAAAAGGAACTTTTAATTTTTTACATGGGTGTCTGAGTGACAAGGGGCAGAAATGGTCAAAGGACTACAAAGCGGCAGGAAGTCAACCTTCACGTTGTAGTGTCGTGCACCTGCAAGGGACAAAGGGGTCCTTCGTATAGTGTGAACAGACTGGTTCAGAAGCAGTTTCAATGTAGTTCAGATACACTTGGAACACAAATGGAAACTGCATCAAAAATAGTTTTTTAGTGATTTAAACAGTGTCACTCTTGCTTATTTACCCACTTTTGACATAAAAAAAAAATCCATGAAACTGTTCTGCTGCCTGCAGTCGGATAGCAGGAAGAAAAGCATGTTGGTCCTTGCCAATAATGTCCTCTACACTTTCCTGGGAACCCCCGAAATGCTCCCAGGTAAATCAGAGGTTTGTCCATAAACAAGTATTAGAAAATCATAGTCTGGAATTTGTGATTACAGAGCTACACAAGCTTCTCAGTGGCAAGACCTGTTCATGTATAACAGCATACAGTAAAAAATGTATTTTACTGGATTTTTTCAATTTTTTCCACGGGAAGGAAAAAGAATAATGTTTAGAAGCGTTACTTTGAAGCTCTAAGATGCATGAAGCCCCTGGTGTGGAATATCATGGAGTGATCTGTAGCAGGGGAGTAGGATTGGAGTAGGATGATAGCTGATCTGCCTTCATCATCTTTCAGGTCCATCCTCTCACTGCATGTTACTGTTCCGTGCAGACGCACATGAGCGTGTGCCCACCCAGACACTCCTGACTGCTCTGAGCTGACAGAAGCCGACATAGTTAAACGAGGCGCTTGTGTGATGGACATTTTTAGAAAACTGTGTCTTTGGGTGAGAGCACAGGTTTCAGGCTGAGTTACGCACCGTCTGAGGGCAACACCAGACACACGCAATCCATCTATATTATGTTACCACTCCTTTGTTGCTCCCCAGTGAATGAGAAAGGGTGCAGTTAGGTGTTGCTCAATAACTAGACTGTAATTTACTGTTTGCAGCAAGTATTTGTGAGACCCAGAGGCAATGTTTCACACTGTATTGGGATGTTTAGGTGTGTTATTCATAACTACCTCATAATTTCTGAGCACATAAAGAGATTAATGTCAATCATAAACACAAAAACCAAGTTCTCATATATAAATACATGTCTGCCTCAGGGTGAAGCTTGAGTCCTTTGAATCCTTATGTCTACTTTGTTTTTTTCTCTTTTTTCTGCCTTTATCTACACTGGTGCTTCAAGTCCCAGTCCTCATGTTGTCTAGCGTAGCGTTGCCCATGTTTTGACTACTGTTCTACTGTGGTTTATAGTTTCAAGAACACAGAAGAGCAACAAATACAGTCAGTTGGATTAAATCTGCTCCAGCTGTCCAAGTTGGCATATTAAATTACCCATGTTGAAAAGCAGATGAATTTGGACAGGGTCAGTGTTGGCTGTACTCTGCAAGCTTAATCTTTGGGGACTTTTTTTTTTATATATATATTTTTGGTTCTTGTTTAGTTGCTGTTTTCCCATGTTGAACCCAGATGAATGTCAGCCAAAAGATCAAGCAGAGCGTCTCCGTTCTGCTCTCAGAATATTTAAGCAGTGAAAGGGATTTCTAACATTTTTTCATGTCAAAATATGCAGTGCAGAAGGCTGTCGGGATCACTGCTGTCAGATGCTTGTTTTTCCCTTTGGAAAAAAGAGGGATTAAGAAAAACAGCTTTATTTTGGATTGACAGACGTGCACTTTGAATTTGCTCGGCATGTTTTGAATGGAGGCTAACACTCCTATAGTCGCAGGATTCACTCAGCACATTAAGAACCATGCAAATGTTCAAATCAAGTCAATTCCCCAGTGTCATGTCAAAACACGCTGTGTCAAGGATGGTAAGACGCGGCTGTTGTTGAACTTGATTTGACCCAGATGGAGAAGGAGCCAAGTAACCGACACCCTCGGTCCCTCCAGTCATGGAAGAGACAGCTTTCTGAAGATGGCTGAGTAGCAACAAGAGCCATGTTGGATATCCTGCACGAGTCAGCTTTGACAAACAATGGTCGTCCTGATGGGCACCCTCAAGGAAAAGAAATAATGCTTCTACCACACAGCGATTGTCTGGTGCTGATTCACAGACATAAACCTGTCTGTGCATGAGGTCAAGTGCTGTTCGTGTCTCCAAGTGGAGCTGTGAACGGTACTCGTGTTGGAAAACAAAAAAAATGGTTTTTATCTGAAGGCTAATTTGACCATTCTAACTTTTAATGTCATTTTGTTTTGTGCTGATTACTACTTTGATTATTATAGTTTGCTTCTGTGCTTTTAGAAACAGAAACGGTTGGAACATTCAGTCACGTTGCAACTGTTTCTGTCTTTAAAATACAATTAGCCAAGTATTGCCATCAGCAAAATAACATAAATATTGTGTACTAATTACTACGCAATATAAAAAAAATCATGGTTCTGAATGTCCCTTTTTTCTTTCGAGAAGCACAGTAGTATGCTCGTGAAATGATTACAGTTTGTGTGTCATGGCAATAATCAGTGAAGCCTTCACAGAGTCCAATCTTTGTCTGACACAGCTGTGCAGAAGTGTAGCTGCTTTAATATGTAGATGTTTGTTCTCAACAAAGATTTTCTTATAAAAAACAAGTTCAGCATTGTCTCCTCAGACTTGTTAATTTAATTATTGGGCGTTCACATGTTAAAGGAAGTGAAGAAAAAAAATGTGTGGCACTAAAAACAATTCATGTTGACACAAAAATCAGTGCTCTCACTTGTCTGTTATGTGTGGTGAGTGACACTGTGGTTACAGCTCAATAACAAATTACAATCATGTTTTTAACAGTTACACTCAGCCCCACTGAAGTCAGTTTTGTTTTTAATTGTCATACAAAAACACTGTTTTCATGCAACTCTGAATTTTGATTTTTGACAAACTCACCCAGCTATAATCTTTTCAAACATCAGGCAGCTCTTGTCTGTCTGAAAACAAATTTCCCGCAAATTTCATTAGAAGTGAAATCTGCAGCTAAATCATTGTGAAGCTCCTCGGATTCTTTAATGAAAATGGAGCCATTATCAGCAGCTGTTGTCGTCACTTTTTTGGGTCAGAGACTTGATGAATGTTTGCTCTGCTCCAGTGGCAAAGCTTTCACATATCAACTTTCCTGCAAAGTGACCGATCATTCTGGAGGGACAGTGCTCTCATGTGTTGTTACTTTTAAACACACTTAAGCTATACATTCACTCAAACAGAATAATCCCTGCTTGTTTGAGACCATGTGTTGTTTAGTCCTCAGTGAGTCTTTGCTGATAATGTATGTGGTCTATCTTCCCCTTTCTGTGTATGACACGTGTGCAGTGTTTTAGCAGCAAGCTGCAGGCACTGAGCCATATTTCTTCCATGTGTAAATGCTGAACCTGGCTAAAGACGAACTGTACTCTGGTACTTCCTGTGTGTGTGCTTGTTTGAGTGACGGGGAGGTTAACGGCACCAGCTGTCATCTCTCACTTGTGCTAACTAGCTGCTAATCTCCCTCTCAGCTCCACAATGATGACATTGATTCCCACACACCATCGACCAGCCCATCTGCCACAATGGTCAATTAAACCTGAGCGGAGAGGGTGACAAGGACTGAAACCTGAGCAGGGGAATGAATTTAAAATGGGGAAATTGTGTAATGATTAAAATGTTTTAGAGGAATGCTTTTGTGTGTGAGGCAAGCTTCCCTGTCTGTATTGTCACCAAGGAATTTGGTCTGTAGTGTCCATCTGTCGCAGCAGGATATGTGTCCATGAGGATGTACTGCAGGTCATGACATTACTTGAAGGTCTATGCACAAGAGACACAAAGGAGTAGACATGACATCATGGGGGTTTGTATCTACATTAAGAAACAGGAATTGATCACAAGGCTTGGAAATGATGTGGGGTTCTTTTCATAAGTAGTTTTCCCCTGTAATTACATGCTCAAGTTTACGTCTGAATGACGTACCCTGGTTGGCTTGTATGAACCTCCAGGTCAGCATGTTCAGAAGAAAAGAGTTTAACATTTAACAACCTAATGGAGTTCAGATATTGTGTGCAGAAGATTATGTGCAGTTGAAAAGAAAGTTGGCCCAGATGGTTGTTTGGTTGCACCCTGCCCTCAAACTAAATGTAAAAAGAGATTTGGTTCATTTGGTTCATCATGCCCAATTTTGTCTCTTGTTGGGCAATTAAATAAATAAAAAGGCAAGCACAACGTGGGACTTGCCGTGCCTGAGGCCTCTGGAGCTCAGATGTCTGCTCGAACAGAGTTTCCTCTTGAGTTAATCTGCTGATGTTAGACTTTCTGAATTTGAGCATATTTGTTTGGAGGAAAAAGAGCTTTTTCTCCTTAATTGTCTTCGTCACCCAAAGTGTCTTTCCTGACTGAAATAAGGTGAAGTGGAGGTAGTTCAAGAAGGTCATATATAATTATGTTTTGTTTTAACTGAAAAATTATAATGCACAGGATGTTGATTCGGCTTTTTCATAGATTGTGCTGGTTTAGAAAATAAAGAGAAACAGAGCAGAAAGCTTTTCTGTGCCGACTTTATTGAGTCGGTTTGAATGGCGGCACGATCTCCTGGAGTGTGAGACGTCACTGAGGCCCAGCCCAGCAGTCAGGTTTAGAGAAAGGCTTATCTGGGATACAATAGAGTGCAAAGTTTACCAGGCAAACAGACAGCTGTCAGTCACTGGCTTTACATGGCAGCTACAAATCAGAGTTTGGGAGAAATTTGGGACCCTGAAATATACTGCATTAATGTGCACACAACAAAACCAACTGCATAGATGATCAGTAATTACATCTCTGCACCACTGCTGTTTAAGTGTGTTAGTAAAGAAAAACAACAAATGTTCATTTTTTTGTTTGTGCAGCATTGAGAATAAAAACAAGCTGACATTTTTTTTACAACATTTTTTAATACGAGATGTTTGAGTTCCAGGCAACTCCAGTTGATCAAGATGTCAGCATTGCCACAATTTATTCCCTTTTTACCTTCTAATTTTTTCAATAAAAAGTTTCAGAAATGTTGGTCTTTTAGGAGTTGGACGTGTCACAAAACATCACAAGAAATTTGGTTCCATCAATACTAATCTGTTTCAGTTTGTGGATTTCTCTTCAAAGGGCTTTATTTAAATCTCCAGCAGTCAATCTGTCACTTTAATGTGGGCAATTACATTACCTTTTTATTTTTCCTAATGCATGTGTCACTTTGTTGCTGGCACAGGAGGCACCTAAGATAAAATTACCATAAGTCTTATATATTTGAATTATTTTCCTGTCTTGGTTTAGTTCTTTTTTTATGGTGCATCGCCGCAGTCATGTGGTCTGAAGCACCCTCCAACGCATGGTTCACAATACAAAAGAATAATGGAATATAATGAACTGACAGGCAGGTCTTTGCATACTTAATCACTGTGAAAACACGCTTAAGAGCTTTCATTACCCCACAAGACCACCTTTGTTTTCTAGCTCCACCCACTTCAGAGAGGGAGTAGATGTAATATTCCTACAAGTTGTACAAAGGGTTACGAACGTAGTAATTTTATCCGTTTGCTTATTTGTATGTGAAAAGTATGAACATTTGAAAATATGTTGGTTTTTTTTTTCATGTAAAGTGAGTGAGCGAATGAACTCGACCGTGGTTGAAAGAGTGAAGGTTTTAGTCTTTTCGAGTTCAGAGCAAGCGGGATTAATCTGTGGGGGTCACAGAAAGAGCAGGAGGTAGAGAGGAATGAAGAAAACGCAAAAATGTGTGGGGCAGGAGAGCAGAAAGAAAATGTCAGAGACTAAATCCATGCAAATGCTGACAGAGTGACAGGTTGTGTAAAGTCTTTAGACCCTACTGTCTCTGCTGTTTGTGTTTCGCTCACCATGGGTTCCTGTCCTTCAGAATAAAACTGCTCTGTGAGAAAAGGGCCACTGAGGGGCCACCAGGTCCCCACCACAGAAAAGTGTGTGTGTGTGCCAAATGTGGAGAGTTGGAGGATTGTTGTGCTTAAGTGTGTTCTGTTGTTTTTTTCTTTGTGTCCATGTGAATGCAGAAGGGAGAATTAGGTTTTATAGAGGTGTGTCTTTGTGAGATTGCTTGGTTGTGGCCACATGATGGTGTGTGCGTGTGCGTGTGCACGCTCGTTCATGGTGCTCAGGGCATCTGAAGAGGCTGATTGCCCCATTCACTCAGCAGAGACAGGCAGGTCCTTATTCAGTTTAAAAGTTCCTGTTTATTCCAATTGAACTCTTGATTACCCTGCTTCTTCTGACCGAGTCCATTGAAGCTGCAAGCCCAAATGAAGCAATCATTTATTTATGCAGCAGAACAAAGGCGCTGCCTGGTGCTGTTTTTTGGCAGACTTTTCCCATCTACATAGCTGCCCATGCCGCTTATCCAGCTCCACAATGCCTCGTAAAGAGAGATTTGTAGAGAGATTGGCGAGATTTTCCTTTGCTCCAACATTGCTCTGTAGCCTGCCGTAAATATCGTGACATCGGATTTTGTATGAAAGTGCACTTTGTTGCATTAAATTCCCCTTAATTAATTGATCATCACTCTGACTTGAGAATATTTGGAGCCTTTAACAGCTTCTTTAAAAATGTTTTAAAATGCCCATATGTCTAGTTTCATCTGTGGTGATTTAGATGTTACTTGACATCTTTGAAGTGAAACCATTAGTCAAAAGAAATATATAAGATGGTTGCTCCTCACATAAACAGACAAGCAGAATTCAAAAAGAAATGTGCGAAAATACACAGAAGCCATTGATCTTATACAATACTGGTCAGTGTGTCGAAGAGATGTTATATATATATATATATATATATTTTTTTTTTATCCAAATGATTCTGTCAAATCGTGAACATTTTCCACTGTGTAGAATGACCTCTATCAGATTATTGTAAGAACCAGTGAAGGTTGTTTCCTGCAGTGTCTTTATATTAGTATGTAGTTGTTATCCTTCCAAACGTCAGTACAGCCTCCTCTATTGTACCAACTGTGCTATTGTTTTCCACCTGCTCTTCATCTTCCTATGCACCCTCTCCCTTTGATAAAACAGGTCTTATACTGTAAGTTTCCCCCTTCAGTCTGTGCCCCCCCCCAGCACGCACGCACGCACGCACACGCACACACACACACACACACACACACACGCAGTGTTCAGCTGTGATACAACACATAAATATAGGTTATCCATGTCTTACAGTTTTAATCTGAACTCATGACCCAGCTGGGAAAACTGTGTGGAAATGTGTGTGTGACTGGTTAGAGATGTTTAACCCTCAGTGCTAAGCCCAGATTCACACTAACATACACACAAACATACACACACGCACAATCATTGAGCCCCTTGTCACGCAAAGCCACTCAACACGAGGCAGCTCCAACATTTCCAGCATACTGTAAGTCAGGACCAGCGTCGGCTCTAAAAGCTCTACTGCTACTAATTGTGCACTTATCAACCACATGCAGCTCTTGACTCTCTCAAAATAGCTCCCATATAAATGCACGTCGGTTTTTCAACAGCTCGAATATTTGCCAACGGAGAGGAGCTGACTTGTGCTCAAAAAGCATTCAAACAGGTTTGAATTAGAAAATAAGGTCTCCTGTCACGCTACCTTTAAATGATCACCGTGCACATAGACCACAAAGAATTATTTTTACTACTTTTGTACATTCTTGATCACGTGTCCACCAACAAATAAATGAACACTTTTCTGTAGAAAAGATGACTGTTTCTGCTTTCTGTGGTATCTGTTCCAGTTGTAGTTCAGCTCTGGTCCAGCCTGAGCGTCCTCCTGGTTCTCTCACTTGTCTCCTCCACCTATTTTCTTTCTGTGTCTGAAGTGTTATTCTTTCTCTTCTATTGCCACGTCCACTGTGAGACTTTCTTATTTGTTTTTTTAATGACCGAATCATGAGTTTTATAAATTAAAAACAACAAAAAAAACTGGACCTTGATATAACGTCTCCTTTGGTGTGATTTAAAATAAAAAAACAGATGATGCATAACAACACATTACTTTAGGACATACTGTATTGATTAAGATTATGTTCCACTTGTCTGTATAATTACAGTTAGTCTGGAAAGTTCTTGTTTAAGAAACCCGACCCTCTTTCAACAAACAGATGATGATTTATTCATTTTTTTACTTCATTAAAAAACAAAAACTCATTGGAAAGGAGAATAGAAGATTGTAGTTACGAATGTATGCATTATAGTACTGAGACTATAAAAATGAATACTTTTTTCATACATTCTCTTCATATCCTGAAGCTTCAGATTCTATGAACTGATTTAGGTCCAACTGTAGCAAATCATACACTGAGTATAAGTGTGAAGCAGATGGATATGCACAGTTGGCTTGGACGGCGTGAGGATGTGTGTGGGTGATCTGATTCAGCTCCATTGTCGCTCTCTCAGCGCTCCATCTACAGCTCTATCATTTGATTCGACCCGCTCTTCTACGCTTCTCACTTTCTTTTCTCCTCACTTTCACACTTTCTCTGTGTCACTTTTTGTGCGAGCATGTTTGCTATACTTTTTGGATGCCTCGGCCATTTAAGGGGTCCGACCACAATGCGAGCGCGAGTGAATACGTGTGTGTGTCTGCTTTATACTCGATGAGACATGGTCCTGAGAGTCTTCACATCACCTGTTGCCATGGTAGTTAAATAGGCAGAGAAGGAAAGGGAGGAATGGGGGAGACGTGCTGGCAGGGGAGGGGAGGAGAAGGAAATTGGATGATGAGTGCATGTTCTGGAAAAGAGGAGGAGGAGAAGGAAAGGAGTGCAAATGAAATTGAGAGAGAGGGAAGACAGAATTGTTACTTCAGCTAAGTCACTGATTGAAAACATACTCGCTCCTGTGGAGTGTCATTTGTTTCAGAGAGACTCTTCAATGGGCCCTCAATCTGAGACAGTTGCTGTCAAACGTGGACAGAACTGTGAAAAAAACAGAAACATTCCAGTTTTAAAATTCTCCATCCACAAAAATGAAAAGTCTGACCGCTGTAATGATGAGATGTAAAGGAAAAGCCAGTCTGCATTTTTAGCCATTGTTGTTCTTGTCATTTGGAAAGCAGACGTGAATGACTCCCTGAGTGAACGACTGAAGGATTTGAAAATGATTGACAGTTTTCATCTCAGAGGAACCAAGACTGACCTTTTACTTCACATGATTCAGTCAAATACTGCTGACCTGGAGTTTACACTGAGTAATTAGTTTTATTCCTTCATGTGTTGTGACGTGTTGTTGTTGGCTTGTTCCTCGTTGAAACACAAATGAAGTTTATTTGGTGACCTATTGAACAAGTCACACCGAGCCGACGAGTATTGTTTTCTCGAATTAGTGGTAGTGGTTACAAACAGCAAAAACATTTTCATTTGCATTGTTTCTTTGAACGTTCAGGCTCTGTCGTTTGCTTGTGGTAAAGTCTGAATGTTGAGAAAGCAAGCTGCTACGAGAGAAGTTAGTTAGATTTAGATGGATTGGATATGCTTATAAAATACCGATTGCACAATATAACTTTTATTTTTTTATCTTCATTTTTTACATATATGTGTAGTAAAATGTCATACAAGTGCCATATTAAATTAAGAGTTCCGGAAAAGAACGACACTACAGTAATTGGAGGATCTTGTTTTGCACAGGAGCCCCCACATTTCTTTGTTTTTTTTCTGATTGGAATATATTTCTGTAAATATACCTCCCTATGAGTAGAACTTATTCCTTAAACCTTCCAATGAAATTCTGATTGATCAGACATGCTCCTGATCAGTATATCCAGCTTTCAAATGTTAACAGTTCAGATGTAATTACAGCTTCAAACATATCTGAAATGCCAACAGCAATAAAAAAAAGCTGGAAAGTAATTTAACACGACCACCAATTTCTGAAAAGTCTTTGATTAGGACATCACATGCTAATTTACAAAACTTACTGATTTATGTTGATATAAATGTAGTTATTGGCAGCAATGAGCTCGTTTCAAGTTGAGGTTTCTACATATTTTACAGAACAAAGCTTTTTGGCATGTCTGCACTTCAATATGTTCTTTCTTTACAAGGTCCTTTATAATTTATTTGTTTCTTCTTCTTTATAATGTATGGTGTTTTAGAGGGAGAGTGCTAAAGGAGGTGCCATAAAGCTATCTGTCCGTTGGATGGAAATAGATTAGGAGTTGGTTCACTGAAATTTGCCCACGGGACCAGGATAATGCAGAGATGATGTGTTGGAGGTGGAACCTAAGAAGGGCCTGTGATTGTCACAGAGGTGTTAACAGCTTTTTTTTCCCTTTTTTGTCAAACACGAAATGACAGGATAAAGACAAGGTGAAGTCGATGAATACTGATGTTCAAAAGAAGAAAGGAAATCCGGATGAAGACAACCCCACGTCAGCGTAATCGCTCGGAGTAAATGAGAGGCTGGAAAAATAAAGAGATGAATACAGGTGGAAGACTATGGGAGGAGAGGAGGGGAGGGAGTGAACGTGAAGGGGAATGCCATTAACGGCTTTATCTGTTCCTCCCGACTCGACGATGGATGGACACGGATAAACGAACAAATGAATGAAAGAGTGAGAGAGTGTGAGAGAACGGTGCCCCTTTTTTTAACTGTCTTTTCAGAGATTAGGGAGGGGAGCATCGCAGTGTGCGCAGTTCATCTATTCATGGCCAACGCCTGTCCCTCTCACAAGCATGGAGAGAAGAGAGGAGGCAGGCACATTGCCAAAGACTGTGTGTCTGTGTGTGTGCGCGTTTTGGTGCGTTCTTATCTACACATTTGCAATTTGTGTATTGTGAAGTGAACACCTCGAAAATGTTGTTCAAGAGGCCAGTCAGTAAAATTGGATTTTTTTTCAGGGGCGACAGTGAGAAAGCTTTGGTCTCATCGTTGCTACATAACCGTGCAAAACAACAATGCACTTCTAACAGTGGGGAGAGCCAGAGAGAGGATGTAATTGGCTCTAATGCCTGAAAGCTTTTAAAGGAGGTTGATAATAGTTTGAGTGTCGGAAGAAATTGAAAGATCCAGTGGCAGGAAAAGGCTCAGGCAGAGAGGAATTAAACAACTTCCACACACAAAAAGATTGTTATGTTAAAATATGTTAAAATTATTTTAAAATTGTTGGTACATTGTTGTTCTGGCTGCAGCTGCAGAGGGGATGATGCAGGATGTTTTGTTTGTAGCTCACTAATGATGGTAAAACTAATGTGGTCTGACTGCATTTGTCCTGCTGGGCCTCCAGGACTGGGTGGAGAGCGAGTGATGGTGTGAGACAGACAGATGGAGACGGCACGAGAGGAAAGAAAAGAAACGGAGAGCGTGTGAGGATGATGTGTCCAGATGGACTTTATGGAGGTTTAGCTTTAAAAAGACAGATTTTCTTCCCCCTCTCAGAAATCTCTCGCTTTTCACATAAAAAGGTGAAAGTAATGTTTCTTTCACCCGTGCATTAAAGGATCAACAAGTTAGTCCTTTTAAAAGTTAGATTAGAATTATTTTTCACGACTGAAGTCAAAAAGCACTTTTTACAACCCACATTAAGCAAGAACGGATCATACAGTCAATGAAAAAACGGACTGTGGAGGCAAATGAGAGTGTCAGTATGTATGAAAGTGGGTAATATATTCATTCAAGGTGGAAAAGTTGGTGTGAAAGGTATGTGAGAAAGAATTGCTGCCAGTTCTGGGTCTGTTTTTCTGGAGGCTCAGACCCAACAGCCTGTCACCTTGATCTGACCACAACACAAAGCTGGTGACAGTTTCAGGAAGTGTGTGTATGTGTGTGTTCATCGAAAGGTTCTCACACTCTAAACAGCCCTTCCAATCCATTTGACTCCCTAATCCACCGGGAAACCGCCTCTCCTTTCTCCTTTCCACTCCAGTTTTCTCCTTTATTCGCTCCATCCCTCCCTCCCTCCCTCTGCTGCACCTCCTCCTCCTGCACTTGAAAAAAGTGAACGAGTTTTTGCAGAGTCGGCTAACTGGATTTTCTACAACTGCCGGAAGCAGAAAACCAAACATGTGCACGCACACAAACTTGGAAAAACACCCACTCGCCAAACAGACTAGTCAAAGATATTGCACATTCTAAAACCTCCTTCATGGTTTTGATATGAATTCAAATCAGCATTAAGAACCCTTTATAGTTGGTGTCATTGGCTGTGCTCTTTGAAAGCGACCGTTGAAAAGGAGGCTGAAAAAATAGGTATAAAATGGGTATTCAGTTGAATACTTTGTTCAGGATGTTGGATGCTTTAAACATGGGCAGAAATGTACTTTCAGTCCAGTCAGATTGTTGGCTGAAGTTGTTGCTAGTTTGAATTTCTGAGGCAAGAAAGAAGTCACAAGAAGAAAATACAGAAATAAATGCAGAAAGCCTTTTTCCTTCCCACTGTGCTCTCTTTCTGCCTTCAGCTCGACAGCAGTAATTGCGATATATCTGCTCTCTGCCAGCTGTATAATTGCTTGCATTACGTGGCTGCTAATCACGTCTCTCACTGTCTGTCTTTCTCTCAGGTTTTCTCTGTTGATTTTTTTACTTAAAGCCTTTTTTCCCTTCTGTTTCCTTCTCGCTCCCTCCCCCGAATCTCTTTGGAAAGAGGGAGTAAAGAGAAAGAAACCTAATCCCTCTATTGAACAAGAGGTGGACCAGTCGGGGGCTTTTTTCTCCTCATTTCACTCCGTGTTAAAAAACCCACCCAGCTTCTCTTTTCATGTTGAATACTCATAGTTTAAAGCACTCATTTTCTCTGTTTGATTTCCTTTTTTTTTTAAATCAAATTATTATGAAGCATTGTCTACTTGCCTAATTATATTTCAGTTTATCAGTGTCATAGTATCTGCTTTTCTATTTCCAAATGCAGTTTTCAGACAAAGAAGTTAGTTTAAAATATATTTTGAGTTTAATCCATTCTGACTCCTTTAAAAAATAGAAAGTAATGCTGCAATACTGTTCTTTATGAAGCACTTAATGTACAGCAGTTGATTCATCAGCACTTGTATGATAGTAAGAGCACTCATAAGGGTGGGCTGAATTATTTTCTCACAACTATAGTTGCCCAGTGACTGAGGTCAAACCACTATTCATATCGTTTAAAAACCTGCGTGGGTGATATGTCGGTTTGTAGAGCTGTAGGACTGATGCTGGTTCAGAAGCATGTTTGCGTGTTGACCCTCAGATTGATTTGCACTTTATGCTACATATAGATTTAGCGTGGCTGTAAACATTGTAATTGAAACTGAATTGAATGTGTTTATAACAGGGGTACTTGTATCTCTGTGGGACTACATCAATAAATTATCTAAAGGGTTTTGACATGATGACACCTCTGCTGGTAAGTGTATGCAAACAAATTATAAAGGAGAATTGAGTGGACCTTGATGTTTTCGCCATGGTGTCGGTGAGCTGTGTGCACCGTCTCCAGCTGCAGGTCCTCGCTCAACTGTCAACAGTGTAAGTTGGAGGAGCTTATTTATTGTAGGTGAAAGGTCATGCTTGTGCAGTAAGCATGTTGTGTGTGTATTACATTACATGTTAGTTAGAGCCAAAGCAGAACCTGGCAAAATTCAATTATGAATGCAACCAAGTTCAAGTGAATTGCAGCTACTTGATTTGTTTGGTGTATTCCGGCAACACAGCTGTAGGCCTCAACACAGGTGCACGGTTTGGAGTTGGTCTGTAGTCATATTTGATTAGGTGAAATTACAAAACCTTGAAGACGCAGATTGAGCTTGCACCTGCTCCTGCCTCTAATGACAGGATGCAAGCTTACTCATTTAAGTGGATACACTGAAGACGGGAAAGGGGAAAAAAAACTGGGAGAGTGATTGATGTTGAGGAAGGTGATGCACTGCATTTCCTCTTCGTCTCGTGTCCTCCTCTCCCCTCCCTTATCTCATTTTTTTTCTGTAGGAGTCGGTCTTCTCCCTCGGGCCATGTTTGCGGGATTTTCCGCTTTCCTTTCCCTGCTCGTCCATCACAACTGACACACAAAATGCCAGGCAATTCACTCGACTTGCCCTCCACGCAAGACTGACTGCTTCCCCCCTCCTCTCTTGCTGGGTGGCACAGTTAGGCCACTTAATATCAATATTCTCTTTGTGGTGGGAGATGGGGGCAATTGCCCTGACTGTCAGAATAATTGCACACAGAAAACTGAATACATGCGATGACTCGTGCAGACGCACACGTCTCGCTCTATCTCACACACTGGAAATCACAATAACTGGGACACACACTAAATACAAGAACAATGACACACACAAGCGCACACACATGCACACTCGTGTAAACCTGCGCGCACGTTGGAAGCGGGCAGAATGGGGACACACAGATATCTGCTGCAGAGTTAGGATGAGGATAGGAAAAAGCCTCCCATGCTTCCAGACAGGGACACACTCATGCAGAAAGCAGCCAGCACTCATTTAAATGTGGCCTGAGGCTCCAACCAAAAAGTATGAGTGAGACCACCAGACAGACCGGCCAAAAAAACTGTCCCACAGATTGATCGCCACTTCAGTTTCTGTTGAGACCGAAGACATCCAAAAATATCATCACTTCAATCAATATTCTGAATAATTTCTCATCAACATATAACACATTTTTTTGAAAAAATGTTTTTTTTGTCTGTATTTGTACCCATCCTGACATTACAGTGACCAATCCAGGATTATACAAAGATTGTTATACAAAGAAAGTATGTGATGGTTTTGCATATTACAGGCGTCAGTATTTGATGTGGTTGTGTGAACTAAACCAAAACCACATGCAGTGAAAGTGTAGAGTTTGGGGCACATAGAATATTGGCTCTTCTTTGCTTACTGATCACTTTAACATCATTTTATCCTTATCAATCA
>JAUESE010000001.1:10416063-10426727 GCA_032274725.1 Malacoctenus triangulatus
GTGACATGTGAGAGTGACTGTGTGTCTGTGGTGCTCACATCTCGGTGCATGTGTGTAACCAGGGACAGCAAGCTGACCATGTTGCTAAGGGAGTCGCTAGGCAACATGAACTGCCGGACCACCATGATTGCTCACATCTCTGCCTCACCCGGAGATTTCTCAGAAACCCTCTCCACCATCCAGATTGCTTCCCGCGTCCTGCGCATGAAAAAGAAGAAAACTAAAGTCACCGTGGTGAGTTCCAATCAAAACCTCGCGGCTGTCATACAACTGATTGTATTTATCAACTTTCTTTTCTCGTTCGCATTAAGTCAAAACTCATCGTGGTCAATCAGTGATGCTTTAACCTGAGAGAAGAATGGGAGAAAATACATGATACAGGATGTTAATTCATGTGGACATTTTCTACATTAAATTGAAAGTGAAACATTACTTATTATTTCACATTTTCTTACACTTCTCATTTATTTTTAAATCACTCAGCTGAAGAGTGAAAATGTGGGTGAGTCACAAAAATAAAGCCCCAATTAGACATTTAACTCAAATTGCAGCCAAAAGCACTTGTATGTGACAGAGGCATTGTTAAAAGGACATTGAATTTTACACCTGAATGTTGTGTGGTTAAAGGTGGTTAATGGCTGAAGATCTGTAAAGACGTCATCTTTTTAACACCCCTCCATCTTTCTCTCCTCACTCCAGCTGTCAATTAAAAGCTGAAACGTGCTGAAAAAAAATCTTAATCTCAAAAGGGAATCGTTCTCACACCACCTGTCTCCACCTCCACTTTCCTCCCCGTCGTCTAATTTTTCAGCAATACACCTCCAGCTCCTCTGGTGGCGAGAGCTCCTGTGAGGAGGGCCGCATGCGTCGTCCGACCCACCTGCGGCCCTTCCATCACCGTGGCGACACGGACTCCGACCTCCCCTTGCTGCGGCTGTCCAGTGATCCCGACGAGTACTCCAGCAGCGAGCAGTCATGTGACACGGTGATCTACGTGGGGCCGAACGGGGCCGCCGTGTCCGACAGGGAGCTGACAGACAACGAGGGGCCGCCGGAGTTCGTGCCGATAATTCCTGCGTTGCTCCGAGGGAAACCGTCCGATCAGCATCCGACACAGGCTCAGACCACGGCAGGGCAGAACAAGGTGAGGGGGCCCGGTTGAATTATTCAGTCTTAGAGGATTTTTCCCTTTTGTGCTGCAGCATTAGAGGACTCACTTCTCTGCGCTGTCTGCTCCCACACTTCTAGCCCCAGACCGACGAGCAGTCGAGCGGACCCTCACAGCCGTTGTCGCAGCCCCCTCAGACACTACTTGGTCAGCCGTTGGCCCCCGTCCCAGAAGAAGGAGCCGAGTGCCTGAAGTGCAACACGTTTGCTGAGCTGCAGGAGAGACTGGACTGCATTGATGGCAGTGAAGAGGTAAAACCTGATTTCAGCGCGGAGGATTTTGAGATTATTTGCTTTGTTCTTCCCTTGCTGAGGTGTCTGTGCATTAAATGTGATTTATGCAGGTGGCAAAGTTTCCCTTTGAAGAGGTTCCAGTGATCAAACAAGGCGCCAAACCGGAGTCGTGTCCGTCCTCTGCTGCTCCTGCCTCGGCTCCGGCTCCCGTCTCTCCAGCTGGGTTGGACTCAGAAACTAAGACAAGTAAAAGTGCCAATAACTCGTGACACATGCTGTGTGTTCAGGTCATATCCCAGTGTTGATCTAAATATTTTCTGTCTACATTTGTGGACTGTGAAATTCAAATCAAGCACAGCTTCTTGTTTTTTCTGCTCCCGTCACTCACCTCTGTGACCATCGTCTCCAGGCTCTGCTTGTGCTGGAGGAGGAGCAGCACAGGTTGCCTCCTCGGCCACAGGAACCTCCAAGAGGAGAACCGATGACCAGCAGCTGCAGGAGATCAAGGAGGTGGTGGAGGAGGCGGAGCTGGCCCAGACGATGATCCACAGCCTGACTCAGATCTCGGGGTGCCCCATCGTCACAAGCACCAGGAGCGTCACGGGGAGCAGCAGCATCACGTCCAACCCCCTGCACAGGACCCAGAGCTCCCACCGACACGACAGGTGAGGGCAGTTGGTGTCAGCATTGGTCGACAAGAAAAAGCTTTTATTAAAAAGTGTATTTCCATCCTTTTCTCTCTGTTCAGCCAAGAGAGTCTGAATTTGGTGGGTGGGAATCTGGATGGTAAAGCGCGCCCTTTGGGGTCGCCGCGCCTTGGCATCGCCAGCCTGACCAAAACGTCCGAGTACAGGTGAAGCACACACACGTTCAGGACACACAGTGAACAATGACGACCAGTTTCCATCACTATGTGACCGTCTGGTCCTCTCTCAGGCCTCCATCGTCGCCCTCTCAGCGGTGTAAGGTGTACACCCAGAAGGGAGTGCTGCCGGCGTCTCCCTCTCTGTCCTCACACACGCTGGCTCAGGACGGCCAGACCACAGAGGCTTTGACTTCAGACAGTATGTATAACTGTATGATCGATAACTACTGTCGATTTCTGTTTGGATCTTTTGCCTGTTTTTCTTTGTGGCTTGATACTTTTTTTTGCAGCTGTAACAAAATCTTTCCATGTTATTAAAGCTGTAAATACTAAACATAGATAAACATAGATACTATGTATCTATGTTTAATTACCAATCAGTCAGTTTTTCAGCAAACGTAGGATTTCAGGAGTGCGGGCAGTTGGTTTTGAACTTGCTCTCTTTAACTGCACCATAATCTTGTTGAAACTGCTGCATTATATGGTTTATTATTGTCAAGATCCTCCATGGAAAGGAGGAATTGATTGAAAAGTATTCAATTATAGTCTTAATGTTATGTGATTGCAGAACAAATCCTGTATATTCTCTCTATTATCAGTGTCTTCCCATTGTGTAACTGTGAGTTACTCCTCAGCTATTTTCATTTCTGTAATAAATGAAATAAGGTGAAGGATATTTGAACTGCAGTTCCACACTGTGTGACCTCAGCACAACAGTTTATCTGCTTAGTAGGTAGTAATTCGAAATTGTCATCGTCGTGTTGTGCCAGTTTCCCAAACTGCCAGAGAGCCAGTGGCTCCATGTAATTCTGCACTTGGAGAACAAACTGAGGTCTGATGCCAGAATGCACGTTTGTGACTCCACAGACAGTTTGGCTGCAGACAGCGGCCGCTCCTCCACAGACTCCCTGCTGTCCAGAACTTCTCCTGCCGGCATGAGTCCACAAGTCCGAGAGCCAACTGCATCCCTGTCTGCCAGCCTTGGCTCAGCCGAGACCCTCTGTGATGACGACGTACCACCGATACCCCTGGACACACACAAGGAAGGTGAGATGCAGCAAAAAAAAAACAACAGCTTTTTAGCAGGAAAAATGTGTTGGACGCAAAATAAGTCGTGGTGACATTCAAATCTGTTCAACAGGATGAAAATATCGTGG
Organism: Malacoctenus triangulatus; assembly: GCA_032274725.1. NCBI lineage: Eukaryota > Metazoa > Chordata > Actinopteri > Blenniiformes > Labrisomidae > Malacoctenus > Malacoctenus triangulatus. The sequence goes on from JAUESE010000001.1 coordinate 10,419,487, forward strand.
TAACTCTGTTTTTTCTCTCTTTAGCAGCAGGTCCAGCGGTGTGCGTAGGAACAGTTGGAGCAGAAGATGAACTGGTGTACTCTGCTGCTCCTGGTGGAGAGGAGGACCCGGATGCTTCAGCTCTCGCCGAGGTTCAGGGCTTGGCCTGTCGTCCAACCAGCATCATGAGCTTCAACAGTGACTGTGACTCTGCCACGGCTCTGGCTTCACGCGCTCAGCCCGTCAGCGCCATCAGTGACACTGCTTCAGATAGAGCTGGGGACCAGTATCAGATGTCTGCATGTCCCGTCACAACAACAGGGGTGACGGAGGTCGTTGCCATGGCGGAGGTCAGTCTGACCGCCTTTGGATTCACTCTGTGTTTAGTCGCGTGACTAAAGCTGATTTAGTGCTCAGACTTAACTCTAAATACCAAACTTGACTGCTTTATTTTTCCAGGTTGCGATGGCCAAACTGCGGATTGAAGGTGAAACCATCATCACGGGAATGTCAGCCTGTGGTTCCAACATGTCCTCCTGGATGAGTGACCTGAGCATGGGCAGTGAAGCCGACCAGTCGCTCCACAGTTTCAGCCAGTCCCAGAGCCAGCAGGGAGAAGCACTGGCAGACCCAGACTCCACCCAGAGCCTGGGCGTGGACGGTCTGGGTGATTATGAACACAGGAGCAGAGCGAGAAGAGGGAGCCTGGAGGGGGAGCTGGTGCTGTCGGAGAATCACAGCAATAAAGGAACTCCCACCAAGGACAGGCTGAGGAAGCTGCCTCCCTCCATGGCTAAAACCAGCATCCAGATTCTGGCAGGTCCTGCCAGCACGTCTCCTTTCAAGAGCACCGCCGGTGTTCACCCTTGTGTGGCCGTCAAGCCCATGATCATCCAGGAGCCCACCATCCTCTCCTCGCCGACGAAGACCAACTTCACGAGAGACCCCGTCAAATGCAACGCGGCCCTCTTGGCTTCGCTGTCCAGTGAGATGAGCTTTGAGGACCCCTGGCTGAAGCGTGGCACAGAGGAGGGAAAGTCCAGGGAGCTGGTGTGTGAAGTGAAACCAGAGAAGAGAGAGGTGGAGTCCTTGAAGAGCAACACGGACGAGAAAGCTGCAGGTAGGAAACACCAGAACTTAAGCAAGGAGGGTATGAAGCAAGTGTGGAAAGTAAATGTTTCTTTCTCTTCTGTATTCTTTGACATTTCTCTGGTACCAGGTGGGGATCCGGGCAGCTCCAGTTCAGGTGGAGAGGTTGTGTCCTCTCCAGACTCCTTCAAAAGAGTGGTGGACGGCTGTGAGATGGTTGTTATCCAAGGCGACGGCCTGACGAGCATCTACAACCCCGATATTCACCGCACAGCGAGTCTCCCCCGCGGCTGGCATCGTATCAACCGGAACGACGGCTTAGACAACGGCACGGAGTACCGCAACCTGGGCGTCACCACCTCCACGCCCTGCAGCCCCCGCTCCACTCTGGACCGGTGGGGGAGGCAGGGCTTCTTCTCCCAGAAGAAGGGAGGCGTCCCGCCTCTGCCGCCAGTGCGGAAGTCCAGCCTGGACCAGCGGAACCGAGCGGCCAGTCCTCTTCACCAGCTGGGCCACGGCCACGCGTCGCCGGGCGGCTCGCAGGACGACGCGGGGCTCGGCGGCGGCGGCGGCGTCAGGCAGCGCGGCTCCAGCATAGACAGCAGTCGGCTTTTCAGCGCCAAGCTGGAGCAGCTGGCCAACAGGACGAACTCTCTGGGCCGAGTGCACAGCTCGCACGGTGGCTCCCACCACTACGACTGCTTCTCCCTGGAGAGGGGCGAGAGCCTGAAGGGGGGGGCGAAGGGGGACAGCACCATGCCCCGCACCGGGCGGAGCCTCACCCGCACCGGGTCGGCGTCCTCTGCGGGCGGGGCCGCCGGCAGCCTGAGCGGGAGCGCCAGTCCCAGCAGCGCGCCGCAGTCCCCGGCCAAGAGCGGCGGCCAGTCGAAGATCTCAGCCGTCAGTAAGCTGCTGATGACCAGCAGCCCCAAGAGCAGGAGCCTGTCCGCCTCCAGCACCAAGACTCTCAGCTTCTCCACCAAGTCTTTAAGCCAAACGTCAAGCCGGAGCTCGAGCCTCCCGCCCAATGGAAAGGTAGGCAGAGAGAATCTCAGCTTCCATTTATCATCCACCTGTTCAGGCATGTCCTAAAGAAATGGCTTTGAAAGCAAGCATTTGACTTTATTCTGTAAAACAACAGCAAAAAGCACAGTTTGTTCATAATTTCACATTTTCTCTACTTTACCAGCTAGAATCTATTTTAACAACCACTGTGAAGTTTTCTCTCTCGATAATTTAACTCCACAAACATACTGTGGCGAGCAGCAACCACCTGAAAGACTGGAGGTGGTGGTGATTGGCTGGAGATGGGTCACGTGGGTGTTGTCATTGTGTGCATTCGTGTTAGTTTGGTCATGTTTTGGTTTTTGTAACTTACTGCGGTGTGCGAGTTGTGTTGTTTTACTCCTGTTTCGTTGCTCTTGTTTGTGTTTGTTAGAAGGAGCGATTTCTGTTGTCACCCTGAGAGAGGATCCTGTTGTGTTTTATGACCTCACCTGTTTTACAGGTTGATTAATGTGTCCAACGTGGTCAATAAAGCCGCCTGCTTCATTGGAGAAGTGCGAATTGGCTTCGCCTCGCGTGACTACACTTCCTGAATCGTCACAATACATCATTAACTAAAAAACAACCGGTTGCAGTAGCGTTCGCGTTCATCTCACTTTGCAGTCACTAAACTGTTTACTTGTTTTCCTTCAGACTTCAGTTCAGGGACCCCTGCAGCAGCAGCAGCAGCAGCAGCAGCAGCAGGACAGACCCTCTGGTGGCTCCTGGTCCACACAGTCTCTGAGCCGCAGTCGAGGGGGAAGCCTGACTGCCAAGTTGCCTCTCCGCGCCGTCAACGGTCGCATCTCAGAGCTCCTCCAGGGAAGCGCCGGCTCGCGCTCCAGGAGCCACGCCCAGGGAGGAGGCGCCGAGCCAACGGAGGAGAGAGGAGTCGCTGCAGCAAGGTCAGTCCAACGCTGCCATGCAGAGTCACCACCCTCTTACACCTCCGCAAGTAAAACTGTAGCACGTGCCACATTCATAAAGCCATAAGTGTAAATCATCAGCTTCATGTTTTATGTGAAATCATTAACAGAGCTCATTAAGAGAGTAAACAAAACAGCTGTAGAAGATTTGTGGGTTTGGTGACTCAACTCTTTCTTTCTTTTCGACACTTCCTCCAGTCCTGTTTCCAGCGGTGGAGCAGCAGGAGGCGGAGCGGCAGAAGCCCCGGGAGAGGAGCGGGCAGCAGCGGTCCAAACGCTGCCCTCCCCCTACAGCAAGATCACCGCACCCAGGAAACCCCACCGCTGCAGCAGCGGCCACGCCAGCGACAACAGGTAAGAGCCGAAGGTCCATCCGTCTCAAATGGTCTGTTTTAGATTGTTTTGTTTCCCAGTTTTAACTGTAATCTCATTTGTGCTCCAACAGCAGCGTGCTGAGTGGCGAGCTCCCGCCAGCCATGGGCAAAACCGCCCTGTTTTACCACAGCGGGGGCAGCAGCGGCTATGAGAGCATGCTGCGAGACAGCAGCGAGAACACGGGGAGCACCTCCTCCGCTCAGGACTCCCTCAGCGAGCACAGCTCAGCCACCACCTCCTCCCGGCGGAGCAGCAAGAGCAGCAAGAAGAGCAGGAGCAACACAGGTCACAGCGACACGCTCGTTTGATCTGCCGCGCTGCGCAGTGGCGTCGTGGTTAGCACTCTCACCTCACAGCAAGAAAGTCCCAGGCTCTCTGTCCAGTCTGCATGTTCTCCCTGAGCGTGCATTAGTTTTCTCCCATAGTCCATAAACGTGCATTCGAGGTCGGTGACTCCAGATTGTTTGTCTTGTGAGGGATTATGTCTCTGTGTTTGACAGGGAATCTGTCCATTCCCACAGAATGTGATTTGTGATTGGCTCCAACACCCAACTGTCCTCCAATGACAAAGAGACAGGGACGATAAATGAACGAATGAAAGCTCAATATGACCTCAAAAAATGAAGGAACAAGTGGTGATTTTATATTGAGACACAGTTTTCACATTTATTCAGCAAATGGCTGAGTTCAATAATATTTCTACCTGAAATAATTACACGTGTCCTCTAGCAGCAAGAACGCGCGACGATGAACCTAAACTAGTCTCACTCAGTTCGTCCTCAGTGTGTGTTCATCGTTTCCAAGTCTCAGAATGCAAGTTGAGATGCTTCAGCCTTTAAATATTAACTGCACACATACAGTATGATAATGAACAGAAGACAGTCAAAGGAAACGACTGCAGAGTAAAAGTGATGAGGAGGGGAAAAAAAGAGTCACCTCCACGGGGGGGGGGGGGACCCGCTGGTGGAGCAGCGTGATAATAAGGCGCTGAACAGGTAGGAGAGGAGCGAGGGAGGCTGTGGGTGCAGGAGGTGCCAGGTAGGGAAGGTGACCCCGAGCACCCATCTGTGAAATGGTGAAAGGGATTGTGCTGGTGGAGGCTGTAATGAATATATATTCACCAGAACACTACACGGAGCGCTTCCTAATGTGCCGGCCAAATTGGCCTGTATTGGTGAAGCATGAGGATGGATATGTGTGTGAAATCAGACGGCGGGCCGGCGGCTTCTCCTGGTGCGTCCGTGATTATTGATTCAAATTGGAATTAGCCTTTCCGCCCGGGTGTGCGCGAAGCCGTCTCACCTCCCGCCAACGTAGCGGCAAAAAAACGTCTGGATTTACTCCCGTCTTCGGTAGAACCGCGACGGATCCCGGGGATAAGAGAGTCGATTCGCCGTCGAGCTGCCGCAAGACGGCCCGACGTTGTGGAGCTTGGCTGCGTTGCGTCAGGAGGTGACAGCGGTTCGAAGGGACGGATACGGTTCAGGTTGAAGGACGGCGAGGAGACGCTCACCGTGAGACGGCAGAGAGTGGCGCACAGACTCCTGCCATGTCCAACCAAAATGTTAATCACGTCTCCAGCTGAGTCTCTCTTTGAGCTTGATGTCCATTAGATTGGATTCACCACAGCGCTCCCTCTCCTCTTATTTTTTGCCATCTATTTTTGTCACACCTTTTCTCCTTTTCCTCTCTCTCTCTCTCTCTCTCTCTCTCTCTCTCTCTCTCTCCCTTGTTACCGTCTCCTCCCTGCAGACTCTCCGTCTTCCCTCTGTCCCGCTTTGTGCTGCTTCCTTAATGAAATACAAATGTCTCTGCTTGACCTTTCTGTGCTGCACTGAGACCAAAAGACAGCTGCAACCTTATTAAAATCACCACTTCCTCCCTCTCTCCCTCTCCTGCACACTCCATCTCTCGCTTCCTGCTGAATCTGATAATTCTCATTCCCGCCGACATGCCCGGCGAATTTCCATGCGACGGCTTCGGGAACGCGTGTGCGCGTGTTCATTGTAGCGCAGATTAGAGTGACCTGCTGCTCTTATCTGTGAGCTCCAACTTTTTATCTCGTTTCACACTCCATTATCTGTTTCTCCTTCTCTCTGCTTATTCCAACCCTCAGTAGTTTTTCTTTGTCCCTTTCTGTTGCCGCTCTGCAGCGATTGTGCCGACTCTCCCCCTGCTCCCGCTTCTGTTCTCGGCTTCATGGCCCATCTTCATTTGTCCCCCGCTGCTAAGAAGCCCACTTCAATGGAAAGCACTATGAAACATGATACGACTGTGTGGACTAGAGGCACATTTTACTGCATTTTCAGGCTGTTTTATTTTATTACCATTGCTTATTTTAACTGTATGAAAGACAGTGGTTATTAATTTCTTATCCATCCATCCATCCATCCATCCATCCATCCATCCATCCATCCATCCATCCATCCATCCATCCATTCTCATAGTGTCATAGTTTTCATTTCTTTTTAATTGGTCTTTCAGGTCTCCAGCGTCGCCGTCTGATCCCCGCACTCACCTTGGACTCGTCTTCTTCGTCGCCTTCTCACCGCTCCTCCAAGCAGGGCGTCACTTCGTCCTCCTCCTCCTCCTCCAGCCCAGGGGCGTGCTGGGTCGACGGGCCCCTGGGGCCCCCGGCGCAGTCCAACCTCCGCGGTGCAGCCGCGACATCAGAGACCTTCGAGATCAAGGTGTACGAGATCGACGACGTCGAGCGACTGCAGAAGAGGAAGGACAAAGGAGGGAGCAAGGTGAGATGGGCGAGGGGGGCGGGGGGGAGGAGGGTGAGGAGGAGGAGGAGGAGGAACCTGAGCCACAGAGCTGCTGAGGGTCTGCAGGTACAGCAGGTCAGCTAAAATGTTCAGGGCTGGAGTTCAGTTCTTATCTCGTCCTGTCCACGGCCTGAAGTGTTCATGAGCTAAAGCCCAAATTGCCTCCCATTTCTACGGAGCTGTGGACAATGAATGACCTACACTGACTCAGGGTGACACCAGATAAGACTGGCACCACAGACAAATGGGAGAAAGTGAAGACGGACAAGAGGGAAGGAATAAAGGAGTGTGGGTGTGTGGTATTACCTGACATTACTGGACGCAGTTTGGACTGAGCAAGATTCCTCGACAGTATTTCGATTCTGCTACTTGTTCTTTGTTTCTCTGTTATCTTTGGCTGTGTTTTGTGTTCCTGTACCACCTCCAGGCTGTGGAAATGATCTACAGCATCATCATAAAGCATCCTCTTCATCTAGATCGACACTTTACCTGAAAATGACTCCAATCTCACAGGAAACGTTTTTAAACGCCCTGTTTAGTTTCCATGAGGACCACGCCTAAATATCGCCTGCATCCCAACCTTTGACTGCACCTTTTTCCAAATAAATTCACAATCTACATTCAGCTCTTTCCAAATAAATCTCTCCTAGATTCTTTGTTTTAAGGAACCATTTTACTGATTATGAATTTATAAGAATGTGCAGAATCCAGGCAGTGAAACGCAGCAAATTGTTGCAAGTGAAAGCCCAGTGCAGGTTTTTGATGTTTTCTTCCATCGGTCAGTGTTTATGTATTCAGTCAGAGTGAGTAAGAGTTGAAGAGCGGCAGCAAAGCACAGCATATAGATTCGTTTCCCCTGCAGCGGCCTTAAGAAAACCACTTAACCTCCAACTGCTCCAGTGAAGCCGCTCGGTGTCCGAAAGTACCCGAGTACATTCCCGCTGGGACCTGATGAGGTGTGAATGTATGCAAGCATTTGAATGTTAAACACGCCGCTGTGGCTGAAAGGAAAAACCATGCGTGGGGGGGGGGGGGGGGGGGGGGGGGGGGGGGGGGG
>JAUESE010000001.1:10622517-10636348 GCA_032274725.1 Malacoctenus triangulatus
CCGAGGCAGAGGACGAGGAAATCCGGAGGAGGAGATTAAATGTGGCTGTTTGATAAGAAGCCAGCGAGGTTGTTTCCACCGCTGGAGTGCGAAGGGAAAAAGGAGACGGCAGCACGGATCAAATTTAAGAGCTACAAGCTGCACAGTCAAACAGACGTTTGGTGGCTGAAACAGTTCAGTCTGTGGAAGAGACTGAGGACAGATTTTATGATATCAGGAAAGAGACAGATAAAGACCGACCCAGACAAATGAAAGAACAAAAAACCTTTTTAATAAATGTATTTAAATCAGCTTCGCGAATGAGATGCATTTCCACTGATGACATGATTCACTTCCTCATATGTTTTACGGTGTTCAACACTTCTTTAGTTTTACCTGTGCGAGGAGTTCAATGAGAGCCTGCTCGTCCGGGAGGTCGGAGATGTGTCGGGAGTAGAAGTGATGCAGCGCTGCGATATCTGCCTGGACCATCTCGTCCTTCTCACTGTCCATCTTGTCTAAGTCTGTCAGGTGTCAGTCAACACAAAGAGGACGAGTGAAAAAGAGAGCAAACACTGAGATGTACTGGAGAAAAAAAGAGGACACGAAGATCAGAAAGAAAGAGGCAGAAACTTTGAGAAGAGGATCCAACATCACAATGAGCCTGCGGCTGGATTCAACGGTTTACCTGCAAGGGAACTAAAACTTCTGTGAAAACGTGCTGCCAAAACAAACTATTAGTCAGGTCCAGCAGAGCCATGGAGGCACTCGTAAGGAAGTGCAACTCACCAACATCTACATTAAAGTGACTGATATACACTTTGACCCTGTTTAATCGTGACACTTTGTGTGCGACTCCCCTCATGAGTCTGTCAGCTCCCCCTTCAATATCTCCCTCAGTGCTGCTGAGGGTACAACACACACACAACACACACCATGTGTCTGTCACTGACTCAGCTTCGCCTGCACACAGACTGCCGGCAGCGGGCAGCAGCTGCCCCCTCGCTTTGCTTTGTGTGCACGACAAACAGGTGTGGAGGTTAATTCTGTGACAATCCCGTGATGACACATGTGAGCTGAATACAGCAACTCAGATTAAAGGACAAATCCAGACAGGAGAGAGAAAACAGTTTGTGGGCACTTAGTGGAGCGACGTGTCACCAGCCTGACACGAGGCAGCTGCAGCAAGTTTCGGAAGTTAATCATGATCAAAATACATTAAAATCCTATTATTATTATTATTAATATTATCCATGTCCAAAAACTAGAGAGAGATATCTTGCTGCACAAGAATAAGCTTGTGAGATTATGAAAGGAGTTATGCTAATGCCTCAGCCTGACTCAGTTCAATCGCAGCCTTGGAAAGAGGAGCGCGGAGCTGGTTGCTCAGGGGCACAGTGGCAGCAGTTGTTCGGGGAGGAGAGGGAACATGAAATTACAGCACCCAGAGGCCTGGGATTTAAGTCCCACTGCTGCACACACTCGCAGTGAATGAAAGAGACGGATCCAGGACTGCAGGCTACAGCTCAGGATATTAATAGACACACTGCCACAACTTTAGAGACGCAGCAAGAGCGCACACACACACACATCGACACACCAGGCACCATGTAACTAAAAGTGAATGGATGTGTAACTAAATACACACACTTATGAAATCTTTCTCACACACACATACTTATATACACACACACACGCCTACTTACGAGATTCGAACTCTTTGAGCAGCAGCAGCCTCTCTGAGGGGGTGCGCTCTGTGGTGACTTTCTGCAGTACGAGGGACAAAACAGAGTCACACAAAAGACTCACTGAGGAGAAAACATGCCTTAAACCTTCAAACTGCTCTGAACCAACAGAAGAAATATTAACATTCACTGAGATCAAACTGTAAAATGAGTCTTTTAACACTGCAGGATGACCTCTCTCTCTCTCACAGGTGTAATAAACAAAGTACAGAGATATGAAATCTTGATTAAATTAGCAAAGAACTGACTCTACTGAGAGTGGCAGTTCCTAACCTGGGGTCCAGAACCCCCTCAGGTGAACAGGGACACAATGCGTTGCCTCTCCAGAGGTTTTGACAATGATAACTGCACAATTCAATGAATCCTGTCACTTAGTACTTCACCTGTTTGGCGATTATTCTGGCCACCAGTCTGACGGTCTCTGATGGACACCAGTTCTCTCCGTATGCACACATAGCAACACACTCCAGCTTGTGCATGGGCCAATCACCTCTCTAGGCAAACACACACAAACACATCAACAGGAAAGCGGTTAGAGATCCTTCTTATTGTATAAAGTACTTTTTTTTAAGTGAGTCAGACTAAAACAGAACAACAAGCAACAAATTAGCAACACGAGATGAGAACACGCCGAGGTAAAATTTCTTTGATATGAAGCAAATTATTCTGGATTAATCTCCTCTTCATTTCACTGCAGTGCAGACATCACATCGACACAATCAGATGGAGGACAGACTGAATCGTCATAGCAACAGCAGGGATTGTGTGTGTGTTCACTCCGTTTTGGACGATGCCGTTATGAACCTTCTTTGAAGTGGCGCTCAACGTGTCAGCCAGCGTGTCGAGGTGGGTCACACAGCGAATAAATGGTCCTTCTGACTCGTCTGTGGTGGGAGTGCGATGTGAAAAGCTCTTTTTCTTTCACAACAAAAACACAGCCGAGTAACACCGACGGGACTCAAACTGAAGCAGAAAATACAAAACCGCGTCTGACCGCAGATTTCTGACAGTCGAAACAAGCTTTCGTTGAACTTGTCAGACCGTCTATCAATCTTTTGGTTAACTTTAGCCACAAAATCATGCGTCAACAGACTAAACCTGCAAACTTACCAAAAGAGGAAAAAAAGAGTCATCTTACCTGACAGTCAACATTGCAGTAGTAGGCCTGCTTACATTTCCCACACTTAAAAAGGTCTTCTCGTCTGAAATTACAAAGCGACAACAGATTCACCCATTAAAATGTGCTCACAGGGACCAAGGAGACAGCTTCAACCCTACTTACAAACTGTAGTAAATGACACCGACACCTTGTAAGGGGTGGATGTGGGTTTTATATTGAACTTTAACTTCATACAATATTTCACAATGTTTAGATCACTGTTAGATCCTTCAATATCTATGCCACATTAGCAGATTTTGCATTTTTCTATGGTTGTGTTAAATTATTTTATACTTCAATCATTTGAATGAAAAAATAGATTTTTTTTTTTTACTGTATTCGACAAACACTTGCGTCCTAAATTCCTAGACAGAGGTTGTGTTTTATTGAACACTGCTGTTAAACAGCATTCCCTGCATTTTTGACTGTTCTGGTTCAAATATGCACAGTCACTGGGTGCACACATGCACCCCTGGCCTTCTCATCCCTTGGCTCCTCCCACCCTGGGACACATGGCCCCCTAAATTTAGCACTCTAACCTTTCAGTGCTCCACAAACCTTTTAATGGCAGCTTGGTGAGGCTGGGACGCATGTGTGTGCCTGAAAGCATGTGTGTGACCCAGAGACTGAGTTAATTTACCTCTGAAAAGTGTCACAGATCTTGGAGAGCTAATCTTTGAAAGAGCGGCGCACTGGAGTTGACTTCCTAGCCGGTTTTAGTACACTGTATGTCGTGGCATGATCCTGTAGGCTGACCTCTCTACCCCCCCCCACACACACACACACACACACACACACACACACACACACACAGAGTAGTGAAAGCATGCCATTGACAAAAAATAGTGATCCATGAGGATGTGGATGGAATTACTTGGCAACATGAAAGAATAACACATTATGTTTGTTCTTTGAGCATTTCAGCTTGAGTTCATGCACATTTTATGTAATTTTATGTGACTTCTACAGTTTTACTGTAGAGTTCAGGTTCATCCACAAATCACCTTTTCTTATGTTCCTGTAAATGTCCCAAATGACATCAGGTGAATACAAACTGGGCATCTCTCCAAATCGGAGGCATACTTCTAAAAAGAAGTTCGTTTAGGATGCTTATTTATTTATTTATTTATTTTTTACTTTGCACATGTTGCCAAGCCTCCTTTTCTCACTGAGGTGTGTCACAGTTCAGACAGGTTCAACCAGGCTTACAAACGTGTGAAAAGCTCGACCACAGAGTCAGTGGTAGCTGAAAACAGCCTCAGCTAGAGTTACAGGAGGACAGTTTTCTTCACATTCAACTCCCCCTCTGTTGGACTGACTTGACTCATCTGTGCTATAAACAAACGCTGCGGAGTCAGTCAGGTGAGCTGGCTCTCCGCACTGACCCATTTTAGCGCTGCATCAGTGAGGTGGGAGTCCAGAGGTGTCGATGCTAACCTAGCAAGATAAAGCGGCTTAGCAGGCGCCGCACTGACTCCTGGCTGACTCTGCCTCGTCACAGGTGATGGAGTAAACACTCAGCTGGAGTGTCACTCGGAGGTTTTTATCCCGACTGCTTCGTGGCGGTGAGGCGCAGTGTTACCTGGTGAAGCAGTGCTCGCAGTGCGCTCCCCTCTCATTCACTGTCAACACGTAGGAGTAGGCAGGGCAGGCGAACACCAGCTCGCCCACCGCGAAGTGCCGCACCGCCCGCAGGCCTCTGCCCTTCCCGGGACTCAGGAACCGCTCCGTGCCCTCTATCCCTTCGTTCTTCATGGTTTCTTTCAACTCCGCTCCTCTCCCGTCAGAAACTGCAGAGCCGCCACCACCTGTGTCTGCTGAGTGCGCTAATCTGTTTCTGCCAGAGCGCCGCTCTTCCTCCGCGGTCCCCAGCGAGTCCGCTGCGCCTGCGGGCGCCCCCTGCTGGAGAGGAGAATTCATGCGCGGCTTCGGACCGCTGCCTGCTTTGCTTTGCAGCCTGCTTATGTCTCACAACCTCAACAGCGTTTGGATTTTGTGTAATGGGAATGAAATAAAGCATGAAAATGTACATACATCAAACTCACTCAATTCTTTAAGTCTCTAATTTATGTTTTCTTTCCGTGTAAATATTGTATTGCATCTTTCCAACCGCACAATGATACGTTTCACTCGGAAAAGGTCCTGGGCTCATGCTCATGCCTTTCTGTGCAGAGATTGCATGTGCTCCCTGTGAGTAGATTTGAATTTTTTTTCTTCTATTGTCCAAAAACATGCAAATAAGCTCAATTGAGGCCTCTGAATTGTCCATAAGTGTGTGTGGGCTACATGGTGGCATAAAGAACACAGATGGGGTCTGAGTTTGCATGTTCTCCCTGTGAATGCATTGGGCGTCTCCCGTTTCTTCCCACAGGTGATGTGTAGACGTCTTTGCAGCGAAGGAGTCACATCAGAACACCGTTTAGCTTATATATATAAATGCATTTATTTAAGTTAATCATTTCTCATCATTCAAAGTTGAATTTTCTGCAGTATCTATAAAACAGGGAACAGTTAGAAGCGCTGTACAGTCTGACAACAAAACTAAGAACCGCAGCCGAGTACACTGTGTATATATGTACATACTGTACACACACTGATGTAGGTATATACAAAAATATACACTTTTACATGTGTGACCCCCTCGTGTTGTATCACCCACCTCATACATTTGTCATTCGGCACAGCCACATTCCTCTAAGAAAACACATCAGCTCTCGCCGAATACTGCTGTTATATGTCATCACCAGGTTACAGTAAACTGCCTCACGTGCAGGTTAAGCCCCTCACTGCTACAGCTCTCACACTCTCCTACAGCCCCCCCCCCAAGCAAAATGATGGTGGGGCTTAAGCAGTCCTGAGCTGGATGTCTCAGCAGGGCTTTTCACGTATCACAGGGGGCTCCTCTCCTGTTAATCCTAAAAGGGGATTGGAGGTGGGCTGAGGTGTGGGGGGGGGGGCATGTCCCAGTTTTAGGACAAATCGGGACCAAACTCTCCCTCCTCCGTGTTTGAAGGGAAAAGCTTTGAAGCGCATGAAGCTTCACCTTCACATCTCCTCTGCTGCTGACTTACATCGACTAAACTACGCTCGTTTCCCTTGAAAACACAGTGAGTGGAATTAAAGTCCTGTTGGCTCAAAGGGGAGGATGCTCTTCTTTTATTGATTCATGTGCCGTTAAACAGAAGGTGGGCTTTTTGTGTCTGTGTGATTCTTCCTCTTCAAACCAAGGTGGCTCCACCTCTACAGGCCTCCCACAGACCACAGGACGTCACTTTTTTTTCACAAGTTTCAAACATTGAAGAAAAAGAGAACAGGTGACTTTTTTCCCACTTTCTAAGATAAAACTGACACAGATCAGCAGCTAAGAGCGATTCCTCGACAGGTTGAACTAAGACTGGAGAAAAACATGAAGACCCCCGACGTACAGTCGGCGTCTCAGCACTGAACAGACCCTTCGAAACTCATTCGTACATCTCCCAAGACTTTTAAGCCTTCTTCAACTTCCTCACACAGAAACAAATCAGGAAGGAACTTTGGCACACTGTGCTAAAGATGTAAACATTTAATCATCCAATCAAAAAACGAGGCGCTGGACCCCTCAGTTATTACAGTCATTGTTCTCTGTGTGACACATTAAAAGAATAAAAAATAAAATAGCAAACTTTCACCATGACAAGTATAAGACAAGTTTAAAAATGAAAAAAAAAAGGCTTCAAACGACTCAAAGGAACTGTTGCAGCGGTTGCCATGGTCACTCGTGTGTGTGTGTGTGTGTGTGTGTGTGTGTGTGTGTGTGTGTGTGTGTGTGTGTGTGTGTGTGTGTGTGTGTGTCGTCCGGTTGTCATGTCAGGTCTGTGGAGCACCTGCCTGCTCAGCAACAGTTCAAACAAATAAGGAGAGTAATGAGAAACAACAAATGAGCAAAAGACCGAAACTATCTGGCTGTGTGTCATCATTAAACTACCTCAAGTCCTTTCTCTCTTTTGTTTTTCAGTTGGCCAATGGTTACCCAGGCAACTGTGACAGTAGAGGGCGCTAGACACCACTAGTACGTCAGTTTGAGGTCCTTTCAGGCCTCACTGACCGAGGAGCTTCTGACCACCGAGACTTTCATTCAGCTTAGTACTTGAGAGCTGCGGGGTTGTGCTGAAGAGGTTACAACACTCGCACAGTAAAGAACTAATCCCTTCGCTCGCTCTGAGAGATTGGAGCTTCAATGATGTAAATGAGTCGAATGGAAAACTGCTAATAACACAATTCTATTTCTGAGGATCAGACTGCTGATCTTCATGATTGCACATTGGAAAACTAATAACAGGTGATCGATAAACAATTTTACTTCTTTCCATTTTCAAATACTGAATCTTTAATGGTCTCCTGCCACAACAGGCATTCAGATGTGAAGCAAATTAGGTGTAAATCCCATAAAACAGATGAATCGATTCTCTACTTTAGCCTGCTGCTCGTTCTTTCTTCTGATTTCTCTGCAAAACAGACTCAATGAAAAGCTCAACTGAGTAAATTTGACCTCCCAACGAAAAACTGCTTTTTTGATAGATTTATGAAACCAAGACAATGAGAATATTTCTTACTCATTTGACATATTTAACAAATCGTCCTTTGACAAATTAACATGAGGTTCAGCCAGAAAAAAAAAACCTCAAATCAGATTTGGGCCTTTTAATTCGAGTCTCAAAGGCAACATAAAACTTGGAGCCTCGGCGCTCGGTCGAGTTTCTCTCTCTCTCTCTCTCTCTCTCTCTCTCTCTGTGACCTCGCAGCACAATGCAGCAACCTATCAAGTCACAGGATAGGCCTTTAAAAAAGCAGCTGCGGTTACAGCTGACATTTTCACCTCCATTCACTCCATGTGCAAATGAACGTTTCAGGACAATCACCAGGTAGAAAGAAACCGAACGGCAGCAGACCACGGAGCGACGCGGGCCAGCCGTCTTTGTCTGCCGGCAGCTGAAACGCCGTGAGAAGCTTTGGCGAGGACGCGAGCGTGGCCGGCGGGGGAGACGGGCTGAGGGAAGGAGACGGCGTGTGACGTTAAAGACGACGCGAGGCCGCCGCTTCTTGTGGGTTCTCTAAACCGGGAAAATGGGTGATGTGATTTTAATGACCCTCAGTTGTACAGCAGTTGTGTTACCGTTTTTTTTTTTTTTTTGCCTTGAAGTTTTTTTCGTAGGTGATGAGTCACTTCCAATTTAGTCATGACCATTTCCTCTAAACTCCACCGCCCTTGCTCACCGATGACTAACTGCTCAGTGGAGAAGAAGACGAGAAGAGGAAGCCCAGAGGAGACGAGCATTGCACAAAAAAAAAAAACCCCAAAAAATACACAAAAGGCATCAAGTAGTGGACTGTGAATGATATCAGTAAAACAAAATCCGGTAATTAGGATCTACAAAGTGGCACCGTGCTGTTTTGTGACACCAAAATAGTGCTGCTCTGAAAAAAAAGCAGCTTGCCCAGAAAAAAAACAAACAAGAAGAAAGTTTTCATATTTCCACCTCAGATCAGCAGAAACTGGAGCAGCCCTGCTTGTGCAATCAGAAACAGAGTGAGGACAAACAGTAAAACCTTGTTTACTGCTGTTTCGAACTTTCGAACAGATGGCTCACCGAACAGGCACAGACGGGGGGGAAAGGGTACGTTAACGCGAAACATGACGAAGAGCAACTGTGGGAACATGATGGAGATTCTTACATGTGGACTGAAATAAGCAAGGTTTTACGTTCTGCCACTCTGATCCTTCAATGAATTAAACAGAAACCAGATCAAAGAGCTGCGTCGTCGTTCCTCTGAGGAGTCGATCAAATAAGACTGCCCAGTTTCCTTCTTTAAACCGCGATGGTGAAACGCACCGTCTGATCAGAGTGATTAAGATCTTAGTGACTTCAGTGAGAGCGTGTTTATGACGGCGCGATGAAATTTGGGATGAGAGGCTGCGGCATGAATCCAGTTAGAGAGTGTAAGACAGTCAAACTCCTGTGATGGCAACACAGACACAGGCAAAGGAGGCCGTCTGCGCAGGAAACCAAACTGGCTGGAAAAAGAAAAAGCTGAAGTGTTTCAGGAGGAGCAGCCAGGGGGGAAGCAGGAGGAGGTGAAGGAGAATCTTTCACTGCTCCTCCGGTGAAACCCAGCTCGTCCTTTGGAACGAAAAGCTTTCGTTGTGTTGACAGGAGGAAAAAGAAGTACTAAAGATACAACAGGGTCCTCGCCGCATGAGGTTCTCAGACCCCAACGGGAGATTTTCTTTTTTTTTTGCGCGCGATTTCCTCGAAGACAGAAAGGGTGGAGACGGCAGGGAGCTGCAGCAGCCGGTGCCACAGCTCAGACAGACAGTGGAAATCTGCGAGGTGGGATTCATGACACTTTTTAGTATCACCGGCTCAACTTCCAGAGCAGACACCTTAACACAGAGTAGAGAAGCTGTTTCCCCGAACCATCTCTCAAACAAGCTGTAGAAAACAAAGCAGGACAGAGAGCCTTCTACTCTCCTGTTGGCCTCTTTGCTCCCTGTTGATTCTGTGAAACCAACGAAGGTAAACGAGAGGAAGAAGCTCCTGAAATTGAGTCCATTTCCTATTTCACATCCCTCAACACCCAACACCGCCCCCCCCCCCTCCAAGGCCCAGGACCCGAGGCCTCTGCCCAGCGCTCCAGAATTCATTTAAAAACAAAATATAAAAAAACCCTCCTGCAGTCTGCATGAAGAGTCAACAGCAAGAAGTTAAAAAAAAATTGTAAATAAGAAATAAAATACTAATGTCCAGGATTTTCTGCTTCTCAAGCGTCAAAGAATGTCAAAGAATTCACTGGTCATTCGTCTCTGGGACCATCAATGAAAAAAACACTGAGGTATGTAGTTTGAAACAAACGCCTCTTCATCACTTTCATCCTCATCGTGGTCACCAATGAACCCTCCACCCATCGCACACAGTCAGCCTCCAGGTTCCACCATCATGGTCTACAAGCCCCTCCCCCCAGTGGGCGTGGCCAGTCATTTGAGGGGCAGGGGGGTGAGTTGGGGGAGAGGAGTGTACCCATGACAGGCTGCACCTCCGAGGAGAACGAGGAGGAGGAGGAACATGACGGATCCGTTCACCCGTAGAGTCTGTATTTCTCCTTGTCTGTCCGTTTTACCGAGCTCTCAGAGTCTGTTGGTGTCTCTAGTCAAGATCCACGTCTTCCTGGGGGTCCGCGGGGACCCACTATGATTGTAGATTAAGGGTGAACTTCCACTGCTGGTTGAGACTCGGGCTGCAGACCTCCACGGTGAGCCCACCCATCCTGGCGCTGCGGCTGTCCAGGCAGAGGTTACTGCCCACGTGGCGAAGCTTCGAGTTCGACTCAATCTGCTCCCATTTCTGTACGCAGATCATGGACAGAATAACGTCAAACATGTGACTCAAGTTACAGAGGTTATGTAGTCAGCATTTCATCTCCTAATGTGTCGACGATAACAGAGCTGAACCAAGGACTCCAGTCCAACTGGGGTTGAATACCTGTCTGCTGTCGTTCTCTCGACAGCCCTGTAGCTTGATGAGGGAGCCAGCTGTTCTGTCCACCACCGTCAGACACAGGTCCATGTGTTTGACAGATTTGTCCTTGGTCAGGGCCCACTCCTTCACAGGGGACACAGGGGGGAAATGTGAGAGCAGATACGGGGGTCAGAGCAACTCGTAGCTCAACTTTAGCTCATAATACGACTCCAGGATGTGAATCATCAGCCAATAACAACTGAGCTTGTTTCACAATATTAAATACCTACAAGAAGTGCTTGTTAACAAGGTCCCAAAACACATGCTGTCGTTTCCTAGAGTGTTTTTTGTCCTGTTGGCAGACATGATGAAACATATACGGCATATAATATAAGACAGAGCAGGATATGGTTGTTGGAACTTTCATGCTCTTTCATGCTCATCAGATCCGTTTCTTTTGATTCGCTGAAGATGACCAAGCCAGGCCACCAGTTTATAATTAACCGCGCAGCTCTTAACCCACTCAGCTGCCGTTTGT
Organism: Malacoctenus triangulatus; assembly: GCA_032274725.1. Lineage (NCBI taxonomy): Eukaryota > Metazoa > Chordata > Actinopteri > Blenniiformes > Labrisomidae > Malacoctenus > Malacoctenus triangulatus. The sequence continues at coordinate 10,633,432 of JAUESE010000001.1, forward strand.
TCCCAACATGAAAAGGTTGGACAATCAGCCTTCGCTGAGGGCAAACACAAGACACGAGTGAATCCCGGTGATGTCACAGCGGTTGCATAAGTCCCAACGAGCTGTTTCCAGACGCGCTCATTGGAAACAGGCTGCGTGACTTTCTGTGGTGCGAGCCGAGCATTCGGATGCACTTGCAGCATTTATGTAACACCTGATTTAAATTCGGAAAATAAATTAAAAAGGTGCCGTTCCTACAGGACGTGACCTTTAAAGGTCACAAAATCAGAATAGCAGGCGGAGATTGATGGCTTGAACCCAGCGTTTTACTAAAGATCTGCTTCTTCTTTATTGGAAACAAAGAAAAAAGCTTCGTGAGGAGGCTGATTAAAGAAACGGTCTGAAATTGAGTTCAAAATATTCAACAGGAATCAAGCGAAGGTTGCCTGATTATATGTTTAGTTGAAACGCGGGAGCAGTTTTACTCCTCACTGGAAAGAAAAAGAACTAATTTGGTGCCATTTTCCTCCATAGTTTCTTTCATCATCTGTAATGTCGGAATTGCTTTTCTTTAACAAGCACTAATGACAAAAGATAAAAGAGGAGAAGTGGCTCCAATTGAGTGTTTATGCAACAATATCTTCAATAACTAACATCCGGAGAATGAATCGTTAACACCCGTGCGGCGGCGCGCTGCCACCGGCACCGTTGCGGTCCTTCACATCTCAGGCTGAAAAATGCTGCCTCTGTTTGTTACGGCTATGTTTAATTTCATGCTAGATTTCACACAGGAACACTCGGGGTTTTTTTTGTTTTTTTTTTTGAAGGCCAAAACCAAAGGAGGAGGCAGAAGTGGCAGAACGGCGAGCGTGTCGTCGGCGTGCGCCGCCGGTGCTCCATAACTCTCGGTGACAGCAGTCTTCGGCTCTACACCTGTCACTCTATTTCAGGAGGAAAACTATTTGGGAAACTGCTGACAGAGTTACAGCAGTGAAACCGCTTCCTCACAAAGACGGGAGTGTAAATAGATCCTGCCAAACAATGAGGATCCAGACAGCAAACGCACACTTTCCTGAAGAGCAACGCCGAAACATCTCCGTTAACAACCTGTATTCTGTAATTAAGGCTTCAGGAGACGCGTTCACAGACTGAAGGACATATTAGCTGTGTGTATTCAGTTACGTAGTGCAGGTGAAAGGAGACGTTTGGTGTCAAGTTCCACTGGTTCTCGTTTGACTTGACATTTTCTTGGTCCAAAAAAACAGCCTTCTCTTCCCAGTGAGGGTCCTCAGAGGATCCTGGTGCGTCTGACCTTTCTCAGCTGAATCTTGTCACATGCCCCCCCGCCTGCCCCGCCCCCGTGCGCTCTCACCACATGTACCACCACCTGCCACCCAGGTGTCTCTGGAGCAAGGATTTCACGAGCTGACCTGCGCGCGTCGTCGTGGTAACGCTACCTGGTTTCCCCCGGCGTTGTGACACTCGTAGACGCCCACCACTCCGTCGGCAAAGTGTCCCAAGGTGTCCAGACAGTTTCCCCCCTGCTGCAGGGCTCCGAAGGCGATGTCCTGGTGGTCCGGGACCCTGGCGGCGCAACACACGACAACAAGGTCTCAATCTGCTGCCGCGCTTGTTTCATTCGTGTGAAGCGCGTCACAAACGGGGAGCGAGCTGCGAGAGAAAACCGCAGAAATGGTGCGTCTGCTGTTTTCCTGCCACGACGGTGATGTCAATTATTTTTATATTGATGTTAATTCGCTTCCCGTACGTTTACACATCATTAAATTTATTCCTGTATGACACACGTTGCGAACCCGCCAAACTGTAATATTGTGTTTGACTCATCAGCGCTGCGAACGATTAGTCAGCAGCGTCACTCCAGTCATTTCAGCCCTGTTGAAAATATACAACATCACGTCCCAGCAGGACATCGCTGCTGCTCCGGGCTGGACGGCGCAGTCTCCAACCAAACAAGGGGCGGTTCGAGGTCCTCCATGTAATCTGCCTCTAATTAGACAGATCATATATCGCACTACGCACAGAATCACGGTACGGAGAGCGTCCTCGTTTCCTCACCTCAGCTCCGGGTAAACGTTCTCCAGGTACCATTTGAAGGGCTTACAGGCTAATCTCTTCTTCATCTCCAAACGGCTCTGGATGCTGAGTGACAGGACAGAATTAGAGGGTTCATCATCCGTGGTTTCCAAAGCGTCTCGGAGGTTTGATTTTATTTCCAGTCAGTCACTTTGTGGGGGCAGAGAGCCGAGGCCCGGGGCGCGTCGGAGGACACCTCCACCGGGGAAAATAACAGCTTAGACTGACACCAGGGGGAGATGCCAACTACACTCTCATTAGGCCGCATTTTTATTGCAGTCCTGCAGCAGTGGATGAATATAGGAGAGCTTGTTGCAGAATAGACGACTGGATGCATGAAATAAATACAAACAGTGCTGCAGAATTTTTTGTTTTTACACTTTTTTGCCTGTAAAAAAGCCAAAACATTGATAAATAAAACTGTCTTGATTTGAACAGTTGAATAACAAGAGGTGATATCTCAAAAGGACCAGGTTTTGTAATAACGAGGCCTTTCATCTTTCACAAGATACTAGATGAAAATTTGCATGAATCTTTTGCATACAACGACAAATAACATGCAATGAAATAAAGTATAAATATACTTGTTGAATTCTGATGGCGATGGCACAACTCAGAGAAACACAATATCTGAGCGTGCAATCGTCACAGTCGTAGGATTTACTGTCCACCCAGTAAAGTGTTCTGTTCAATGCTAGATCCTCCTCCTCCTCCTCCTCCTCCTCCTCCTCCTCCTCCTCCTCAGTAATAACAGCATTACGGCTAAGAACAATCCTGGTTAATGTCTGTCTGCCTGTTTCTCAGCCTCGTCGCCTTACTCTCCCTCCCTTACACCAATTTACCA
>JAUESE010000001.1:10870127-10884784 GCA_032274725.1 Malacoctenus triangulatus
TAGGTTGTCCCACCCTCCCCCCTCCCCCTCCCCGTGCACCCCCCACCCCCCCCCCCCCGGTTTTTTCTCTCCATGGTCCTGAGTTTGTCCCTGGTTATAATGGTGCAGATTACAGGAGGCAGAGCGGCACCGCACCTCGGCCGAGGAGGGAACCCGGCGCTTCAAGTTGGACTTTGCCAACAAGGCCGACAGCTTGCAGCGGCAGATCGAACACAGAGAGAAGCAGCTGTAAGAAAACACACACACACACACACGCGCAAACTGAGGGACACACACACACAAACTGATGTCATGTAAAGGAGCTGTGCAGCATGTTAAGGAAACTGCTGGTGATAACACTGTTCTCACTGTAATTGAACCCTGTCATGCTTTTTTTGGACTTATGAGCTTATGAGCTTCACTTCAAATACTAATCATACACTTTAAAAAATTGCACTTCTACCTGATCCAACTTTTGTCTCATTACTCAAGTTACACTCATAGCTCTTGCTTGAAATTCCGACTGAACTGAGTGCTGTAATGTGATTCACTGGTGGCTTCTGTTCATCATCTTGGTTACTAAAATGTGTTTTTTGTATGTATGATCTGATCTATCTGCAGCCAGCAGCTGGAGACGGACCTAAAGATAGAGAGGGAGTGGAGACAGACGCTACAAAATGATCTGGAGCGAGAGCGAGACACAGTTTCTCAGCTCAGCACAGAGGCGCTGCAGATCAACGGACTGAAGAAGGTGAGAAGAGAAAAACCTGTGAGATAACGAGCTGCAAGCACAAAGTCATGTGACAAACTGGATGTAGGTTGTCATTTGGAGCTGATCTGGTACATGAGTCATTCTGTGTGTGTCTTCGTCCTGGCTTCGCAGGAGTTCCTTCGTCTCCAGGATGAAAACATTCAGCTTAAATCCATCTGTGAGGACCAAGAACAAGCGCTGGAGGAGCTCGGCTCCAAACTCAGCGAGTGAGTCATCTTTGACTTTGTCATAAGTAAACAAACAAAAATACTGATTGAACTGGAAAACTGTCTGCTGGTGTGACTCCAGACCCCCAGACTGATTTCCAGTTTCATTCACTTATTGTTGTTGAATTGTGTCTTTTTAATAGATCCAAAATGAAGATCGAGGACATTAAAGAAGCCAACAAAGCTCTTCAGGTAAGACAGCAGAGAGTCGAGGAAGGAATTGTTTAAAAAAAACTCCCTCTGCTGGATGTCTGTTTCAGTGGAAGTTAGAGAACCTTAAAGGAAAAAAATGTCATCAGGCAATATAAATAAAACAAAAAAGTTCTTCATTGCTGCTGTTTTGTACTGTTTAATGTGAATCAAATAATTCAATCACGGACGGTTTTGTTTCAGGGTGGCCAGGTTTGGTTGAAGGACAAAGAAGCAACTCACTGCAAGTTGTGTGAGAAGGAGTTTTCCATCTCTAGAAGAAAGGTCAGTCCTCAGAACAAATCTGTACCATCGATAATGAGCAGTTCAGCTCTGTTAGGTGCATAGGGAGTGATTTTGGTTAGCTGTTTGTGACGGGGCCACAGAGGCCTGTGTGCCTTCGAACCTGAAGGAACCCCGCAGTAAAGAGGGGGCTCCCTCTCTGTGTGTCTGTCCTCAGCACCACTGCAGGAACTGTGGAGAGATTTTCTGCAACAGCTGCTCCGACAACGAGCTTCCCCTGCCGGCGTCTCCCAAACCCGTCCGAGTCTGTGACACGTGCCACGCCCTCCTCCTGCAGCGCTGCTCGTCCAATCCCACATGAGACGAGCTGCTGTCTCGGCGGGGGGAAAAAACAAAACCAATCTCCGATCAGACTGGTGAAGAACCACACTTTGGTGTTCTGTAAGCTCCATCTCTCAGCCTCAATCTGACAACCTCTGCTGCCAGCGGTGGACCACCTGCATGAATGATCCGTACACTTAAGATGTCTTTGTAGCTTGAACAAAAAAGCTACACACAAACCGTCGGGGCGGTGGCTGCATCCCTCCTAATACCTCCTTAATCAGAGGAAACAGTTCATCTGCTCTGATAGAACGAACCTACCAGACTGTTGGGAGATCTTTTTTTTTTTTATACTTAAAATATGCATCGATGTACAGTACGAGTTGAATTAGTTTAAAGGTACAGTATGGAATTACTTCATCAGAACGTTTGGGAGGAAGCTAATGTGAGAAAAACAAGTCATCAAGTCATTCCGTGGATGTTTATGTGTTGTTCTGTACATCTGGGAACTGAAATTAGCAAGCTGCTCAGCTCGCCTCAGTCTGTCCTCAGTCTGATGAAGAAAAACTAAAATTCTGATGGAGTTACAAACATATCAGCAGCTGCAGACCACTAAAAGTGTTATTCCCGAAACTGCCAAAATTCTGAAGGACTGAAGTCAGACTGGGCACCGGAGTGACTTGTTGCTGCCACCTAAAGCACAAACGTGGCATTCCCTGAAAGGTTACCTCCTGCACCTTTAAACGTAGACGTCAGGGCACGTTTTACAGCCACATTTACAGAATGGAAAACTAAATGTAGTCGAACTAAGTTGAGACGTGAAGGACCCGTATGCTGGTATCCTCTAGTCACCAGTGCATCCAACACACTGACACTGACCTACACATCAGCTGCTGTTTAAGTTTAGCAACTGAAAGTGAAAACGCAAAGTGCACTGACTTCAGCAGCTGCAATAAGATGGTCTTCTGAAAAGTTTCATAATGCATCAAACCACAAGCTGTCGTTGCTTTTGTGATATGATGCATTAGAGTTTTTACATGGATTCCAGTGACCTTGTTGCTGTTCAATCTGACAAAAAAAACCTTCTGCTGAGGCAGCTTTCACACCCACGCTTAAGATGAAGCCACAGCTAAACGTCAACTGCAGTGTGAATAAAAAAAGGGGATACATTTCTTTTTAGTTTGGTGTGCCAACATCAAGTTATCGTCACATAATCTTTCAGTGCTGATGAATGTAAAACAATGGAAACAGGTTCTGAATCTGTTCAGATAATCCACCGCGCGTCGGACTCAAACTTCCTCTGACCAAATCTGGAACATTTCCGACTCGAAGCAGCTCGAGCTCGGCTGACATCGAACCGGACCACTTTCCCATCAGGCTGTGGCCTTCAAATGAACCAGAAAAACTCACAGTTGCTCCCTTGAACTGTGTGGCTGCCATATGTGCCTGCGTCCATGCGGTTACTATCATCTGCTTTTGCTTCTCATGTTGCCAAACTGAACATTTCTGTGCAGAATTCTGAGAGATGGTCCCAACACATTTCAAAGTAACAACACTAGCCAATCAGTGTAAAGGCACATTTCACCGTTTCTCTTGGAGAGTAAAGCAGCGGAGTGGACTGCAAGGAGCAAGAGAAACAACAGAGGCAGTCAGTGTCTGCTTGGCATGCTTCTCCTGTTGAAGGACCATCGACGACAGAACCACCTCACCTGAGTGTTGCACACTTCTGACAACTTTGCCACAATTGTATGGTCACTTGCCAATCGCCTCTTGTCTGACATATAGATGATATAGTTGAATTCAGTGTATTTATGATGGATTTGAGGTTTTACGCACATTATTTGTACCTGGGAAGTTTGTCTGAACTGTCCCTGATCACTTGAAGTCAGTGAAACTCAGATGCTGCTCCTGCTCCGACTCTGAGAAGGAAAGTCTCAAACCTAAAATCTTTTCAGTTTTTTTTTTAAATCCTTGAAACAAATTTCATATTGTTTTGTTTTGGCAAACTTAAACTGAATGATACAATCTTGATGGGTTATTTATCCCAAAAAAACTCTGTACATTTTCTGGTTTTGTACTTGTAATGTTTACAGATGTCTCAACAACTGGACACGTTCGTTCCCACAGTGAGATAAAAACAGGGTTCATTTGAAGAAACATCTTTTTTTTTTTTTGGAATTGAATTCTAAACTATGACCGGTTCATCAGGCAGTGGCACAGATGGATGTTTGTCGACAGAACCCGGACTGCTCTGTTTTTGTAAATCTCCCCACTGTCAGTGGGACTTGTACAGCGTCGACTGTATGTTGTATATAAATGTTGATAATCACTGTGGCCCTTTAGCTTACTAAATCCTGCCGGTTTATTATCAACGCTGTTGCCAAACAGTCGATTGCCTTGACTGTGTAGCAGTTTAATAAAACCAAGCGACAGACAGGAGGATTCGTGTTGGTGGCTGTTCTTTCGACGGGGCCAATGACTGTCAGGTCCTTTCTTCTATTCATTAAACAATACATACAGTCAACACGTCTTCAAACACAATGTCAAAGTCAGCAAGGCAGAAAGACAATTAAATAGAAAATTTATTAGGCAAAATGTACAACAGCTGCATAAGCTATCTTACAGCTCAAATATAGAGACTTTGTTTTACTTCCACTCTTTAAGAGGGGAATAAAATATTCAACTGAAGTTTTAAGTTCCGTGATGACGTGTGAAAACATTCATAAAAAACACACCAGCTCACATTTTCAAAACCTTTCGAACCAGGAAAGCTGATCAGAAATCCAGGCTGAGATATTGGATTGGTGAGTTTCAACTAACCACAAAGAAACTTTACACTTGTTTTGATGTAAATTTAAATCCAGTGGAGAGGCTCTTCTTATCTCCGTGTTACAGTATTCAGGTGGTTCCAGTCCACTTGGCTGCACTCTGCACTGTGTGTGTCTGATGAACACATCACAATGTGAAACTATGAAGGTCCACAACTCTCTGCTACATCCACACTGAAAAGGTCGAGTTTAAGTGCTTAAAAAATGAGCACATTCATTGTAAACTTTTCAACACCATTCAAACTGGTGGGAAAAAACAAAACAAAACCAAAAAGTCCAATTTTCTTTAAACCACAAAAGAAAACTTATATTTCAGTTGTTCTGTTCCGAACAACTTCCATTTCTAAATTTTCACCAAATATATTACATTATCCTGTTGGACAAAAGATGATAAACAAGAGGTCAAACAAGTTGAGCACCGACAACTCCAATATTTTAGCAGTGATGAGCTGTTTTGTTCTTCATCAGCTTTTAGGAATGGCGTGAAGAGACGAGCGCTTCTTCAGGTCCTTTTGGTTTTGGTGCTCCGTCACAACTCTCTCTACAACTCTGCATCTGTCACCGAGCTCAAGGGCAGCTTCCTGTCAGCTTTCCTGCTTGGAAACGCTTTTTTCGGGGAAATGTGGCTTAAAGAGACGTGGGACAAACGCCGGGATGGATTGGACGAGGGCGACGACGTCATCAGTATGCGCCTCGAAGCCCGCTGCTCCGAGATCCTCCTCCTGAGTTTCCGTAGTAACCGCTACCACCACGGCCTGAAGGGGTTTCAGAAAGGGGGAGTCAGAACTAATTCTAGTAATCTACATGAACATTATGGAAAATTTTTGTGAGACCTGTTAATCTGATGGTTTACTCAATCAAAAAGGAGTTATTCACTCAACTCACTCATATCAGTCGCTCCACTGGCTGTAGAGTTCAGAAACAGCTCGATGTAGCGATGCTCTGTGAAGGCGACAGCAGAGTCACTCACACTGGGAACAAAAGTCTTCAGAAAAGTCACGACATAAACCTGAACTTCTCATAGTTTTACTCGCTGGTTTAACAGCATTGGTTCTTTGGCTGTTGGACAACAAGCAGCTCTGTGTCATGCATCGAAAAACCTGCAGATTTGCAAAGTATAAAAATGATAGTGGGAGACTGATGAGGATGAAAAAGGAAAAACGTACGCATGTGGTTTTTGTCTTTGGACATGGCCGCCACGGCGTCCTCATGTGAACGAAACTCCACGTCTGCCTCTCCTGTTGATTTGCCATTCGGGGCCATGTCGATGTGGACCCTCATCGGATTCAGAGGAGAGAAGAACTGCAAGAAGATCAAAAAGAGCCCTGCTAACACTGCTGATTGTCTGAAGACAAAAAAGGAAACGACCCAAAAGATGAACAGGGAAATTAGGGGCATTTGGTCCGGAACCCTGACGATCATTTCTGCTGAGCTCAGCAAGTAAACTTTTACACTTTGAAGCCTGATTGTGGCAGCGGACGTTTAGACACATTGAACACATTTTTTGCAGTGTTGGATTCATCTAACTGTGTGTTCTTACTTTAGCGATGTCTCCGTCTGTTGCGCGGAATGGTAAACCCCGCATGTGCACGAAGTGTCCGCTGTGAAAACCTGAGCCACCATCACTCTGACTCCCGTAGCCGTGACCCAGCATCCCTGTGGGGGTGGACACACACACACACAACTCTCCAACATTGTCCTTTGTGTTGAAAACAAAACAGTGGAGTGAAAGTGTACAGCTGATATCTCGAACAGGTTTTTCCTGTTCGAAATGTCTTGAACTTTACAAACTTCCAAAGAAAGGTCTTGGTTGAAGTCACAATGAACTGTAGGAAGCCAAGACTGTAAGATTCTATTTTTCCATGTAGATCTTTACTCCTCAACACAAACGTGCATTGAGCAGATAATAAACTCAGGAGTATTCCAGGTTTCAGCCTTCAGCTCAGAAAATGAACCTTCAGAACCTAAAGAAGCCTTTAATCATTAATTAGCCCGTTGGACTCTGGAGGGTAAATAAAGTTTGAACTTTACCTCGTCCTCCTCTCTCTCCTCTCAGCCGGTCGTCAAACATGCCGTTGCCGAAGCAGTAGTTGCTGAATCCGTTGTAGTTGTCGAAGCCCCCGTAGCCTGAACGCACAACGACGCGTCAAAAAAACTCAACTGTAAACTGAAAAAATGTTCGGACCAATAAAGTCAATCTCACCTCCTCCATAACCTCCTCCACTCCTCATGGTGTCCATCAGGGAACCGCCGCGGCCCGGCGTGGGCCCAAAGAACCCTCCTTTGGGCCCCCCCATCATCGGCCGGTCATAGGGCCCTGGTCTCTGGCCCCCCATGCCCCGCCGCGGCAGCTCGTAGTAGGCTCGGATCTCATTACGGCTGCTCTTAAAAATCTCTATGTACCTGCAACACGAGAGGCCCGCGGGATGGAGGGGTGAGGGGGGGGGGGGGGCAGAGGATGGGATTAGGGTGTCGAAATGGCTCAGCTCTTGTTACATACATTCATACGATGTGCAGAGAGGGAAGGTAAACACACACAAAAAGAGATAGAGCCTAAAGAATGGTCTGAATGACTGAGCAACCTCGAAATGTCATTAGCTGAGCGTAGGGGGCCGTTCAAGGTGACACAGCAACCTCACCGCCGTTACTAACGGGTAAGGAAATCCTTACTGGGCTTTTTGGGTTTTTCAATTTGATGTGATGCTTCAGACAGTCACGCTGCCATCATGATTCAGTCATGTGACTTGTATAGAACAGGCTATAAAAGAGGTGCCGATAAATAGTCTAAAACACCTGAATGTTGTCAGTGTTTGAATGACCACCAGGAAACTGTCCATAACAAAAAATAATCACACCAACTGCAACTTTGGATTAGACACACAGCTTTTCATCCCAATGTCCAACATGTATTTACAATATATACACTGAGTAAACCCTCCCGTTACCATTACATCACCCACCCGGTTTAATTAGCATTTACTCATTACCCACCATTATTCTATCACACCAACCCATGCTTATCATTCAACCAGAACAGATCCCGTCCCATTAACCCCAGAGTTAGTCTAACATCACCACCCGTTAATGTCTACAGCAGAAGCCCAGCCCAGTCCAGCCCGTCCCGTCCCTTTCCCGTCTGTCCCACCTGTGCCCTATTCTTTCCTTGTGTTTCCCCAGAGCCTTTTCTGCTATCTCCTTTGAGGCAAACTGCACGAAGGCTTCCCCTGTGCTCCTCCCCTGGTAGTCCACTGGCAGAGTAATCCCATTTGGCACGATTCTCAACCCTTCAACCCAAGCACACATAAATACATAGGTCGGTAGGTAGACTGAGAGAGTAGATATCAAACAACACCCACTGCAACAGTGGAGGCTTTCAGGATTATCATACGTCATGGAAGCAGATGAACAACAACGCATTTTAAAAAGGGGGGGGGAATCTTAGGGGACTGTGTTCACACCTGCTGCTGCCCAGCAGGGGAACAAAACAAAGACTGTCAGACTCATGTACAAGAAAAACTGAAGTTACGTTTGAAAAAAATGTTTCCTGATGATGTGAATTGTATAAAAAAAAATTATTTTACGAGTGTCGACTGATAATATTTCAATTATATCAAGTTCTTCTTTTATATACACTAGTATCATTGATCCTGGTTCAATAACGTGAGTCTGCCTCCCCTAAACACAGCCGGTCCCTCTCATGATCGACCCTCACCTTAAAGGGTTGATACTCTACTGCAACAAACGTGCTAAATAATCAGTTAACATGACAAGTTGGTTTTATGACAAGACAGATTGGTAACCACAACATAACTATTTTACAAGAACACATACAATAAACCTAAACACAAGGACACATCACATGGCTAAAGGGAAGCTGCTGGGTAATAGGAGGGTGAACGCTTGAGAGAATAAAGTTTTCTTGACTGAGCAGGAAAATTAGTGTAGGCTTTTATTGTGGCGATGCTCGACTGTGAGGTAGAAGCAAAGCATCTTATCTATTTTTTCCTGGTGAAGCCCAAGTCACATTTTATTCTAATGGGAAGAATATCGTCACACTGGAGGTTCTACTTTTGGATGTAACCTTGAAATCACAATAGTTCTTAAAAGACCAAAACATGACTGGGATCATAGAAAGTTTGAAAACACTGGACTTGTTCACTGAAGCCAAACAAACATTGGATGAACAGCTTGTAAAGGTTTCCCTCGGTCAATCATCTAACATCACCACAGTTCAATATGGTTAATGATACAAGTTTCAATGTTCGGGGTACCTGAGAAGAACTGAACAATTTCCTCCTTGCTGCATCCAAACGGCAGGCCTCTGAGTCTCAGCATGCAGCCGCTGCAGCTGTCATAGTCAGCAGGACCGCTGCGCTTCAGCACCCAGTCCATCTCACTACGGTTCGACTTAAACACTGGGACAGACACACAGGGAAAATACAGTGAGAGATGGAGTTACATAGAAGACCATGGTAAATCAGTCATGTCACTGTCATGTCTTGAAAAAAACATCCTGAAATAACAACACTCAGAAGCATGTCACGCTGTTGTCCGTCACTGTCCTCCCTGTTTACCTTCAATGTAGCGATGTCCCATGTATTTTCGGTCTTTAGCGAGGGCACATTTAAAATCCTCAGCTGTTTTCAGCTCGATAAACGCCTCCCCACTAGGACGGCCTTCTTTAGAGTAGGTGAAGCACACGCCGTTGATTTTTCCCACAATGTCACAGTCTGCAAAGAAAGGACACAGATTCAGCTTCTATCTTAACCTTTTATCTCATCATCTATCATTGAACAAAATAGGATGCACATTATATCCCAACAGGCCTGGCTAACACTTCCTTTAAAGACGGAGCTCTGAAGTGAACATGTGATATATACATGAATATGTTTATTACTGGAGAAAATGTTCACCAATAGGACACCTGTTGAATGTTGCTCCGGGTGCAAAGTAAGACTTGAATCTTGTGTCATTCTAACTTGGCTTCCAGCTGAACTTGTGCTCCCAATAAAAAAGCATTGTGACACACCACAGGCTGGCAGTGCTGAGGCAGCACATTGTTCAAATGATTTGTGTGTGATCTCACCGGAGAAGAAACTGGCCACCTCCTCCTGTGTGCAGGACCAGGGAAGTCCTCTGATCCGGACCACATAACCCTCGTCACTCAAAGACATTATCACTGCCAGAAGGAACAATCAAAAAGAAAACACTCAGGTCGGCCCATAACAACGCAATTCCTAAAGGACTCTTTCCACAGGGACAAAAACAGCCTGCCATCATGATTTGACATAAGTTTCATTAGTTTGGAAGGATAAGAGATCCATCGACGAGGCTCTACCTTAAAAAACTGCAAACCAGCATATATAGGTAGAATTACCATCACAAATAAAGCAGTATGCAGGCATTATAGATTGGGTTTACTAGAGGCATAAACGACATAAATATGTTTAAAGTCAAACTAAAGCCAATCAGAGTGGCCTCCAACTCTGGCCTCTTGCTGTAGATACCAACTGTATGTTTATGTACTGCTTATATTTACAGTGTTCTGCTTTGGTAGTGTTCAGCCATTATACAGCACATTTCCCAGCGATAGTTTAGTCCCTTATTCCCATGGTATTCCCAGTAATACTGCTCAGCATCCTTTGATAAGCCATACTGGTACAGACGTAGCTTGTCATCGGATCAAGTCAGTGAAATGAGGAGGATATACTGACTAAAACCAAACGATACATCACCTCTACTGATGTAGCTGAATGTTTGTTGCGTCCGAACATGCTAATGTTTGACACTTCCTGCTTCTGACTGTGGACACATTGAATGGTCTGCTAGCTGCTGTCGCAACAGTTCGACTCAAACTCACCGGGGTTATCACACATAGTCATTTACAATAAGCATTCCACCTTCAGTAACATCATCCTATTCAAAGTCTGTCCCGGGGAAACACCGGCAAGCCTGGACACTGGAGTGGAACCGATGCTAACGTCTCTCCGCTGTCAGGCTGACGTTAAGCGTTAGCTCGGTACCGTTAGCGGTTAGCAGGGTATGGCTAACGGTAGGACACTGACAGCGGTCAAACGCACAAGGGAAACTAGTTCATGTTCAAACGGCCCTGCGCTTCTGCTGGATACAGCAATGCATCCCCGGCTACGAACGAGTCAGCTGTCAGCGGTTAATGAGAGAAAGCGGTGAAATGGTCTCACAGTCGCCTCTTGTCCCCGGTCTCCTGCTCCTGTCACACAAGCCCCAGGTGACTCGGCAAGCGGCCGCTCAGGTATGTTATCGCGAGATTTCACAAAGACCACGTTATTAGGATAGGTGGAGCACTCTTCAACGCAAACTTAATATGTTTACAAATGAGTTATCTTATCAACTTATCTTGTTAGAAAAATACATTCTGAGGTACAAAATAGCATTGCGTATGACATGGAGGGATTTATAGAACAACTCTATTAAAAGCGTTTGAAAAACCATTCAACACTTTGTTTACAAATCATTTTCAGGACCATGCAATACTTTGATGAATTCAGAAATGTGGGCAGCCATAGCAAAGACACCTAAAGTCCTGATCTTAAAGCTTTCCTTAGGAAACTCACCTTTTTCCAGTCAGAAGACATTTCCTCAGAGGTGCTTGATTCTAATCCCTGCCATATCTGGTTGCAAACTTACCCCGTGCATGCTGGATGTCCTTTCTGCAAGAAGCCAATATCATCTGCAAAGAGCAGAGAGGAAACGCATGAATCCATTGGTCCCCACTCTGGACTCCCTCTGCCCCCTGGCTGCAACGACAACGTTTGTCTGTAAAATGTTAGCTCTGAACTGGGAGTGAGAGGAGGACAGGATGTAAGTTGGACTCACAGTATAGTGCAGTGGGCTGCAGTGATTCAGTTGTACCAATCTGTTGTGGTCAAGTGAACAGAAAGGCAGAGTTCAATATTATGCTCAGTCTCATTCCTTTTTTCACCTATGCACTTGTGGTCAAGCCCGAAAAACTAAAAGTATGAAATAAGATGTAGGATTGAAGTGGCCAGTGAGTTTTCTCTGCAAGGTTGATCTGATAAAGGTGAAGAGCTCTGAGGAGTCTGGCTGCTCTCCCACAACAAATGGAGCCAAGTGATGCAACTGATCTAGTATCTGGACACGTCTAATAAAAAAAAAGGTGTCCCTGTACCTGGTACCACAAAACTGATCAATCGACAATAAAATTAATGCTTTATTTACTGCACTGGCATGATGGACGATCATTAAGAGGTTGTGTGAGTTTAAACTTGTTCAGACACATTTCACAAATGATGACAAACAAATCATTCACATGTATAATGACTAAAAAATAAAAATAATATTTCACAAAAATCAGAACCAATGCATTTGGGAAGAAGTGACTATTTCGTCAGTGACAAAAGCATCCCTAAATGTGTACGAGTGCTGCTGTGAATCACGGCGTTGAAACCTGCAGACCCCAGCGGAGAGGAGCCCAGCGAAGACTGCAAAGCAAACCAAGTCCAAAGTCCACCAAACAGCAGCACACCGGCTGTGTCACAGTCCTCAGTGGAGACGTCCGTTGATCCAGTCGGTTCCCTTTGATTTTTACACCCTCCAACAATGGAGATCCCCGTGTACACAGTGGATGCCTTCACCACCTCGCCATTCAAAGGAAATCCTGCGGCCATTTGTCCACTGATGCATGTAAGTAGATGTATTTACACATGTGTGCACGCTGACATAATGTTTGGCTCCGCTCTGGCTGCCCGCGTTGGGCTTCGCCAAAACGCAGAGCACCATAAAAACTGGTGATCACAGCTGCCCTGTTTAACACGAGCTGACTGGACATTTCCAATAAACAGTGCAACATTTTTCTACTGTCTGTATATTCCATCTAAACAGTGAAGGATGATCATGTTTGAAAACAAGCTCCCTCTGCATGATGTACATACAAGGTCTCTTATCGTGTGCTTCCTACAGGAGCTCAGTGATGATGTATACCAAAAGATAGCAGCAGAGATGAACCTGTCGGAGACGGCTTACATCACCAGGATCAATCCCAACGACGACTTTAGAACAGGTATCGACTTACTTCACTAACAAGTGGACACGGATGTTTATTCAGGATCAAGAGCATGGATTGATGAAGTGATTGATAGAAATGCACCTTACAGTGCATCAACTGGAATCTAGTTTTTATTCACAGTAACTTACAAGCAACAAAAGGGAACTATAGAACTGGATATACACAAGAAAATGGACATTTTCTAAATATTTTGTTAAAGCTGTAAAACAATTATAAATGTTTTGGTGCCAAATACAAGCCTTGGATTAGCCTGAGGAGAGATGAAACTGTGATATACAACACTAAACTAGTTTTACAAAGCATTTCAACAGCATGCTGCTCTTAATTTTCAATCCAAGTAGAGGTCAATCTTTTGATATCTTGTGTACATAAAGACCAACTTGCTTCTTTATGTTGATGTCTATAGGATTTCTTTCGAGCACAAACAGTTTTTTTTGCCATATATTTTATGTAGGGAACCACATTTGTTCCCTACATAAATCGTTTTTCACTTTCTGAATAACAAATCAAAGTTTAAGGTTCAGTTCTTCAAGTTTATTGGCAACTTGTGCAACATACTCGATCTTTTTCCCCACTTCGTAGATGTATAAACGATGTAAAATTACCTGAACGAGAAATGACTTTCGTTAAGTGAATCAACAAACAGCACTTGTGAAGACTGGCGAAGTATATAAAACTGTAAAATTATTGACTTCGTTTTCAAAATTTACTGATTAACAAAAGCTAACTCTTTACTCTAAAATCTAGGAAGTCGAGACGCTGTCATGAGAAACAAAAGAAAATTAAGGCCGCAATGGTAATAAAGCTACAACAAACATGCAAATGACTGCATGTTGTTTACAATCTGGGGGTTGTTTGAAAAGTTGCACATGAATACCAGTGTCTGTGCTGATTGGCTGCTGTGTGCCTCTGCAGCTCTAAAAGGTCACCTGACCAGCGTGACCTTCTATACAAAAACACAAGCAGATAAAACACCAGGCCTCAGCAGTCTGACAGTGTTCAGCGCACACGTCATTGCATTGTGCTCCAGCCTCCAACAATGACGGCCTCAGCTGTCACAGTCAAAATGCAGCGTAAGGTCCCCAGTGACTGCCCAGCGGTTCAGCAGCTCAAAGAGGAATGTCTGCATCATTTGCACATCACATTAAAGACTCTCTCTCTCAAGTGTGTGTGAATCTTTGGATCGAGGTGAAGTCATGACTCACCAACGCTTTCAGGACTCAAACTGAGGAAAAGTTGTTTAAATGAAAAGGAATCGTTGCAAGACGTGAGGCTTCACCTCTCAAAGTGAACTGCAGAAACTCACAAGCTTCAATGCTTTTCCCTCAAATCCAAAGCGTCATCTATGCTGTACAAGAATATTCAGGAGTTTTCTTTTGAAGCAGCTTCACATCTCCAGGTTTTGGCTCATCAGAAACTCAAAAACATTAAAATAAACATCGACTTTCTCTGAAAACCTTTGAGCTCAATTGATGCACAATAACAGCAGCAAAGCTTAAGTATTGAACAACAAAAGTATCAACCATTGAAAACTTTTTTTGCTTCTGTTACCCAATAAATTTGTGTTTGGATCATTTCTTTTTTATCTTCATCAGTATTATATCTCTTCTATATATATGCAGTTTTCCAGGACAGCATCATTCTTGTTTATGTTCTGTGTTTGCAGGAAAAGATTATGAGATGGAAAAGTCTCTGCATGCATGTGTTAAAGCTTTACTGCAAGAATTATACAAAGTGGGGAAAAAAGGGCTGTGCTAACCAGTCCGAGTTATAAAGTGACTGAGTGAATGTGTGATGTGATCACCAGGATCGAGGTTTAAACTACGGTGGTTCACTCCGACCACTGAAGTGAATCTGTGTGGCCACGCCACGCTGGCCTCTGCAGCGGTGCTGTTCCAGCATGAGAGTAAGATGCAACACAGCCAATGCTCACACCATGACATCAAGATCAAATTAGATGGCAACAAGTTAAATAAAACTGCTAGTCAAACTAAAGGAGTCGTACCAAATCCATTTTATATATCAAATTCCTAGAAAAAATAGATTAAAAATAT
>JAUESE010000001.1:10914663-10933473 GCA_032274725.1 Malacoctenus triangulatus
AGGCTCTGCTGCAGAGCTGCATGATGACACCAACGAGATTCAGGTGTGTTGGAACAGGATCACATTGAAAACGTGCACGGCTGCGGCCCTCCAGGACTGGAGTTGCCCATCCCTGAGCTAGAGCAATGATAACTCTACATGTATTACATAACAACACTTTGACTTTGCTGACCTCTGGAGGCCAGGAGCCATCACATCCTCATGAATGGTATAAATACAAGACCACAAAAATAAATTCTGGTGATGGCTTCAGATGTTTTCTAAATTTGAATGATGTAATTTGTTTGTCGTCTACATGAAACTACATGAAATGCAACATGAGATGACCGCTACTGATGCTTCATGTTTGTGGGGACTTACAAGTTAAGGCCCATGCCGATAGCGTCCGTAGCAACCAGGATCTTACAAGGGTCGTCGGGGTCATTGAACTTCTTGGCCTGAGATAGTTTGGTACCTATGAGTCACAAAACAATCAGGGTTGGTGAAAAATGATTGTAAAGTAAAATGAGTTGTTGGAACACAGGACTTATTACGTCCACTGAAAACATTTGAATGCACTTTGACATCACAAATACTCTGACAACAGGACACATTCTTGCTTGTGCGCTTTGAGCATACCTGGAGGTAAACTCCCATAAATGACAGCACACTCCAGTCCTCTGGCCTCGATCTGTCTGCTTATTGAGTAAATGTCATTTTTACTGAAGCACACGATGCAGTCTCCTGGTTTCAGGTTGTCTAAGGACTCCACAGCCTGATCCAAGATGGAGAACGGGGTCAAACGCTGGTAGGTGTGGACCTGAAGGGGAAAGGGAGAGACGGTGGTGCAAAAATCACATTGTGTCTTTTTTGTGTCACTGGAAGACGAATGTCAGCCTCACCTCCACCTCCTCTCCAGTGGTGAACATCAGCTCCCTGATGAAGTTGATGGCTGCCGGTTCTCCACAAATGTGGATCTCTTCAGCACAGAGACCTAAACAAATAAACACAGCGATGGATGGAAGTTTTACAAACTGAGTCCAATTTGACTCCATGATGCTCAAGAGTTTCCTGTGTGTCCTTATATGTGTGTGTGCTGCACACCCAGCAGTGCTCTGGTCCACGCCCAGCCTCTGGAAGGATCCCTGATCATCTGGATTTCATCAATGACAGCCACTTCATCTGTGGACACGGGAAAAAAAGGCTGTTTAACCGATGAATGCAAGTAAAACTTCCCTTTGTGTGTTCACTTTCTCAAAAAAAAGGACATAAACCAAACTCATTCGTCTGTCCCTGAGCTGAGCAGTTCTGTCACATCATCACTCAGTCGCAGCATCATCATCTCATCTTCACAGTGTGTGTTTGTTGATGTTGACTTACACGGTGTGTTGACGCTGCACATCTCGATGGTGCAGGCCACGTGGGCAGACGCTCGGCCCTCCGGGTCCACAAAGGTCCTCTCTTCACCTGTCACCAGGTCACAAGGGACATCCTGAGGGAGCAGGGAGACACAAACAGTCAGCACAGGAGCAGGAGGGGACACGCAGAGAATAAAATACAACAGGAGACACAAAGAGCACAAAATCAAAAGGAGTCCTCGGCTGATTGTTGAATCTGCCCTACAACTGAAGTCTCGTGTCCTTTTTTGTTATTTTTGCTGCTGTCTGCATTCATATTAGAAACATGTTTGTTTTAGTTGTCATGACTTCCACAAGAAGCTTCAAAATCATGTGTCGGGGGATGACAAAGAGTTGTGACGCAAAAGCAGAAACATACAGCATTGTTGCTCTTCTCAAAGATTTCGTGAGCCAGCAGCTTCAGAGGACCACAGTAGACTCCAGACTTGGCTGCCAGGTAGCGCTGGATAGCGTGGTAAGTTTTACCACTGTTGGTGGGCCCAGCATGGAAAATCACCTTCCTCTGGATGGCTCGAGCCTCAGGGTACCTGAACAACACACATGCATGAAGAGTACGTGTTTAGAGGTTGGAAGCAAGTATGACATCTAATCTTAGATAGATGACCAAACTGTGAACATAAGCTATAGGTTGGTATGAACCACATAAAGAAGATAAAACCTCCTATTTGATGGACGCCTTCAGTGTGATTTATAAAGGGACCCACTGCTGTCACGCACCAGTTTGCAGGGACTCTGAGGTCGGAGATCTTCCTCAGGTCATCCATGCAGTCCAACATGGGGAAGATCTGCTTGGCGTGACGCATGAAGTACGGATAGATGTCATCGACGTGACCTTTAGAGGAACATACGACAGTGGTTAAAGACATCGCACTATATAAATGCTAAACACTTTCATGACAGCCCAATCATGGTGGGGGGGGGGGAGGGACAGACCTGCTCCACAGCAGATGTCGCTGAGGATGATGTGCAGATCAGCAGGGAGGGACGACATTTCCAGGACAAACTTCCTGAAGCTAATGAAGGCCTGATGGAAGAGACGAGCTGCTCTCACACACACACAGAAAAACAAGTCAGTCAATGTCCAGAGAGTGATATTGCAGAGAAATGAGTTTCCTTTCTCACCGTCCAGGCCGTGGTCTGCTCCCAGCTTCTGCATTTCTTTCCTTTTGTAAAAACGATTCAGGATTTTGAGTACTTCATCTGGACAGGAGACACATCCAGCAGGAGAATTAATGAACCAGTGACACTTTACACATCTTAGATCATTGACACTGGGAAACTTGTCACTGATAGACAGGTGAGGGAAATATAAACTAAAATTTTCCTTTAGTCTTAAGTGTTCAACATGACGTCCACAGACCGGCAGGTTATTTTCACATCAGACTCACTTTTGTCGAGCGCCTGAGTCAGCTCGGCTCCCACCGTCCAGTCCGCGGTGGGGTCGGCCTTCACGGACAGGGGGACAAACAGCGAGGTGTCCGGGGGTTTGGGGGGGGAGCTCTTGGACGACACAGCCCTGCTGCACACTACGGGAGCAGCCCGATGCCGTTCATGGAACAAACCGGACGCCGGTGCAGACTGACAGCTGCCCGCAGAGGGACGAGCCGTCCGCGGGTGAATGTGGCGCTGGAGCCGAGAAAACAGGGACACGCACCGGTTCACAGACATCTCTGCGATGGGTGAGGGTCCGCAGGGTCAGCAGGGTCCGTGGGACACCTCAGCAGAACCTTATTTCTTAATTCATTGTGTTGTTTGGTTCAATATGGGTGGATTACACACCACCAGACCTGCCAGAGGACGGTCAACACACTCCGCTTCCTACAGCGTGCAGCAGGACCTTTCGCTGAACGGCTTCCCAAAAATATGCCTGAATAAAAACGTGTAGTACAAACTAACTTCATCCCAAATATATTGCTATACTAAGGTTTTAAATCATCAAGAATTGTTTTCTGCAAAAAGTGTTGAATACTTTTTGTTTTATTTTAAACAATGGGATAAAAAAAAGTGAATTGCAAACAGGCAAAACCACAAGCTTCTTGATCTGAATTCAGAGATCGTATATTTCATTACGATTTTTCTGAAATCAACTTTCAGGCGTTCAAGCTCATTGATCGAGCAGAGTAATGCAGCATATCTTCTTTTTTTAAAATGTTGCCAAATATGAGCAACACGTTTAGCTGATGCAAGACTAATTTTACTATTTGATGGTTTTGACGAAACAAATGTTAATTGAGGTTTACAATTTTCCTTTTGAAATAAAACCATAATACATAATTTGACAATAAAGAGCCAATCCAAGATACTGTGTTCACTGTGTTTATTCAGATTATTACTGCTTCTGTGATGGTTTGCACCATGATTTGGGTTCACTACAAGGTTTAAGTAAATTAAAGATATAAAAGGTGGTCCACAGTCTTTCTCGGGTACAAATGGGCTCGGGGAAAGTAGGATCTGAATCTGTGATCAAACTCCTAATCTCAGGTGTATCAACGCTCCAGATAAGTTTATTTCGAGTAGATTTAGATTACTGCAATATAGACTGACTTGTGATGCTTGCCAAGTATGTGGGGACGGTCTCAATGTGAAGATGACTTTGGACTTCTTACCAGAGAGTTCAGAGACACACTGAGTGTGAAGGACCTTTGCCTGGGCTGTGTGTGCGAGATGTTGTCAAGCTGAGAAAAATGATTTACACAAACTTGAAAGAAAAACTGGCATTCAAGAGACATTCTGTATAAATCTGCTTTATTCATGATTCATTTTAGCTATATATTTAGGTTTGGTGTATATATACACATATCATACACACTCACACACTCACACGCACGTACACACAATGACATGAATGGCATTGTGTAAAGAGAAACATGCAGTAGATAAGACATGGCCAGAGAGTTTTGGCTTTTGAGTTTCTTTACAACTTCAGACAGTGTTCAAAGTAAACCGAACAAACCTAAAGACAGCAAAAAGTGATTGAGAGAGTGAGAGAGAGAGAGAGAGAGAGAGAGAGAGAGAGAGAGAGAGAGAGAGAGAGAGAGAGAGAGAGAGAGAGACATCATTGCTGGCAAAATAAATTACACTGTTCCCAAACAGAGGCAGCGTGGACTGTGAGGTCAACACTCTCGTGAAGGAACAAAGAAAACCTGAATTTTAGACCTTTTTGTTCAGACCCTTTAGAAAGAAAACATTGTGGCTGCATATGAAGGTGACAAAGCAACACTCAAAATGTGTAGTGATATGCAGATGACAGCATGATATCCGTTGCAGACTCGCGATATCTCAGAGGTGAAAAATAGTCCTTGAGTGATGCGTCGGCTCGGCGTCGGTGGCCCGTCAACACAAAGTCAAGCATCGGAGGGGAAAGTGCAAAACTGGCCACAGATCAGAGCTGCAGGGCGGAGTCGCCCAACGCATGTGATAAACAGTGTCTTTAAAGCAGGACCTAAACCACCGGTCAGAGCATCACAGTGAAACTTTGCTAGACTGGACAGTATGTCGTTACTGAATCCCTTCCAGTGCTTAGAAAAGCAGACATGGGCCACTGAATACATTAGTGTTCTGAGTCGAGCCAACCAGCCAGCACTCAAAATGCTGCACCAACGAGAGAGAAGACGAGACCTGGAATTGAATCCTTCAGGGTGGAAACAGGAAGTACAGTTCATTTGCAGACGACAAATTTACGATTTTGAGGTCGAAGTAGCCACAGCTCCAACAAATATCAAGAGCTTGGAATAGATTCTTTCTTTGTCTGCTGGCACAAAGACTGCTGAAAGGTTTGATTCACCAAAACAAAGAGCAACCACATTTTTGTCACCAGGCCAGATAGACTGAGTGTGTCCAAGATTTGGGATTCTGTGTTAACCCAAACAGAAAGAAACTTTTTAAACTTAGAGCCTGAAACTGAACGCCAACATGTCATGCAAAAATCTCTGTTAAGTGTTTTTATACGAATCATGAGTGAACCAAACATGATAACAGCATTATAGGAATCTGCATGATTTAAACACCAGGAAATGTTTGACCAACAATGAATTGTGGCTCAACGGGAATCAATGTTGTGATGTACTTGACCGCAGTGAACTGAACAAAACTATCTTCAAGGTATAAAATGTAGTAAATGTATCTGTGAGAGAAGCTTTGAAACAGCAGCTATTAGGAGAAAGAATAAGCAGACGGCAGAAAACAGCAACGCTTTTCTCCCATCACTTATTTCAGTCAGAAATGGAGAGGAAAAACTAACTGTTCCTCAGATTGCAGGTTCTTACCCTTATAGTATGATTGTATATCTATTATGCTGATTTTTAGAGTGCTTAATGTAACATGAGGCTCCTGGACTTTGTGACGAACCCACATTAAAATTATCGATACTTGAAAAAGCAATCCAAAGCTTTTACTGAATTAAATGAGTTGTGAACTCAAAGTGGACACAAGTTAGAGTGAAATATGTTTTCATGTGTATCAACTATCCAAGATTATAATTCGGTTAAGATGGAAATTTGCTGCAGTAAATTCATAATTGTCTAACTCTGCAAAGTTTTGCTTGGAATAAATACAGAGAGCACGTGTTGAGTCTGAGATTTGCCTGTCACATCCATCACTCAGGACGATCTCCCTACATCTCCAATACTTTCAGTCAGCAGGGGGCCGTCGAGACCGCCAAAGAAAGTGTCCATTTGTAGGAGGACAGAGAGGACGTGGGAAACAGTCCAAGACGAGTTCTGCTCAGTAGGCAAAGAAAAAAAAAAAAAACACCCTCCTGTTACAAGTCAAAACAATAAACGGTGCCTATTCATTGTTTCCATCTTTGCTCTCTGCATTGAAGAACTGAGGCTGTATGGCTTCACTGGTGTGTGCTTGGGTGAGTTTCCTTCGGACCCTCGGAATCAAATTGGCTGTCTCACTGTTCACAACTCGGTTGGTTTTGCACTCTTGCATTGATATTTAGCATTCAGCAGAACTGGACCGTATGCGAGTCTGCATCTGTATGCGGGTGTGTTTCAGTCCTGGGGGGAGGGGGGGGGGTGATGGTGGGCAGCTTAACTCTGAGGCTGTCAAGCAGTGAGGCAGGGGAAGGGGAGGGGGGGGGATGGTGTTATGGATTCAACGTTTACAGACATTTCTCAGTCCAGGGGGACGGTGGGGCAGCCCTCACACCTCTGGCTGTTCAGCAGTGAAGAGCTGTGGTGTGTCTGTGTGTGTTCTCAGTTCAGTAGCTCCGCCCCCTTCACATCTCCGGCTGCTCTGCGGTCACTGGCGGGGTCCGCGACTCGGGTGACTCGTAGCGTTGGTGGAAGTTTCTTTTCCTCAGCTTCTCCGGAGCTTTTCTCCACAAAACGATCTCCTGAGGAGCGAGATGGGCGGAAAACACAACAGACGAGAAGTTAAGCAACAATGTGGCAGAAACAAAAGTTACAGGAAGCATGAGGAAATACTTCAGGGCTGCCTGCGCTTTGTCTGGCTTGTGAGCTACTGTGAAAAAGGCTGCATCTATCTCTGTTCTTACCTGTTGTTTAAAGTATCTTCTGTCCTCCTCATCCACCAACACCAGATTCAGGAAGTAGCGCACAGAGAACTTTTTGTTGACGTCCCTCATGGTGGCTGTCAGGTCGTATCCTGACGGGAAACAGAGGAGAAGATTCTCTATTAGTCACTTTTTGGAAAAAATGCCAAATGTTTAAAAATGAGAACAGTAAAGAGGGAAGTGACACCCTGAATATTATGTCTGATGGTGTGAAACACCACTGGACATTTCCCATCCAGGAAGGGGAGAGAGGCACCGTTACCTGCGAGGAAGAGCCGGATGGGGATGGATTCTCCTTTCACTGGAGCGCCGTCCATGATCTCATACTTAGCGACCGTCTCTGTCTCTGTGGTGGTGCTGGGACCTGTGGAAAGACATCAAAAGCTTTTCTAAGAGAGCACGAAAAAGTGTGATTGTGCAGGATATCTCAGGTTTCTGTGATGTACAGCAACAGAATCAGTTCAAGGAGAAAAATAAGTATAAAGGTTGAAACAAAAACCCCGATACAGCTACCACAAGCTAGAGTAACAAAAAGAGTAATTTTATTTCGAAATGCCCAAGTTCTCACCTATTCCCGTTATCTCTTTCTTAATGAGCTGCAGCTCCATGTGTTGGATCTTGATTCTGACCAGCAGGAAGTAAATCTTCCCCACGATCACGTCCTTGAGGTGGTATCTAGCAGAGACGCACAGCCAGAGAAAACCGCTGTCAGACCGACTCGCATGCAGATCACAGTCAGATTGGCACGAACTACAACTGATCTTACTTGGATTTGTTGTACTCGAACTCGATGTGGAGGCAGTCCTCGATGCCGACCTCCATCTTGATGGAGTTGTTGACATCGGGGTAGGTGGCTAACTGGTGGACGATTAACTCGTATTCCTTCACTAAGTCGGAGAGACGACGAACTATTGTCACTCTGAGGAAATATCTGCAAGATAAAACACACGGACACGTGGAGAGCTTAACGCCTGCTGGCTGAAGTAAACAACCGGGATCAAAACACTGAACGAAGGATAAGTCCTTTCAGCAGTGAGCATAAAAACAGAACACAGAAGACAATTAAGTCACTTGTAATTGTCTTCTGTGTTACAGCACAGAGTACAATTTTCCACCTTGGTGGACAATAAAGTTTTATTCTATTCTATTGGTGCAGAAAGTGTCTGGGACCCTTGAACATAAGAAGAACTAGAGGAAAGCTACTGAGCTGCCAGACGACTGAATCTGGACGCCACATGTTGAAGTCATAAAGCTGAAGCAGCTTCTCCACAAGACATCCTGGGATCTGTTCTGTGACGAGACGTGTTGAGTCCGGGTACCTTAGCCTGACGTTGGCTCCAGTGTAGGACTCGTAGGGCTTCTCCACCTGCATGAACTCAAAGTCGTAGCTTCTGTTCTGGGCGAGCTCTCCGGGGAGCGCCAACTCTTTGACCAGGTCCACAAACTCGTGGGTGTTGCTCTTGTCAGAGAACAGCTCTGAAAAAGCAGCAGACAGGAGTCAGAGCGGTGCGTGCGCTGGATATTGTGCAATTCAAGACACATCAAGCTCAAGAACACGTTTGATTTTAGGGTTTCATTTCCCTTCAGCTTGTTACACAGCATGTGCAGAGGGAGGCGTGTTGAGCTGCATTGTGGCAGACTGCACATGACAGCCACATGGCCTGTTAAACCTTTGAGGCCACGTGAGAAAGACAACAGCAGACTGTTGATTAGCAGCTTTGAAGCTACAAAGCCCAATCCATTCATGCAGCGTTTCTAGTCTGTCCAGGTTCGTAATATTCAGACAGAAATCAACCTGATCAGATCAAACGGCTCGCTCAGGCTTCAGGCTCCTCCAGAGAGTCAGAAAACACTCACCGATCTGACCCACGAACTCGATGCGGATGCCCTGATGCTCCAGCCTCTTTCCTCCCTGCTTCACATTTAGATTCACCTGGACAGGAAACAGTTGTTAACACTGAGTCCGAGTAAATCCAGCAACATCAAGCAACTGTTTTTTTGTCCAACAAAGTTTGACATGAAAACGACTAAACAACGTCTTCAACAAACAAAACACCCTCACTGGGCAATCCTAAACATTTATGTAGATATTTATGAGATGAAAGTTCTGAAAGTTGTTGAAATCAGCTTTCAATTCAAAACCTCCAAAAATAGTGAAAACAGTAGATTTTCCGGAGTGAATGTTCACATCTATTTTTTTTTGCTGGAATCTGCTTTATCTCACTTTTCTGAACATAAAATTTCACCTTCATTTGTGATTGGTACATTTTTTTGTGCTTGATGGCAAAAGATTCAAACAGTTTGACAAACAGAAGATGGACACACTTAACACAAAGAACTTGATGAAGCCGAAGTGTGAGCTGACATTTCTGTGGCTCTTAACAACGAGGCTGCAGCGTGTCCCTGAGCCAGACGAACCTTCCACACTCACGAAAAGAAACTTAATTTCCCGCTGGACTCGGTTCAAGAGAGGAGCCTAAAAATAGACCGGCGTGCGGCCGACGAGTCCAGTGAGCACCGACGGTACATTTAGCAGCTAAACAGAAACATGGCCCGCTCCAACCACGCCTCCTGAGCATGGGACCACTGGACTGAACCGTTTGGGCCCCCTTGTTTGAGAAGTGACGTTGTGCTGAGCTTACCTTGCCAGAAACAGACTCTCCATCGTAAAACAGGTAGTGTTTCTCCACTTTTCCTTCCTCCGTCTTCAGCTCGGCTGTTTTTCTGTTCTCCGCATCGTTCAGCAGTACGTCTATCTCACAGACCGGCCCAAACAAACCTCCCAGGAAACTCTGGAAACACAAGAACACGAGACACAGATTCAAAGGAAGTCATTAATGAACACGAACATGTACAAATTCAGAAACAAGAGCCTGAATTTGAACTTAACCAAGCAACTGCAGTCAAGAATGAAGCCAAAACTGCCCAGTTCAAAAGGAGAATGACAGCATGTGTTATTTGACAGAGATCCCTGCAGTCCACCCTCCTCTGCAAGGCCCCATTATCTCCCTGTGAGCTTGGCACACAGTCACCAGCACATGCTGCCTTATCATGCAGGGGCAGCAAATCTGGAGGAATCAGCCAAGTCATCAAAGTGTGTCTGGACGGAGCGGATGAGACTCCTGAGGAGGACGATGCACAGCCAAAACAGAGATCGTAGAGGAAAAAACCCTAAATCAAATCAATCAGCTGAGCGGGGGAGGGGGGGGGGGGCATGCTGAAACTACATTATAGTGACTAACAGCTTATCAGGAAAACATGAGCGTCCTTCAGTTTCTCCCCCCAAAAACAGCTGCAATGGCTAAACAGAAGACACTTGAAGGAGTGAAATCCTGAGGTATTTTCTCAGGCTGTTGCTGAAACTCAGCATGCATGTGACAGCACAACTTCCAGCTAACTAGCCACGTTAGCTCGCACTGACATTTTAGTGAACACCGACCAGCAGCAGCAGCAGCTGCAGGACCAAATCACAGCCTGCCGTGAATTCTATCTCAAATGAGCGCTAATATGCGCGACGACTGCAGAGGGGAGCAGCGGGCTGGTGCTATCGAGCCTAAACATCCCTGAGAAACACGGCCTAGCACCGACGCTGCTCCGAGCAGCCCGGCTAGCCTTCCTGTCAGCTCCCAGCGCCGGATATCAGCCGGCGGCCGGAGCGCACGGTCCGCGTGCGCGTCGGGTTTCCCGTGAATAAACATCACAGTTTGTCTCCGCGCTGGCCGAAACGCCGAGGTCCGTTTTCACACTCACCATCTCGGCCGTGTAGACAGGAAGCTAACAGCTAGCCTCGCTCCGTGTAGCCTCAGTCTGTCTGAAGCAGGAGTAGGAGCAGGGCTCTGCGTCATGTGACCCGGGTCATGTGTGTGTGTGAGCGCGTGTGCGTGTGTGTGTGTGCGTGTGTTTGTGTGTGAGGGAGTGCGAGGGCGGGGCGGAGAGAGGAGGCGTCCCTGGGACTAAGGCAGATGTTGACATCTGTCTGCCAAACAGGACTGTGAAGAACCGACATATCAGCCAGAAACACGAGGTGCTGAGTCAGTGACACACCTTCCGACACACAACTGAAACAGGACTCAGTAGTGACACCACATTGCGTGACAATCCTCTCGTTTTTGTTAAATCTAATAGTAATATTGGTGAGAACTACACAGATCTAATGGCAATTGTTATGTTCATGTATGTCTCTGATCTATGTATTTTATGTATTTTATTTTAGGTTTCTCATGTCCTTTACCTGGAGCCTCTTCAAAAAGTTCTGATTTGCCAAAACATGAACTGTGAAACCAAAAAAAAAAGCCTTACAGACAGAACTACTTTGACAAATACACAGAAGCAAATACCTTCAGAATAAGAGCACAGAGCAGTTTGTCATGTCTACTGGCACTGGGCAGAAGATGGACAGAAGCTGGACGGACGGTCGCTCTATCACAGGAGAAACACAGAGAGAGAGGGAGAGAGAGAGAGAGAGAGAGAGAGTCTCCAAAGAAAAGATTTTGGAGATATTGTACTGAACTTGAAACCGGGAACTTCTCAATGTGAGACAAACAGGAAAAACATTCCTACCAAGAGGCACGAGTTTTAATTTATGATGTCTTCTCTTTTGTTCTGGTAAACACGAACAGCAAAACGTTAGCTCTGTTTGTCTGCAGGCGTGCAAACCTTCACATCACTTTGGTATGAAGCCAGTAAAAAGAAGCCTCTCTCAACATATACAGTCAAGCTGACACAGTAAGATACTCATCGATCTTTTCTGTCGTTTTCTGTCAATTTGATTTTCAATCAGCCTTTTAAAATTTTCTTCCATCTTCTTTATGTGTTAAACAGAATTGTAGGGTCAAGAGACACTCAGTCATGCAAAATAAAGAAGTGCTGCTCAGAAAGAGGTCCGTTCTTACTGACGGCTACAAGACACAGTTTCTCCTTTTTAAGGTGATGACATTGCGGGCGTTTTATTGCACCTCTGAGATTTCATGGCAGAAAAAAAGATTGTAACCCCTGTTATGTTTTTGCTCAGAAGCAGAAGTTTGAAAGAACAGAACCATTACCCCTCAAAAAACAGTCGGAAATCTTCACATGAAAACGATGATTTTACCAGCTCTTTTCCATCAAATCTTGATAGATTGAAATCAAGTAACCAAGAAGAAAACGTCCACATTTTTCTGAGCAAAAAAACCCAAAACCACTCAGTACAATTGGTATAAATTCTTTATTGATTTATGATTTTAAACTGCAAATTAAACAATGCGAAAATGCTTCTTTATCCTCCTGGACAAGTGTGATGTGTCACATTTGACAGAAATATATTTATTTTATGAAGAAACACGTCCCTCATGTTTGGAAAAATTGTAAGAACTTTAAAAAAAAAACAACAAAGTTATTGCACTAAAGTTTTGTGCTGATTCAAAAGCATTTTAAGATTTTAATAAAAAGCACAACATCATTCTTAAAGAAAGCACAAAGACAGAAAAAATAAAGAGATTCTACTGGCGTGTCACATTTTTGCAGACCAATCATTTATTTTGGCATTTAGTTCAAGGCTGTTTACAGTTGCTGCTCTGCTCCTGAAGAAAATAATTTCCATTGTTAGCTCACAATATAAAACGCGTTTGGCCTTTGTCTATCTGGGAGCGACCAGGTTTTCCAGCAGGTGGTGACACAGTATCAGTTTTACTATCCGGCTGCTCAGAATTAGATTAGATGCTTGGCTGTGAGTGTGTTTGTGTGAATTGATGTCCAGTTTAGGGCTGCAGGAGGTGGTCTTCTTTGAGTTCCTTCTCTTCAGGTTTCGCTCCACCAAACAGTGGCCTGCTGAGGAACAATTTCCTCATGCGGTTTGGACGTCCAACTGCAAAAAAAAATGAAGACAAACGTGTCAAACTTCCTGCAACACGAGAGAGCGCTAGACAGAGAAACTTTCAGTTTTTGCGAATATTTTTTTCAGGTAAAGAATCACCTTCGAAGAGATCGTCTTTTTCCGTCCACAGCTCGCCGGAGCCTCCATCAGCTGGCGAAGGGATTGGACCTTCACCCGAGAAGCTCTCGTAACCTCCTGAGCCGTCCTCCTGGGGCGACTCGCCCTCCTCGACGGCCATTTCTGTGTTTTCATCCTCGTCTTCCTTTTCCTCCTCATCTTCTTCTATCTTCCCATCCAACTGCTCCTCATCTTCCCCCTCGTCTTCCTCGTCTTCCTCCTGCTCCTCCTCCCCCTGCCACGGCTCCTCCTCTTGCTCCTCCTCTGCCCACTCTGGTCTCTCATCCTCCACGGGTTCAGCGTCCCTGGAAACAAAGTGACACAGACGCTGATGAAATCTGAAGGAGTTTGGCTTTTGATTAGTGAAGATTCATTGATATACTTCTTTGTTAACCTAAAGAAAATTGTTACATTTTGACAAAATTTTATATATTTTTTTTTCAGCATTTTCCAAAATGTGAAATTGCATCAAGTCCTGGACCTTTTCCCAAGCATTTTCCTGTGATCTGTAAAGTTGGATTTTGTTTGATTTTCCTTTTGTGAAGCAACAAACAAGAGGTGACTTGACTTGGCTTGACACCAAAGTGGCTCGTAATGTTAAATTTACTCTCTGCAGTGCGTCACTCATTATGCTTCCTGTAATCCGCCGCCTTCGGGCAGATGAAAACTAAACAAGCGTGAGTGTGAGGATTCCTGCCTGATTGCACCATTAAGGCTGAGTGGGCGTGTGCAGACGGTGGAGCCGAACTTTGACAACACTGAAAGTTTTAAACGTTTGACTGAGCGGCAGCAGCTCCAGGTTCAGTTTTTAGGATTCCTGTCGATTGCTTGAAAATCACAAGAGTTTGAAAAAGCGAGCACAACTCAACTCCGAAGGACAATTGACAGACAAAACACAATGCTTGATTTTCAACCAAACCATAATCAATTTTATCTTAATAGCTGTTTTGTGGATAGATATTTTACTTGAAATCAAATACTTGTAAACTTTAAGTATTTGCCCTGTGTGCCACATACACAGACACCAAACAATAGAGCAGACCCCCCCCATCACAGCCCACTTCCTCTTGACACTTCCCTTTGACTTCCTGTTCAAGGCGCGCTTGAAAAAAATAAGTCTGCTGCTGAAACACGGCTGTTCATACTGATGTCAGGTTAGAGAAGACACCAGCAGCACCGACAGCCCGAATGCAGCAACCTCCATTCTGTGAGGCCTTTCACGTTCATTACCTCTGTCAGGATCCGTCCCTTTTCCTGGGCCTGACAAGTCACTCCATTTATAGCCTTGTTTACACAACCATCACAACTATGTAACCTTGTCCCGAGTTTTCTGTGGAGCACTTGCAATGCAACGACACCTTCGTACACGGATCCTGGAGGTGGTTCGGTTGATATTCAGGGAAAACGTGTCAATCCACAGAAGGTGAGATCCATCAAAGACTTGATTGAGGCAGCAGCGCTCTGGCTGAATGAGGGAGGCACGACCTGTTCGAGTTCTATCTGTGATAACTTTCTTTTTTTTTGCTGATTATCTGATGGGACTGAAGGTTAAGAGGAAGTCGAAGAGAGGAAACTGAGGTCTCAGACCAAGATTGTGGTGTTCTGACTTTTCTCAGTAGTTACACTTATTTTCAGATACCACTATTACTACTACTGCAAGCACGAAAACAGCAGAAATGGCTCAAAAATCCAAATGTCTTCAGTGTAACAGAGTTGGAATAAAAACATGGTTTTAAATAAGAAAAAGGTTGACACTTAATGTAAAAGTGATGTCTGTCATGTATTTATTGTATAATTTCCCAAAACTACTCTCACTCAACTAATGAACTTGCAGTAACAAATAAGGTTGTGTTGTTGGTAGTTGCCTTAAAACAAACAAATGTTATCGACTTTTTTGATGCTCAACGTTCTCTACAGAAATTCTGTCCAATCTGCTTTTGTACATTGAAAAAACTGTTTTTTAGTTCACCGGTTGATTAAATGAAGTGAGGCATCTTTTTGTTTTAGCTCTTGATGCTTTTCTGAGAGTGTTGTTTTGTGTTTTTCACTCCAACCACATCATTATGAGAACATCACATCTGTCTAAAATGACTGTTTATAAAAGCATCAACCACTTGTTTACATACAGTGTGGTTTTTTTTCCCATAAGTACCAGAAGTAAGGTGCTTTGAATCTACCTAGTTCCCCTTTAATGAATAGAAAATTTTCCCCGTGTTTTTTCCAGACTGCAGAGGAGAAGCTGACGTGACTGGAGATGGACCCTGGCGAACCTTTCTTCTCCACTTCGACATGCAGAAATCCTGCCTGAACTCCTCAAGTCCCTTCAGCTCGGTCCTGTTTGTTGTTTCCTCCATCTTTCTTTATCCCTCCATGTTATTTTGGCTTTTTCTTGGCCGCCTACCTCACACTTATGCGCACTCTCGAACGCACAGAAAGTGAGTGAACCCAGGCGTGCACACGCAACGCGGACGTCAGGCCGAACAGATCAGATGCAGCATCTTTCAAAGTCATATTTTTATGTGTCAAATACGAGATGATCACTCTTTCTCAGCCTCACTTTGTCACTGAAATCACCTCAGTTCACTCTGACCTGCTATTCTCGCCAGCTGAGTCCTGTCACACTTTCATGGTACTCACAGGAACTTTGCGGTAGATGCAGGTAGTTTTACTGGCAGAAGTCGATTCCAGGCCATCTCTTTGGTCTGCTGAGTCACACAGTTGGCCTGGTCGCCGTCAGGATTGCATTTCACAAACTTGTACACTGCAGTCGCCGGGGCTCCTGGGAAGAAAAACACAGCAAAAATGTTTAGTTTACAAGCTTTTTATTTCTCAAACACGGAGTTCAGTCACTTTCTGGTCGTGGCGGTCTTGGGCAACATCTTCTTGCTCATCTGGATTGATTCAGTGTGACAATTCCAGTTAGCCAAGCCGACATGTTGAGTGTATTTCAAGACATTACAACATCGTTCTGCAAGAGTAACGGTTCCATAAGTTCACTCGAGAGACATTTCTTCAGAAATGTGTCAGAATAGGAACTCGCAAGATTTCCGCAGCGAGACAATGGTGGCGCATGTCTCCAGATAAATGCACGTTAAGCACAGTGAGAGACGGGATCCTTTATGTCAATCAAATGTGTGTGAATCCTCTGATTGTTTGGACTTTTTATGATTTTTACAAAAATGTTTTAAAGACAGAGCACTTTTTCCTGAAACGAGAGTGCAGAGTTTCTGTGAAACACTGTTTATATTGATAAGAGACATTCAATCACCATCGCTTTCCTTGGCTTGTAAATGTGTGGTTTTTTTTAAGCATTTTGGGCTATCACGTTGATCACTTAGTCCTGCTTCACATTAGGCTTTATCAGTCATCATAAAAAAGCTCGGAAAAAAAAAGATCAGAAACACGATCAGAAGTTTGTATTCCTGATGTTGTTTTCAACGTCACTTTTTCTTGACATTTAAGACTAATTTCATGTACATTTTTAAGATCATTGCTGTTGAACAATGAGTCACTTAAGTAAGAGTTATCCTTTATTTTTTTAAATATGACAATGTAGGCTCAAGACTGTTGGAATACTTTTTTTTTAATGACTGATGGCGACTTTACAAAATTAAAAATAAATACATTTTTACATACATTCAAAGCTAAATCCCATGGGAAACGTAGGAGTTTGACCACATACTCTGAAGATTTTAGTGTCAGCAGATCCAGAAATGCAGTTCATTATTTGGCTTTTCATTTTGTACTTCTGTGCATAATGAAAAGCCATATCTTTATTAGGAAGATCAATAAAAACACACTTTGAAGTCGGCCTCTGATGCTATGATTCAATACAATTTGACAGAATAGAGGTAAAAGACATCCTTTTTGAGATATTTTTATATTTGTAGGGTTTTCCCCACAACCTTTTTCCTTCCTCTGGTTCACAATGTGACTCTGCTTTCATTGTGTCATGGTGAAAGTCGAAAAAAGCCCCTTTTGCTGTCACCTTTCAGACACGGGTTTCCATAACCTCCCACGAAACTTCACTCGGAAACTCAGAGGCCTCCACACCGACTCACCAAGAACCAGAAGAGCCAGAAGTATGGCATATTCAAGTATGGCAAGATAAAAGGGGGAGTACGTTCTGGCGCCTGTCAATCGTGCTATTACAGCTGTTAGGAGTTTTGTACAGATGCTTTTGTGTGGGTGTCAAGAAGTCCTGATCGGACTCAGTGAGTCACACAGAGCTCCGGTAAACACATTGTGCTGACAACTGCACAGAGCTGACACAGTTGGGTTTCGCAAATGACATTTTTACTTGTCACTTAGATTTCCGGTGATGTGATGAGACCCACAGGATGGAAGATGTGGGGGTAAAAAAATATAAAAAAATCGACTTGAAAACTGCGTATGTGTATCTTACTGTTCCCTTAATACAGCGCTCATCATATCGAGTTATTTACAATTTGTTTCACAGACTGTTTACTTGTTTTTCAGATGTCTTTCTTGTCGTGGGCAGGATTCGAACTCGCGTCCTCTACTTTGAAGCGCCAACATCTAACCTGTTCACTTCTAAAAGCACAGCGCCTCAACTGTCTCCGTTAGACGAAAGCGGACTTAAAGCGGGGCTCACCGTTCCCGTTGTGTAAGGCCACGCAGGAGATCGCGAGGAGCAGGATCAGCTTCATCCTCCGCTCGGTTTATTTCTCCAACAATGTAAAAAACGACAACAGAAAACAGTGTGTGCGGAGGCTCGTCTCTCCGAGCTGCAGCTTGAGAATCAGCGTCAACTTGGCCGCGAACGGTCTTAAAGTCCCCGAGAGAAGCTCAGCCCTCCGGGGCGCGTCACGGCTTCCTGAAGTCTTCTTCAGGAGGAAAGTGGAAACTTTCGCATTAGCTGCCTCCAATATCACATATCAAGTCCGGGTTTGCGCAACAGCACTCAGACCGAGGAAATACCACAGGGTAGCAGCCTCGATGTAATCTCGTCGTCATCTTTTTCTTTTTTTTCAATGTTTTTCACTCTTTCTGACACGATAACCGCTCAGAGGAAGCAACGATTGGCCCTAATTGGCTGCCCGACTCGTTTCGATTCGAGATAAGAAAACGACGGTATCACGGACAGCTTCTCCTTTCACGTCATTTCAATTCAGTACAATATTTTTTTAAACTTCGTCTCTCAGAAAATGAAGTTTATCTTCGTGTGTGACAGAGTAACTGTGCCCCAGCTGTGGTATTTATCCCAGTAATCAAAAGTACTCGTCAGGTGCGACCACGGATGCTAAAACGAAGTGAGTAACATGTAGGCCATAGACCTGTTTATATGTTAAACATATACAAAGTACTCTTCTGAAATGTTCTCTTCATTACTTTTAACCTTATTGTGCATAAAAAAGACATTCAGTTGATTTCGAAAATGTATTTTTTCTCTAGGAAATAAGCCCAGTGTGCTTTTTCACATAAACACTGAAGTTATCTAATTCCAGTGTGCTGAGATGTCGACTACTCAGTCAACTCATCTGGTTTTAAAGGTGGTTTTAAAGCATTGTTGCACCTAATTATAAATATTATTCAATCAATACAAAGTCATACACAAAAAACAACAAAAAAGCAACCACCTGATCACAGTAATGTACTTATGATTCCCCAGTTTTACTGAGTTAGCTTTCACGGTATTTGCACACAGTCATTATTGTAACTACCAACTAAATTCCCCGCTGCTCATATTCTGAACTCACAATAAGACCAGAAACACCAAGTGTCAGTGCTGAAGGAAGGTGGCCTTGAAGGCATCACAGGCGCCAAACCTTGGCTGCACTGGAACTAAACATCAACCACCACAGACAGACAAGCTCATTATCTCTCCTTTATGTGTGTGTGTGTGTGTGTGTGTGTGTGTGTGTGTGTGTGTGTGTGTGTGTGTGTGTGTGTGTGTGTGTGTG
>JAUESE010000001.1:11062235-11075514 GCA_032274725.1 Malacoctenus triangulatus
TCTGTGTTTGTGTGTGTGTGTGTGTGTGTGTGTGTGTGTGTGTGTGTGTGTGTATCTGGGTGGGTGTGTGATATAATGGCAGGCCACAGGGGGCAGAGAAAAATAGAGAGAGTCCAAACTCAGAGGTATTCTTTAGCTTTTATTATCATGATATTGCTGAGGGCAGGGAGACGAAGAGGAGAGACACAAAGATGGATGGAGAAAAGAGACAGATACCCAGTGAACAACCAAGGAAGAACAGACATGGAAAGACACACTTATCTCTTTTTTTTCCTCCGCTGGGCACGATAAGTTTAGCCCTCTGGTCTCCTCATTTTTGCATGTGTGTGTTTCTGGAGGTAATGTATATATAATTTATTGAAAAAACAGTATCTACTTACTCAGCTGCCATGCATTGATTATTTTAGTTGGTTTTAACAAGTGGTTGAGGAGCCCACCAATCTGCCGTTTTGCTCTCTGAGCTGCTTTGAAGCCAAAGTTCCAGTAGCTATCCAGCTTGAAATTTTAGTCTTTTTTTTTTTAGTCTGTGACAGAAGGTGAAGCGATGGAAACACTGATGGTTCCTTCCATCCAAGCTTCGCTCTGATGCCCAAATACAGACTGAGGGCTGGCCATCCACAGTAAATACTGCATGCAGCACGATGACGACCACGTCATCCACCAGAATGTCAGGGCCTGCTGCAGATTTTCTGCTCCAGACGAGGCCGGGATGAATCGCTCATTGTCAGGTTTTTTTTTCTTTCTTTTGTATATCCTTCCTCTCATTGTGTGTAATTGTGAAATCCCAGTTAGATCTATAAAAAACAGCCTCATCATGACCACTTTGCAAAACCCTTGTGTTGTGGTTCTATGCTGAGGATCATTTTGTGTAAGACTGGCTGCTTCTTTTCAAGACAGTTGTGACTATCTGGACAAGACAAGTCCTACAAAGAGCCAGCATGCTAATTGTAAAGGTGCTCTTCCATGCTAACAATGCATTTTTGAAATGGAGCCCCATCTGCTCCCACTGGAGTAATCATGTCCATTTGAGATGGTTATCATCACAGTGAGTGCCGAGCTAAAGACTGAACACACACTAAACCGCAGCTTCATGTTGCTTCTGCATCGCATGTCAGGCGGAGGATCAGCCGCTGTGGCTGACGCAGCTTGGGTCTATTTTGGTCCTGTGTTGACACTGTAAATACCACAAAAAACTCATATTGTCAGTGCCCACACTATATATTTTTTTATTACTTGTCCATCTGCCCATCTTTCTAAAACCTGTTGTCACTTTATGGCTGACTCAGAACCTCGGCAAGTGATATGGCGGTCCTCGGAGAACACTTAACCTCCAGGAGCTGCAATCAAGGATGCACCCGCAGGCCTTTTCTCTCTGCAACATACCTTCCCCTCTCCCAGAGCCTGAATTGCTTTGTAGTGAGTCTTGCTTCCAAAGTGCCAGCCTTGCCCCTATAAAATTGGGTTTATTAATAAGTACAAAAAAAAGAAAACAACTTACCGTGTTGAGGGAGTTCTTATTAGAAACTTTGTCACTGAAGGTTGCCCGCCTATCTGCACTACGCTGCAGTTCTGATAAACTTTGTACTTGTATACTTTTTGCCCTCAGCTTGGTTTGGGGTTAATTCCACGCAGAACAAACACTAACCACAACACATGTGACAGGTCAGTGCAGTGGCGTGTGCGTTGCGGGGCATCTGTGGATCAAAAGGTAGGTCACATTGTCTCTGTGACTACCGCTGCTCGCGACATCTGCTCTGTGAAGGAGCTGAAGGAGACCATCTGTCCGCAGCCAAACATGCAGATTAACGCACACAATTCATGGAGAGTTCTCCTCTGGATACCTGAGAAATGTACTGAAGGACTCACGACAAGAAGGAATATTATATAGTTGATAAGATTTAGACTTGAAGTACTCGTCGATGCTCCCGAAGAGAGCAACTGAACAACTTAACCTGCGTTAAATTGCGTGTGCATGTGATGAGATTGTTCATTTTGCAAGCATTTGTCGGGTGATTACCTTAGAAAAATAGTGCTATTAAAAATGTGGTTACAGTTGTATTTAAATGAGGAGCTTTGCATTTGTTATGGTTTGTGTCCATCCCAGTAAATTAAGGAGTTTTTAATGTCAATAAGCAAAGTATTTTAAATGAAGCTGGTGGTGTTGGTGGAATAAAAAAAAAAGAATCACAATATTGGGAGATGACCTGTCACAAAGTCAACGCTGTGAGAAAAAACAAAGTAGGAAGTCGAGAAGACTCAGAACATTGTCGTGCCTCGTCAATGTTATGCTGATGCACTGTTCTTTGTTGTATCTTGCAAGTTTTGCTGCATCACATTGTCGTCCGAGGATGTAAGAGCAGAGATGCCCGATCACACAGTCCCTCTGATGGTGTTCTAAGTGACATTTCTCTCCTGTTCTACTTGTTATTTCACCCTCTAGGGAAGCTAATAGCAAATGCTATAGCGCGACGAGTGGCTGGCAGCCAAACATCTCCATCAGATAATGAAGAGTTCACAATGGCTAAAGAAGAAAAAAAAAAAACGAAGGTGGATTCGCAAACTTTCAAAGGGAGCGAGAGCCAGGAGTGTTTGGATTTTAGAAACAAACACAAATAGATGCATTTTCTCTCACAGTCGATGGAAAAGAAAACGTGGAGTGAAATGGACAAAGTGTGTGTGTCTCCAGCTGGTGTGAGGTCCTCAGTCTCATCTATTTTGCAGTTAAGTTATCTACACTGGTCATTAAGTTTTTTCTAAGCATATGTGTCATCGGCATCAAACGCAGGCTCTCTTGAAGGGTTTTTTTTCCCCCCACGTGTGACAGAGGGTGTTTCTCCTGTCTCTGCGTTAAACAGACTGGTAATTAACTAGTGGTTTCTTATCTCCTTGTGTTGACAGAGTTGTCAAAAAAAGCTATGAGTCACGCAGACGGCGAGGGAAGTTTGGAAGACAATGCGGGCAGATACGGTTACATACGGAGACATGAGAAGACAGTGTTTGTATTTAACAATCTCGCCCTTCGAAGGCTGTAAAAAAAAAAACAAAAAACTCAATGAAACTCGCGAGAATATTCGCGTGGCTTCTATTCATCAAAAGCAGCCATGTATTCTCGTGTGACTTTTCGATGTCGCAGCGATTCATGACGCCACACATCCATCATCAGCACGGCTGCACAATAACTCAAATTTCTTATTCCCACGACATCAACAAGCGAGATACACATACAGCAAGAGATGGACGGAGCTGTGATGAATTATGTTTCTGTGCTCGAATGTTAAACTTCATACATGAGCGAAAGGAAGCCCACCGCACTGAATGCCAACTTTCAGATGCAAGAGTCTGACATTGTGTAAAGAGTTTAGTGAGGGTCATAATGAGGGGAATAACCGTCGATTTGAGAAAAATGACTCTTTTAAATGGAAAAGCTTCAGGAAGTCACCGTTTCTGGTGGCAGAGTTAAGTTGCCGAGGAAATTGTTCAACAGAGCGAGTTCAAAGTCAAAAGGCAAAATCACAGCAGTCAATTTCAAAATAAAACAACCAACTGTTTCATTTTTATTTCTTTACTTTTTTCCCCATTAAAAATTATTGGCAAGGAGCCTGTAGGTTCAAAAACATATTTCAACAAATCAGTCCAATCATACAAAAAAACTGGATTGTGCTTCGTTTTCTGGAGGAACAGATCAAAATGTTAGACTGTACCATTATACGTTTGAGTATAATATATCATATGTTAGCATCTCGTAACATTGCATTCACAATACTGAATAACAAATGCAAGCTTGCCTCACATCATGAAGCCCCAATTATCTGTTCGCTGAAGTGCCCAACATTGTCTTCACTGGGCGTCTGAGCCAAACGGCAGCAGGCTACAGTCTAATACCTGTGGTTAGAATTGGTTATTGTCGTGTGCACAGAGCAGCCTTTCAAAAGCATGTTCGGAGGGAAGCTAAGAAGGGGATGTGCAACTGGAAGGAGATGTTTTTAAGTACTTGAAAGCACAAACAAGTCATTCCTTTTCATATCCAGACCGCAAATCGGCATCAGAAAAGTGCAAAACATCGGGCCTTCAAAGTGGCTCCTGTCAGTCTGTTGTCACTTCGTCCTGACAGAGACATGAAGATGTGTTTGAACACATGACTCATACAGTTAAGTAATGATGAGAGAAAGAGAGAGAGGGAGATATAGAGGGAAACTGCTGGTTGCTAAGAGATTTCATTTATACATTATTTATCACTGTGTGTCATTGTCATGTCTTGCTGAGCCCTCTTTGCCCCGCTCCAGCTTCAAGTTTGACTTTCAAAAGTGTAAACAACAAAACGAGAGAAAGAGAGAGGAAGAAAAAAAAAAACACGTGATCACATGGAGACGACACAAGAAGCAGCAGCGCGCGGACAAGGCAGAGTTGACGCGGGGCAGCGAGCAGCGACAGCAGGGAGAATGGAAACACTGTGATGAGTGGGATCTCAGATGAGAGATAGTGAGTCTGTGGGAAAAGGAGAGAGAGCGAGCGAGAGAGGCCGAGACTGAATGGGATATCAGATGAGTGAGCCATTAGTCACTGCCTTCTTGCTTCCTGCTGTGACTGAGTTTCCATGGTGATAATTAGCATATCAGATGTTAACCCCGCCTCCACAGGCTTTAGTGCCTTGTTAACAAATTTGCTTCTGAAGCCGCAATAACTAAGAAAGCACAATGGAAACTGGATTAAAAAACATGTATGTATATATATATGACCCTTTTTTTAAGAAAACAACTTTTTACACATTTTGTTTTACTATATACTATAATACTAAATAGTATTTGCTTAGAACCTCCACTATCCATTGGCATCTATGTTTGAGCTTCCACTGACTATGTGGAGCATTGAAGAGGACTCTTAAGCTTGAAAACAAAGTTGACGACAGACTTTCAATTTGCTCTCACAAGCTGGTAAAGCTTTTGATTGATTCTGTTGAATGATTCTGAGTTTACAGCACTGAAAACACTCAAAACTATCGGCGTCTTTTGAGTTATTTGACCCTGCTGTTGAACTGGAGCATCCCATTTGAAATCTGGATACTCCCTCATTGTCGCTACTCAGCTCTGACAAGGATTTTTTTGATAATGTAACAGTAGCTGCACGGCCCTGACCTTCGCATTGTCACATAGGATCACACACTCGAAGTACAGAAGGGCCAACACTGAAGATGCTGCGCTGGGGAATCAACAAGCGGGATGGTAGTTCAATCTCCAGCCCTAACAACTCTATGTGTGATAGGACCCGTTAGTGACGGTCTGTTAAAGTGCCCTTGAACAAGGCAGCGAATCACAAACAAGTGCGGCGACGCTGCGCCCGCTGCCAGCCCTCTTCACCGCACCTTCTGAAGGGAAAGTTTTTGAAAGGACGATGTATTTTGCAATGAAAGGTGGCTGCTCACAAAACAATTCTAAAGTGCCCTTGAACAAGGCACTGAATTCCAAATTCCTCCAGGGGTGTTGCACTGCTGCCAGCCCTGTGCTCTGTGAAGATACGCCCCTGTGCATATATATAAGGAGGTTATGCACAAGAAAGCATTCGAGGTACCTAGTTGGAAAGGAGAGCCTTGGTTCAGAG
Organism: Malacoctenus triangulatus; assembly: GCA_032274725.1. NCBI lineage: Eukaryota > Metazoa > Chordata > Actinopteri > Blenniiformes > Labrisomidae > Malacoctenus > Malacoctenus triangulatus. Next base: position 11,067,831 of record JAUESE010000001.1, read on the forward strand.
GTTTCTCTTAAATACTGCAGAAAGGATTTATGTAAACCATGGCCCAATTTCATTCAAGTATTTACGGTGATTCTGGCTTTGTGTGCGAACACCAGCATATATATTTTGTCAGAACAATTTGTTTTTAAAGCCGTCTTTTAAATGGATCTGTACCACTGGAAAGACTGTCTTCCCCTATAAAATAGGCTGTCTTTCAAGTCAAAGGGGTGCGTATACTTTAGAAATTGGTTCTACATAACAAGAGAAAACCAGAAAGACTGAATGTCTTAGTCCAACAATGGAAAACGCTTCGACTGAGGTGTTTCAGGCTTGTTTTCTTCAAAAGAGGTTTGGTATTCAAACTTCTCCATGTCCAGCTAATAACTGTTGTACAGCCAGTGGCGTGTAAATGGAACGTGACGCCACGTTGGAACGTGACACCACGTGACACCACGACAACGGCACCAGAGGGGTTCACATCTGCGAGGATGTGTGCACTTGAGGTGGCCGCCTGTTTCGAGTGCGCCTCCTCGCCTGGTCTGCTGGTGGCTGTTAGTGTAATTGAGGAGACAACATGGTAGACAGACTGTTTTGATTTTCGAGCTGGCTTACTCTCGCCCTGACTGTTCGTGGAGGCAGTCATACAAAAACATGAAATGCAATCCTTTGTTTGAGACACGGCAATTTCCCCCACGCATCATCTGGTGGACCTCTACAGGAAACGGTGTGTGGAGCTGTGGGTGCAGGTAATTTGAAATGAAGTTAGCTCTTGTTCATTTCCATAAACTACCCACACTGTAAAGAAAAAAAGAAAACAAAGTTGGTGGCAGATCATGTTTCCCCTTAATTATTTGGAGAGAAACTTTGGCTCAGTTTTAGTGACAAACTTGTACCACATTCGTGACCCCGTGGTTCCTCTGGACACTCAGCAGAGTATTTGAAGAGGATATAAAATGGCTTTCATCATTGGGAGCCCTCTTGTGTTTACAGTGTGCTTATGTTGATCTGTCACCATACTCTCAGACCAGTAGTTGTTGATTGAGTGTCCGTGAGCTGAAGTCTTTGTGTTCCTATAGAAATGACCACTGAAAGTGAGCAAACGAAGACAGCTTCATACAGAAGCGATGCTTGGCATGTTTGTGATGACACATTAGGCTCACGAGATGAGGCGATGCGGAGTTTGGGTTTACAGGAACGAGACAATCCGATACTTCAACATTACTTCAAAGGAATCTTCAGTGACAAAACTTTTGACTTGACAATCTGGCCGAGTCTGAGCATGTCCACGTTTCCTGGCGAGCAGGAGTGCAGTCACGAGGGCCAAATTTTCCAGAAATTTGGAGAAAAAAAAACTTTTTAAAGAGGGGGGGGGTTGACTTTTTTCCAGCACTCTTCATGTAAAAGGCACATGTATGATGTTGAATTAAGCGGCTGACACAGTCACACATGTCCGTTAGAATTTGCTTGAACACGAGGCATAGCCTAACGGAGAGAAGTGATTGGATGTGGGCAAATCAGGTCGCTCCAGACACATCCACATATGGTAATCATCCCATATGTTATCTGCTCCAGAAACAGGGACCGTATGAGGAGTGCTGTGATACCGCAATCCCACATATTATAACCCAGTTGGGGTGGACACGAAATTAGGCAGCCGTACTCCAACTTTCTAGTAGTTTGGTGATAAAAGGAAAAGTGTTATGTTAGCATGAAAGTATCTCCATCATCGGTCCCTCCAGGCTGACTTATTGAAATTTGTTTTATCTCTTCCTCTGTCCATTTGTCCGTCTGCTTGTTATCGCTCGCAAAAGAAATATATAATTTGGGATCTCGGTTTGAGCCTCACACGGAGCCAGATGATGCTGTGTGTGTGAAGTGCTGCTGTAATGAATAATGTACCTCACTGTAAGTTCAGATACTGTCAGCCATATCTTAAAGCAATAAACCTAAATCCACACACGCTCACTTATTCTTTAATGACAGGACACAAAGATCAGAGAGCAGGATTTTCCAGCTGTAGGTCGGTTACCATGGCAACAGAGGAGAACGCACCGGAGACCTGTCACCATAGGAACCAATAGCTAGAAAGGGAGAGACAGAAAGACAGAGACAGGGGGAGAAAGGGATGTAAATGAGAGAGAGTTGGAGAGACAGAGAAAATGACAGGGAGGGAGGGAGAGAGAGAGAGGGAGAGAGAGAGGAGGAAGGAGAGTAGAAGAGAAAATGAGGGAGGGAGTGAAACTGTACAGAGATGTAAACAGAAAAAACTGAGCAAGAGAGAAGAAGCACGACATAATCAAAGTCACGAAGACTGAGAAGGGAGGCGGAGGGAAAAAAGAGAGACAGCTCAGAGAGCTTTGGCTGTATCCTGCCCCCCACCCCCCCCCACCCCCCCACTTACTACATGTGCAGCACCAACATGTTGGCAACATATGCTGTGATCGCATCAAGTACTGTATCTGTCATGTGCAGCTCACATGTCAGCATGATAAAAAAATGATTCCAGGCTGAAACTGATAATCTTTATCCCACGCATGCAAAAGCTGCACACCGTTGAGGTTGTGTTCTCCTGAGAGATTATGCAAAATCTGTATTTCCCTGTCAAGGGCAGCACAATGGTGGCATTACTCACAGAACGTTCCTGCTTGGTCAGTGTTTTCGAAACAGCGACCTTTGAATCACCACTCTGAGTTGCGCTGCTTCAGTAAAGCCACAGTAAAAATTATTTAGGAACTCCAGCTGCTCCTCTTGCTTCTGCCGGGGAGATTTTTTTATCAGAGTTTTTGTGTTTTCGGGGCGTCGAAAGGATCTGATGTGGGCTGCATCTGCCGTCCGCGAGTCACTCGGAGTTCAACGAGGATGACATTTTCTCCCATCGTGAAGTCACTTTTTTTATTGATTCATGGCTGAAGCTGCATTTCTTTGAGGTTGCAATGAAAGTGAGGTGCTCTCCTTTCGCACGACTTACAGTCGGGTGTTTACTGGCAGCTGTTCATAGTCATTTGCAGCCTTTTTAAAAATGCATGCTGTCTATTAGCCTGTTGCCTGCAAATGTATAGCAAGATTGTTGTGCCTACTTAGCATTAGGCTATGCCCCCATTTTTTTTCAGCTGCATCCACTTGTAGATACAACTGTATAATTTGTGCAAGCATTTTTTTTAAGCCAGAAAATTCTAGTATCTTCACAGGAGTTTTTTTTTCTACAATGAACATAAAGTTTCTCAGTGGCCAGTGGTTTAGCTGCGGGTAAAGTAGTGCTCTACACGGGCTGTTTAATACCTCGATATAGCCTTTTGCTCACTTTTATAGTCTTTGTTATGGATATTGCATTAGGTCTAATGTTGGTGCAAAAAAAGCAAAACAAGACAAATAGGAAGAATCAGAGGCTGCGGGGAGCGAAGAAGAAATAGAGAAATAAGTGTTGGGAAAGAAGGGACAATGAACACAACAATAGGGAACACAAAATAAGAATGGGCGGCAGAAAGGGCAAGCAAAGACAAAGACAGACAAAGAAGAGATTGGTGTGTTTGTGTGTGTGTCACAGCCTGGAGATTAGCGCTTAGCTTAGTTCTTATTCCAATCACACACACAGCCTAATGAGCTAATGGGCCTGACAACCAGACAGACACACACAGAGCCGGAGACGGGAAGGGAGCGAGGCGGGCGGATGGATGGAAAGTCACTATGCTAGTCAGCCATCCATCCATTCAGGCGGCCGTGCAGAGAGTCAACCTATTAGCCCCTCACCGCACGGCTAGGTCTGTGTGACTGCAGCAGATAACAGACGCGCAATATTCTGGTGGCGTTTTTACTGGGGGAAAAAAAACACCCCACCCCAAAAGAAAAAAAAAACCCTGACCGTTTTCCAGCCTGGACCCCGCTCTCACTTTGGGTCTTTCCCTCTTTTCTCCCCTCTTTTCGCCCGAATGCACAAGGACGCAGTCAAGCAGGTGCACACACGGACCAAAAACTGCTCAGTGAACGGTGTAAATTGCTAAGAAACTGACACTCTTGTTAGATGCTCTCTGCCCTCTTTCACCGTCTCTGTAGGCAAGATCACAACTCCTGCAGTATTTGATTGAATAATTTTTTTTTTTTCCTTTTTTGGCGGATTTGTCGAAAAAGTGTCGAGTCGACGGCGTCCTGTGAGTAAGATCACTGGAAATTACTTTCACAATTAGCACTGCCTGCGGTGCCAAGTTCCAGCTCTCCTGGCAATTCTCCATATGAGTCACTAAAATAATTGTCATTTTGTCCAAAACTCAAAAATAAAGCGGACTGGGAAGGGGAAACGGAAGAAAAGATCGAGGTGCCTCCGAACTGCTCACGCAGCCAACTGCTGATAGCTTTGGCCTCAAAGAAAACACGATCGTCATTATTATCATCATCACTCCTCTCTAATCATCATCCCGGCCATAATCAGAGCTTCTCCCACATGGCTACTGGGTTGTCTTTTACTTTCTTCACTCTCACTCTCCCGCTCAGCTCGTGTTTGGAATACATTGTGGTGATTTCTTCGACTGCTCTTTGTTCCATGAAACCATTTTTTGGAAGTTTTAACCATTTCATGATGAGCTTCACTGCCATCAGGTCAGGAATCTGACTGTCAGAATACTTCACCGTGTTTGTAATCTTGGTAAAACAACTAGAAACCAGCTTTTACTTTTTATTGAGCCCCGATTTGTTGTGTTCTATCTGTGCGGTGAAGTTTGTGAATACATCAACGATGAGACGTCCACCTTGATGCGAGCGGGATCATCCAAAAATTGAGCTTTGAATGCATCGGCTGATTGGAACCAGAGAGGCTTTAGAAGATCAGCCATCTCTGATGTTAAATCTGCAGAGATCCTGACTGAGTAACTGAATAATTACCAATCGCCAGACCTCCCATGGTAATAATGTCGTCCATGGAGGCCAGCGAGATTTATGCATGGTCTCACGAGCTGACCACTTATGCTGTTTAGGACTTCGGCATGCTTTTCTAAGCAGCGTGAGGGCTTTGAAAGACGTGATGATTGCCGGAGCTCTTAAAACAGATGAATGCTGCTAATTAGCATTCACACTGCTGTGTAAGACGCCGTTCTCATTGTAAGTTGACAGATCGAGTTCTTTTGGATGCTCCTTGTTTTTTTAAATCTTTATTTGCTTTTTAATTCTTTTTATCACAGAATAAATATACATCTATTTTGGTTATAATTATACAATTTTCAGTAAACAAGTGGTGTAAAAATCAAGTATCTTCATATTGGAAAGCATATTTTTGTGTTAGCCTAGTTTGCATTAGTCACAATTGTTTTCTCGACGGACAAAAACGAGAAAAACTCCTTCATAAACAAGGCCACACCAATGTTTATATGCTCTATAGAAATAATATTTCATCAATCAATTGTGTTTTTTTCGTCAGAAGTGATGAAAATGAACAGATCACCAACTACATGCAAAAGGATGTGTCGTCTTTTTGTGACATTTTCATCGTGTTGTTCCTTGTTGCTACACGTATTCATACACGTGTGCATGTGTGCCTGTGGATTGACAGGCCAACTGTTGTTGAATTTACTGGACATCTGGACCGGTGTTCATTATTGCTGATGGTTCTCTTTAGGAAGCTGCAACACAGCGAGAGAGAGGGGAGAGGAGGGTGAGATGGAGTGAGAAAGAGAGGGAGAGAAAGAGTCAGAAGATGACAGCAGCGGCATCAATCACTTTGTCAACGAGCATCCTTCACCACCTCAGTACTGGGGGACAGCTGTTCGTGTGTGTGTGTGTGTGTGTGGGTGTGTGTGTGTGTGTGTGTGGGTGTGGGTGTGTGTGGGTGTGTGAGCATGTGGGTGTGTTAGACATCTGTGTGATCAGCCACTGCTCCGTCTCACACATTGAGTGAATTTTGAGAGTTTTGTTCCTGTAATAGAACTTTATTAGACTCTTGCTGGATTTTTTTTTCCCAAACCCCAGGCGGGAGTGACTGTAGTAACTGCAGCAGCTTCTCTGTTTGAGCGCCGACACATTCTGCTGTTTCTCCAGCACATGTAGAAAAAACAGAAAGCCATCTTAACACAAGCTTTCGCACAGCACGGCAGATGATGGATCTTTCTGTACGTCAGTGGACAATATGTACTTTCATTCTCTTAAAGTAGCAACATATGCCTTATGATAGAGCTCTGGCAGTTACAGAAGGCAGCTTACTTATTCATGTTTGCTGGGATTTATGGGTCTGCACAAATCAAGGTTAACTGTTTGGATGCATATGTTCTCAGAGCAGCACAGGGTAAAGTGGTTCGTATTGTCATGCAACACCAAAGACCCCTTGGTTTGATTTCCAAACAAGGTTTTACCTAGCAGTGTTTTTACTGTGCCTCTGGTTTACTCTGACAAGATGCAAGAGACTTCTTGGATCTACAGAAAAAAGTCAAAAATTGTGCTTTAGATCAGTGAGTAATTACTTGAATGCGACAAGATGTGCGGATGCTGACTGTTGGTAATAAATTTGTATATTCATGGCACATTTCGGTTTCTGTCGGGGGCTCCTGAGACAGAGTGAAATTTAATCCTTAAACACATTTAAAATGCATCTTTTACCCAGTTTGCAACTCATCTGTTTGTATTTCTGTAATGTAAGTCATCAATCTACAATGAAATATCATCTTCAGTGTAAAATATGAATATTCAGCAGTCACTGCAGGCTCAGCTGTAACTTCTTTCTGAGGTAATTAAGAAGACTCCAATTTATATGAATGTTTTTTTATGTGATCTTTTTGTTCACATACAAACATCTCATATGTATGCAAACGGACACACTCTAACACCCCAGCATTGACTCTAAATCTTTCTTTGCACTCTTCAATCCTGTTTTATCTCATCCTCTGTGTTCACACAGATTGATTGGCAGTCTGTTTCAGATGTTTGAAAAGCAGAGAGTGCTTTATGCAACATTTTGTCAAAAATCTAAAGAAGATTAAAAAAGCACATCTTCATCGCAAATCCACCATAAGCAGTGGTTTTGCAAACTGAGGAAGGAGAAAAACAGAAGCCTTTCTGGTGCTTCTTATGCGTCGACCTGGAACTCACCAGTAAGGAAGACAGAACCCGCGAGAAGGACAGAAACCTACGTTTCAATCGCTTTTTTTTCCCTCTGTTGCTTAATGTGTCTCTCTCCTCCTCCACAGTATTTATCCTCCTCTGCCTCTGAATTACCCTCTCATTTTTCCTCTCTGTGAAAGTTACACTACAGCAAATGATTCTGTCTTTGGAAGCCTGGACGGTGTTTTACAGCGAATATTGGCTCTGTAATTTAATGAGACGAGTCAATGCTACAAGCATATGGAAGATATTGATAAATAATATAGTATTCTCTAACCCCTCCTACACTCAGCGCTTTGCTCTGCTGCTGAAACAAAGGACTATACACACAACCACAGACCAGCACACTCACGCTTACCAAGTGGGACGTCATCATACATTTCTCAACTTGGTGGGTTTTCTTATCTGCAAAGACTCTGTGAATTTATAAAAATCAAATCAAACAACAAGCAGAGAAACAAACACACACACACACAAACGCACAAATTCAGACACCCGTGCGCGCTGTACTCAATCTTCTGCTATCTAAATACAAACCATCCCGCCCAAGACCGACCCCACCATCTCACAAACTCCCCTCCTCTTCATCTTCTGTAACTTGCTGTATCTCCCCCTTAGACACACACAC
>JAUESE010000001.1:11117102-11142751 GCA_032274725.1 Malacoctenus triangulatus
CCCCCCCCCCCACACACACACACACACACACACACACACACACACACACACACCACACTGAACTCCAGTCCGATTCTGCAGCGGTTCATTGCTGTGCAGGGTTCCATGACTGCTTGTTAGGTACCAAATTGCTGTTCATTATTATAGCAGACAAAGAAAGTTAAGTTACATTTCAATAGTGTTAGTGTTGCTGGATTGATGCGTCTGTGTACATTCAGCATGAAAGCTCCTCAACCGCGACCAAGCATCGCTGCTCCAGCGATAAAGGACGTGATTTCCTCTGAGCTGGTATTTTGGTAAATCATTCTGTGCATGTGGTTTTTACACATGATCAGTTCCCATATGGTCTTTTGACAAGTGGTCAGGATGTGAGAGGAGGAAAATATATTGGCCCTTATAGGGTTGCCCTTCTCTGCTCCCAACAACACATTGCAAAGTTGAACTGAATGTTTTAACAGATTTATTCGATTTAATTTTCTGTGCTGTCGAAGTAATTAATGTTTTTTGTGGTTTATCTTCCAACAAAGCTAATTAACATGTACTTCTGATTGTGTAATGATGTTATGGCTTTCCTCAAGGTATGGAAGCCTCAATATTTGTTTTTGGTGAAAATCATTGCTGCTTTTTACAACACTAACTTTTCAAACAGTATGTTGTATGTTGAGTTGTTTTTGTTTTGTTTTTTTTCATCACACGTAAGCTCAAGCCAAGCATCTTGCTTAGTTTCTTTTGTGATGCTGCGTTTTGTTGTTTTTTTTTTTCTTTTTTGTGAGGGGACCTCGTTGCTGCAACAGTTAAACTGGTATGAGCTGTCCATCACCACAAATTACATTGTCACCCCATTTCTCAGTGTGATGATGATGATCGCACAGAGTGAACCAAACGCATCAGTGACGTGCAGCGTAAATACTCATCAGTGTCGGTCGTAATGGAAAGACATTCGCTGATAGCAGTCTAATTATCACATTATCCCAATTCAAGGGTTTTTTTTGCTTTCGACTATAATTTGGCAGCCTGGATGTCCATAATTCACTGTATGAGCTCGGTCTTTGGCTCCCGTTCCTGAAACTAATACCTTTCTATTAAAGGAGTCTGTCTGTGCTGATGCATTGACGTCCCAAGGTCAAACCTCTTTTTAGGTTCTGTGCAGTCTTCTATTAGCGATAGAACATGACTTTTTTTTTGGTTTATTTCTCTTTTCAGAGTTTCGATGGGAGAAACACCCCTAAACTATAATCTAAGACAATCAAAAAAAAACTTCCTGAGCCCTCAGCATGCTACTGCTGCTGTTGCTGCTGGGTAGTTTTCTGCTTTATTGCAAAACACTTCATAATGCAATTTCCACCGAGCTGTCACGCAGGTGTTGCTCACACCTCGTATGCAGTTTATTTTCTTAAACTATCCAGGCGACAGGTCAACAGCACTCAAAGGTGCTGTAACACCTCAACGAGGGAGTTTTTTTTCACCAGACAGCAGCTGTTTTCTTTCCTACCACTTAAAGAAAAAGGTCACCCCGGGGCAGAACTGCCACACATAAACATGGGCCACATCTGGGCACTTTTAGGGTGCAGCCAACAGGCGAGTATTGTCTCTCATCTATTTTTAGCTTGACGAGTGCTTCGTCTGGAGCACCACTTGTCAGAACATAAAAAAGCAATAAGTCAAAATACCTGAACTATAAAGCGTTTTCATACGAACTCAAGATTCGGTAATTGCTACAAATGTGGTCCCCATGGTGGAGTGATGAAGCCGTTTTATTGTAGTGCAGATGTAATGACCTTGCTCCACACTTCTGACAGGAAATGTGTCTCTTGTGGTCATGTTTCGAGGAATTAAGTCCGTCTCTTCAACTTTATCTCTGTCACAGCTTCTCCCAATGTCGCAGCGCCGTGTGAAGTGCTAACGACTTAATTGGTAACCAGCCGAAATGCCAGTCGGTTGGAGGTTATCCATCCAACATCCATCCATCTTCGTTTTTTTTTTGTCTCAGGGTGCTAGAGCTGATCCCTGCAGGGTGCACCTCGCACAGCTCAGTGGTTTATCATAGGGAAAATACAGGGAGTCACACGATCACACCAACAAGCCCATTTTAATCTCTCCACAATTAAAAGTCACCGGTGGACTTTGCATACATATTTTGTTGGAGGAAACCAGAGTAATGCGCTCCACACAGAAAGGCCCCACTGGGATTGAGCCATTCAGCACCATGTGGGCCTGAAATAGATTTCTACTTCATATACAGAGTATTACCTGAACAAGTTCAAGGTTTTCTTCTTTTAACAACTTTTAATCAATCTCTTCATCATTTACATGATTTACTTTTCCCTTTTTAATAGTTTTCATTGACTCTTAATTTTTCTGTGTATTCAATCCATTTTACAATATTTTATAACATTTGGTGATATTTTGGGATGTTTTTACTGTTTTTAAAATATTTTTCATCGCCTGATTTCATGTTTGTTTTTTTTTATGTATCACACCAGCATTTCTCCAAACACATAAAGTTGCAGTCCCATTGTCTTCCGTGGTTGTCTTTATGTTTAATGGTGTGTGTCTGTGTGTGTGAAGGTATGCACGTAAATGTGTGTATTTATGCAACTATGCATTTGTTTGATGGACTCATTGAGGTATCAGCTTCATCTGTTTATTCTTGGTCTGAGCTGTGGATATTCATCATCTTCCACCTGAGTTGAAAGGTGGAACACTGTTGGGAGGCACAGTGAGCAAGATGAATCTGTGTCCAGCGAGCATCGCAGATTCTGAGTTTCCCCTCAGTAATCCTCTTTCCTCACACGGTCCGGAGACATGTAGGTCGAGCGGACTGTTAATGAGTGATTGTATATCTATGTTAGCCCTTTAATTGCCCGGCCATCTGTCTCGGGCTGTGCTCTGCCCTCTTGTTAGTTTAAACACAGACTCCGGCTCTTGAGAAGCTGAAAAACAATGAACATGCAAAGACCTGAAATGAATGGACGCTTCAGGCCTCCATGCCGAGAGAGTAGCAAATTCCCGCCTTGATTTATTTTAATGAGGGCTGGGCAATACACCACAGCAGCCACCCTCATTACAATTAGTAGAACAGTCATAATTCATGAAATATGTTATTTTAGAAGAAATAGCCGTGTTTTAACCAATCAGCCAACTCTTCAGCTTTCCTGCTGTTGTGGCCTCAAAGCATATTCTGTCTTCGAAAGTTGTCACTGCTTTTCTTATTTGACAGTTAAGAATATAATTGACCAGCAGTGGCTGAGTGTACGTCCTGCCGCTGTAATTGCTGCTTTCCAATATTGTCGCCTCTCAATTGAACAATTTGAACTTGGCCCGAGTTCCATTGGGTCATTGAAGTGAGTAACAGCTCAACACAGGTGGGATCTTCTTTGGAAAGCAACCTGAAACTGATCGAGGTGATTATCTTAAGCTGCATCTTGTTGTACCAGAATGATAGTTTACATAATACCGATTGACTTAATAGACAGAGGCAGGTTTGATTCTTGTAAACAGTTCACTGTCCAAACTCATCCATTGATTTCAGTCCAGTTCAGGCCGATCAGCGACCTACAGCTTCTTGACGTCCCGTTTTCAGCTGGACTAAGTTTACCTGAAACCTCCGTCTGTTCGGTACTAAAAGGTACGGTTGAAGATATTATCACCCAAGTTGAGTACAGCTGAGCTGGTTTGAATCGGGGGGAAAAAAACCTCAAGAATCCCTGGCGTGAAATTCCATGTGCGATGCGATGCACTCTAAAAATGATTTAGAATTCTGTTTGGAGCTCCAGTGACAAACAAAAGACCACCTGGAATTTTGACCAGCCTGGTAATGGGGGGATTTAATGAGAATCTTCTCGTAAATTTTTAATTTTCAGATTGTTTGTTTTGTGTAAATGGCTGCTCTTTCAAAATAACTTCACCGGTTAGTTCAACAGCACTGTTGGTTGTTTCCTCAGAGGAGGTTGAGCTGCTTTTTTTTTTTTTTTTTTTGAACTTGTATGTTTGCCTGAAAGGCTAAAAGTAATCTATTGGATAAAAAAGCCCCTAAACTGCATTGTGGCAGCGCACCAATGACTCAACGGAGCTGCGCAACCTCAGCAAGTGACTACTCACACACTCAGCTCTCTGGACAGCTGTTCTGCCTCTGCACTACCTCTGACGGAGGAGGGGGTCACCTCAGTGCAGTATGCTTGAAACTTTTTTCTTGACAGTTTATTTTTGACTCCAGGTAGTAGAAATGCATTAAGGCTCCAGTAGACTCCCTGTTATAAAATATGTAAAAAAAATAAATAAAAAAAAGTGCACCATCTCAGCCTGAGCTGCATCAGGACTGCAGAGGAATAGAGTATGACACCCTGGCCCCAGTCCCATTGGTACCCTCAGTAGACCCACTCCCCCCCCCAAAAAAAAGACTGTCTGGACATCAGGACAGTAATATCACGAAAGGAAGGTCCTGAAAAAATCGGTAATAAAGTGTCCAATCAAGAGAAAATCCTCATCATGTTTGTCCAGTGAATCGACTGTAAATCCTCAAGCTGAGACCAAGTTAGTGGTTGTCAGTGATGTGCAGTTTAAAAAATACCTTTTTGAATAATTTCTGGGTGCTTAAGTGTGTGAATTATGTTTCATGTCATTTGAGGATTCAAACATGTTTAAAAAAAAAAAAAAACGGATTCCAGCTTCAAAGCATCAAAGGTTTCACTTGATCTGTCATTTTCAGTCATTTTCAGCTGTCGAGTGGATCAACTCCATCCCCCCAGTGTGCACATGTATACGTGCTGAGCATCATCGCTGCTCAAACAACTTATGTAAACAAGCTGTTCCGAGCTGCACAGGATGAAACTGTGGTGTAGAGAAATTTGAAGAAAAGGCTCCGTTTACAGCTGAGCGTCCAATCAAACCCGCAGTAAAAGTTCTGGGTGGTCTTTTTAAAACCTTGATGGTATCAAGAAAATAGCCTTGTTGTGGTTGTTGGGGTGGGATAACAATAAAGAGGTTGCTGTTACACCAACGCTGTGATCAGAATGGAACCTACACCCATGTGTCCCACTCTACGCAGAGGTCACGTCAGCTTATTTGGTAGCCGCAATGGCTGACTGAACGTAATTCATTAGATGGGAGCAGTGCCGGCATTTTGAAAGGGTTCCAAGTCCAATCTTAGTTTTTTTTTTTTGGGGGGGGGACAACCTACAACTCCACAACAGCATCGTAAGTATGGCAGGATTACTGCCCGCTGACAAAATAGTGCAGCCAACCTATAAAAGCATCTTTCCTTCCAAAGTGCCATAAAGCAGCATGACTGGCCTTGACATCCACACCTTCAGTATAAAAGTAGAGTTAAAGTCTAAAATACGTCTTTTTGAAGCTTTGAGCGATTTCACCACGTTCAAGAAAAAAACAACTACATGCCTGTTTGTGGATATACAGAAAAACGATGCATTTACCAGTTCATTTATATTAATGTGGCAAATTCTCCCCACTGTCGGTGCTCAGCAGTGACTCAGTGCAGCTGCAGCCTCAGTTCATTGGAAACTAGTTCACCCAATTAAGGCTGCGTGTTCCCTGGTACTCTGACTGAGGTCACAACAGCGAGGGCGAGATCAGAAGGCACAAAATACTTTTTCAGTTCTGACTTTTTTTTTTTTTTCTTTTTGTGGGTCAGTGAAGAGGTCATACCAGGGGATGCATGTATCTTGTTATTCCCTTTTCGGTGCATGAACACAACTCCGGCATGTCCACTGACTTTTACCAGCAGGAGGATGATCAGTGGTTGATGGGCCGTTTTTTTTTTTTTGGGAACCTGAAAGAAAATCAGTGGACCACTTTGTGGTTTGCTTGGTTTAAATATTGCAGTGAAGCCATGCACAGGGGAGCATATGATTATACGCAACAGAAATGTTTGAAGTAAAAGTAGTGACTCGTTTTTGACTGGTTTTCAAGGTGAATTTCAGAAAAAATTTCCACTTGCAGAAATAATTTGAAAATGTCAATATAAGTGTTGCAGCGTACAGGCAGGGTTTTTTTTTTGGGCTAAATCAGAGATGCCTGGTCCCCTACTTATGAACCACTGTATGAGTTTCATTCCAGAGTAAAGGTGAGGGAAATAGTTTCTCAGGCTGCGATCATTGTGCCCTGAGGAGACCTTAAAATACACAGCTTTACAACTTTAGTCGCTGATTGACTGGGGGCCCTTGTTTCTGTGTGTGTGTGTGTGTGTGTGTGCACGCGCGCATGTGTGTGTGTGTTAGATTGCTTAGTGCTTTTAACAATGTTTAAATGGCCTATTGAGCTGCTCTCAGATGCTCCGATGCTTGCTAATGATCTCGCAGTGATAACGCTTCACTTTTCCCTTTAAAGAGCAACCATCCTTTAACAGAAACTTTTCTGATCTCAGACCCATTAAGTTTGAATTTCACAAGTAAATCCTCACCGAAAAAAAAAAATGGCGATGCTCGCGACAATAATGTGTCGGGATGAACTGTGAGAGCTGTCATTAACCCGAAGACTTCTTCATGTGTACTTTTTGCTTTGAGTGAGGCTTTGTACAGAATTAAATAACCTCATAGACGTTTCTTTCTCTTGAGGTTTCTTCTTGCTTCCCTCTTCTTTGTTTCTTCCTTTGGTTTAGAAAATAAAGAAGCCAATCTAATGTAGTTTGGGGTTGCAGGCTGCTCTTAATGTCTCTCTAAATGGGCCCATTTGGATCTATTGAACAGCGCTGAGCTTCTCGTTAATGACCTTACTGTGATAACGCTTCAGTTCCCTTCTTTAAGTCTGCGACTGCCATGCAGTCTGCCTTGAGAGTCTAGACACACACGCGCGCACACACACACACAAACACAAACACAGTCCCACAGTCACAAGCATAAACAAGGACAAAAAACATATAGGCCGAGGAACGGGGCCAAACTGAACCGACACCTGGAAAAATAGACGAGCTGTGTTTATTCTGCCTCAGTTGTGATGACGGGCATACCTGAGAAAATCACCTCTTGCACACACACATTAGCACACTTGGATGTGCAAAAGAACCCTGAGTGTTTCTGCTTCTGTTCCACTTCACTCTCTGGCTTCATGGCCTCAAGCTGCCGTAGCTGCTACTGCTGCTGTACGCTTTCGCCAACAACCTTTGAGGAAAGACATTTGAGACAACAGAGGACAGAAAGTCAGGATCTTTCATTGTTGAGATGAGCCATTTTATCTGTGTTCAGAAAAAAATCATGTGAAAAAATTTCTTTTTCGAAATATCCCTGAAAACACTGAAGAAAAGCATGTTGGCCTGAAGTTAACTCTGCTTTTTCTCTCTTTTTTGTCCACACAAACCAGCACCAGAGCACTCGGAGTTACTGTGTGATCCATCCACTTTTTTTGAAAAACATTTAATTAGTGTCGAATCTCCGTGAATGCATATTTAAAAAATATTCTTTCGGACTCTGTAAAGAAGAAAACTGCAGCCCTGCTTCAGGGGATCATATCAAATAGAAAACAATGTGATACAGTGAAGAAAGGGCAAGAAAAAGTGTCTATTTGGTTTGAAGGTTGTTTTTTTTTGTTTTCTGAAAAGCTACTTTGTTGCTGACAGTATTTTAATACTGCCTCTAAAAAATATCCATAAAACGTACATGGAAACTCCCAGAGGAGGACGACGCAAAAATACCGACAACTAAAGTCAAATGTTTTATCGATGATTCTCCTCATTTGCTTGTATTGAAGAGGTAACACTTCGCTATGTTTTGCATTTTTTCCTCATTATTTGTAACCTTTTTAGAAAAACCAAATTGGATTGGCTGCAACATTCAGCTCACACTGAGGCTGTAAAATGATTTCTGTTCCTATTGGCCTCATTATCGGTTCACATCTTGAATGTACATCGCCGCTGTCAGACGCAAACATGCTATTTACTAGTTGATTATTTAAAATTCAGTCTGCGCTGTTTTAAAATGCTGTTTGCATGTGCAGGAGTGTGTTGAAACATACGCGGGTACCGACCGGTTTACACATTCATATATGGGTCTATTTCCATTGCCGGCATGATGGCATTACAATCCCCATCCTTAAACATTATCTGAACATTTGCTGCCCATTTTTATCTTGACAAAGTGCGGCCTGGGGGGGCTTCGCACTGCATGGCTGATTCCTCTGTGTTAAAATGGTTCGCCTTATCACCTGCGGTAAGGTTTTACTCCGCTGTAGTGTGATTTGCCATGTGATGGATTCCTGCCCGCAATATCACATGTTCATGGTTCATTTTAGTCTCCCATAATACAGCAGAGGCTGGCTGATTGAGGACAGCCTTTTTTTTTCCCCCTCCTTTGCGGAGAACTCCTGAACACAGCAGAAATCTGCCATCATCTGCGCTGTCAGTGATGTGATCTACAGCTAATAAATAATGGACAAGCGGCAAATAATAGAAGAGCGGTATTACTGCATTTTGGAGCGCGCGGTGGATTGATGACCAGAGTCCTGCACGCGTTCCACTGCAGCCGCAAAGGTGCCTGCGAGGAAAGGCGTTTAACACTCAATTCCTCAGTGTTGGCCCGCAGAAGGGTGTGCTCGCAAGGCGATGAGCGCGTCGCATCGTGGCTCGTGTAACTACGCATTTCGAGAGAGGAAGCTGCGAAACAAAAGCAAGCATGCTTCAGATTCAGAGCATTGTTCTTCCTTTTTCTCTGGATGAAGATGCACCGTTGACAGTGACAAAATGTCAGCGTCCCAAGAATTGTTCAACCTTTTGGCTTAGCGATTTTAATTAGATGATTGTCAATGGTGAAGACAACAACGCAGGCATTCAGTTCCTCCCATTGGAAATATCAAAGCTTGAGCTTGACTGAAAAAACGTGCTTATTTTCCCCCCTGCCAGACTGAGAACAGGAATCCCACCCAATTCATCACTCTTCCTGGTTATTTCTGCTGTTTTTCCACTTTGAATAAACAAGGCTGTATGATTTCTCACTTGATGTATGATTCATTTCATATTGCGGCATGCCCAGGTTCTCCTCCAAAGTCCTTAGGATTGATGGTGCAATCTGCTCCATCACTTCCAAACTTTTCCAACATTTTTTTGGACACTTTCTAAGAGTGCACAGGTGTCAGCCAAGTTCACGGCTGGATTAATGGGGCTGCTTGCTTCACAAACATGTTGCACAATCTTAGTCGAAGGGAAATGGAAAAGTTTCTTCTCTACACGACTGTAATAGAGGTTTCTTTGTGTCACGGCTGCGACTGCTTGTCATCTCAGTGAAACACTTGTGTAAAAAAAGCCTTCTTGAGAATAAATGATATTAGGTCATTGTTGGTAACATGAAATGTCTAATATCATAGAGTGTTTCTTCTGCTTGAAAGGCATTTCTTTGTGAAACACCTCCTCCTATTCAATAGCAGGCTTTCAAAGTTCCCCTGCAGGACAATAATTAGCTGTTATTGCTTCATTGTCGAGCGAAAAAGCAGCAGATCAGCGTTACAGAAACGTGGAAGTTTCTCTGCAGCTTTCTCTCTCGTTGCTTTTTACTTTCTCCTTTTTTTTCCATATGCCAGATTGTGTAACTGTTTCCATGTGTGTTTTGGTGGCGTTGTGTTGTTTTTCCCAGGTAATAAAGCTGTCGTTTGAAGAGTTTGATCTGGAAAGAGGATATGACACGCTCACCGTGGGAGACGGAGGGAAGATAGGAGATACCCGGAGAGTGCTCTATGTGTAAGGAGCCCTTAATGTATAATATGTCCCGCAAAATATAGAGATGATGACATGCAACGGTATACAACGAGCTAATGGTGGCAATCACAGCAACAGCTGGAGATACACATTCAGTATTGTCTGGAAAGATATCGGATATATAGGGCCGCGTCTATGCCACCCACTTTTAAATTGAGTTGAAACTGTCGCGATAAAGTTACACGTGTAAGTCTGTGAATGAATGCAATAGTCAGAAAGCAAGCAACACATTTGTGCTTTGAAGAAAAATGCAATGAAATGAAACTGTTCAAGCTTGTGAAAGTAAACCACAAGCAATGTCAATAACATTTTGGTTTGTTTGTGTGTGTGTTTGTGCACAGTCTCACAGGCTCCAGCGTGCCGGACCTCATCGTCAGTTTGTCCAATCAGATGTGGCTCCACCTGCAGTCAGACGACACAATCGGCTCTGCGGGGTTCAAGGCGGTATATGAAGGTACTTTCAACCGACCTCACCGGTACCCGACTGTTGACCCGACCTGAGCTACAATCTAATCCTTTGACTGGTCTTCACCTACGTCCACATCAGGGATGACACATCTCTCAAAGATGACAGCAATTGTAATGACACATTGTTCCTTTGAAAGTCACGAAATTAAATACATTTTGTTTGATTGTTTCTGGCTACTTTTGGAACTGATGTTGAGCGAAAGATGCTGAGCTGTTGCACACTCATTGACACAGCCGTCCATCTTTAGACCAGAGGCTTTGGAGTTTTTCCCAGCGCTCACTGGGCATGCTGCACCTGAGGCGGGTCAGTAGGTCGTTCAAGGTCACACACACAAATCCGAACAATAAGCCACTTTTAGATTCACACCTGTGGACACCTTGGTGCCCTCTTAACAAGCTCAATTCAAAATCCATTAGTTGTAGCAGTTTCCATTTTGTCATGTCCGTGCAACTCGGTGAGTAAACGCTACTGCACAAAATTAAATTCACTTCAGACACCCAGTGAAAGAGAGAGAGGGGGGAGAGGTAATTTGATGGATATAGTGACAGACTAAAAGGGACACCAAAAAATTGACAAGATGGGACAGAGAGCGACAAAATGACAAATTGAGTGAGAAAAAATAAACACTCTCAGAGAGACGGAGAGAGGCAGAGGAGGGAGCGAGAGGGGCCGAAGGTTGTGCACCGGGTTCTGCTTAGCTATGTTTGATTCAGTGATGCTGCTGACAGCGTTGTCCAGGGTCAGTTACTGTTCAAGGGAATGAAAACAGTTACTGGACTTCAGCATTTGTAATCCTGATGGGAGACATCCCGCTTTGTGTTACAGGGTTCATTTGTTTTAACATGAGGCAAAAGGTGGCACTGAACTCAACCAGGACTGAGACTGCATTACATTTATCTTAGAAAACTCTCTGAATGAAACAGACGAAAACAGACAAAACGTGTACTTTATCTTTACTCTACAAACAAGAAACGTTTCTCAGAACATCAGAGTTCCTCTCAGTGACGATTTTGCTGATGAACAAGATTAATCATCAGAGTGACACAATGTGGAACAAAGAAATTTTCATCATTCAAATAAAAATCTGAAAGTTAAAAGAGTAATAATGATCAAAAAGAAGTAAAGATACAATCATTTTGTGCAAAATGTGTATAAAACAATTGGGATAACAAGAGACCGATTCCAGTCTTTGGTACAACCTCATACGTAACATGTAACAGCCAGTGCAAAGACAACATTAGTCCCTGTACAAGCAGGCAGTGTTGTCAACACACTCTCCAACCCACAACAATAACAAAAAGTTTCCTAAAGTGCTACAAAACAGATGCTGAAGTCATGTACTGCCGTTGCCAACTGCTCAAGCGTCTAACCTGACATTAGAAATTTCACAAGAAGTGATTTATATAACTAAGTGAAACTCGGAAAGACAGGGAAAACAAACAAACAGCACTTAATGACCTCTAGAAGATATTGTAGTTTCTATGTTTCCCAAGGAGAGCTAAACCGCCCGTGGTATGTTATGGATGTGTCCTTGTGTGAATATACGCGTTGCTGTCAAATCCTATATTGTCACAATACACACTCGGATCAGTGTAAGCCTCTGCTCCTGCATTATCAGCCCTGAAGGGAAAAAAGCTAACATGTGCGAATATGTCCGTGCCTGAGTTGTTTTTGAATAACATCATACTGCACTTATCAATCGCTGCAGCTCTATGTTTGTGTTTCTCTTTGTGTTACTCTGAAAGAGAGATCATACACACTCACGCACACCAACACACACACACTCACGCACGCACACAGCATAATGACAATGGAGCTCTGCCGTGAAGAGATGCTGCTGCCAGGTTTTCAGGCTGATGGCAATTTCTGTCAGAACACCAACAATGTAAATAATGTATTAAAGGTTTTAATCTCATCAAAGGACTGAAAATTTACATTGGATGTTGGTTTTTTTACAACTAAAAACAGCCAGTGTGAAATTTTACTTCATGTTAAATAATGCATCTGTACATCATATTTGTTGCTTTTCATAGCATTAAAAAAAGCAACTTTAATTGTGTGTTTGAAGTGTTTTCCACAGAGATACAACAGTGTCCTCAGAGACACACACAAATGTTGAAAAAACAAATGTTTGTCGCTTTATTGTTACAAAAAATAACTTTGAGCTTTAAAAGAAAAAGAATACTTCAATTAAAGTTGTGTCATTGTTCGACATCTGTTTGCTAATTTTAAACACAAGTACCTTTCTAAACGATTTATCACCGAGTGATCAGACAAACTAGAGATCATAAATTGTTTAATGTTGAGCAGTCTCCTCTCCATAATGAATGCAATCCATTTTCAGAAATATCTATAAATATTGTTTGTTTTAGTATTTATTTGTTCCCTCTTCAAAAGATCTGAATGTGTTTAAATTATTTCTTTTTTCTCAATTATGTAGATGACTTGTTTTATATGTGACTGTTTGAAGGGAAAAAAAAGAAATAGGAGCATAAAACTTTATATTGAGCTGTAAATCCGGGCACAACACTTCAGTAAAACTCATTAAACTTAGAAAGAATTGAAAAGGAGAAAAATGACCGAGTGCTGGAAAAAAAAAAAAAAAAAAAAGAAGAAACTTCCCCCCCAAAAAAAGACAAAAGAACGAGTCAGACAGGCAGTTACCACCATAATGACAGACTTACCAGCGGCTCAAGATCGCTGATATCCATCCTGACACTTGTCAACTGTGTGTGACAGCTCGCTGTGGGCCGCACACGCACACTGCTGCAGCCGCTGCTGCTTTGTGGATTCTGTTCTTGCGCGTGTACTTACAGCCCAACAGATAGGAGCAGCGCGCCACACACACATACACACACACACACACACACGCACACACACACACACACACACACACACACGCACACGCACACACGCATGCACGGCTCACCTTGAGATGTGTTTGCCAAAAGCGAATCCAGGGGCATGGTGGAGCATGTGTTACAAGATGACAGACGTCTGGTGGAATGTCGGATTTTAAAATAGGGGGACGGGAGGAAGCGGACGGGATGAAGACGCCCCATCAGGGGGAAGAAAGGAATAAAAAATGAGTCACAAATTAATAGAGCAGGGTTGCGAGCCAGGTTGAGCAGCTCATGTGACGCTCATGCCAATAAGGCGCCGCGTGCTGCGAGCGGGAGCGGAGAGAGAGCAAGCGGCGTGGAGGAACTGGAGAAGGAAGGAAGAAAATATACAGTGAAACACGGAACAAACACAACAATCCCAGAGCATTTAAAAAGTGCCACAAGTCACTTTTCACATTTTGTCATGAACACTGGTGCCACTTTTTTTTTCAAATTTCACCTCCTGCTGGTTCACTTAACAGTGCGCATTGACGTGTGTGTGCGTCCGCATCTGTTCGCATCTGAGTGCCTTCACTTATTGTTTTGCCTTTCACAATTAAATCAGAATTGCACTACAATTACGGTGATGGCTCTTTGCTGTGATGAGAGAAGCGGCGAGAGGAATTTTCTCACTGGTTGTGTTTCACTTCTTAACACTGCAGGTAATATAAATACACCTACAAACCGCAGCAACATGTCAAAGAAGCGTCTGCAGTAACTCATATCTCCTGTTGCACCTTCTCCAAATACTCTAAATACCTTCTCCAAAAACACCTTCTCCAAATACGATTTTGTTGAGCTTCGTAGACATTTTTTGTACCTGTAGAAATCGATCTAAAAATAGATTTACAATATGGACTAAAATAGGTTACCTGGACATGCTAATGTAGCGTTCATTGGTTACTTTAATCTAACTGTTTTTGTTTATTATTTTGAGACTATTTCTCCTCAAACGGAAAAAAATGGGGAGGTTGTTGAAGGGTCATTAAGTTTGTTTGGAGCCCATAAGAATTCACAGTCAACTTAGATGGACATGAATAAGAGTGCTCCCCCCAAAAAAAGGCACTTCCAAAGCTTTTGGCTGATTCTCCATAGTTCCCTCATTATGTCTTTTGTCCTCTTGTACTCTGCTGTGCAGCTTTCTGAAACCCTGCGAAGCATGCGGCTCAATAGCTATCGAAAACTCTGCGCATGTATGCCGTTGCCATTTAACCCTAAAGAAGGTGGACGACCTCTTATCTGAATGTCGCTGTGTCACATGCTGACATTCATTATGTGCGTAGAAACATGAGTTTGTGCGTCTCTTGCAGAGATCGAACGGGGAGGCTGCGGTGATCCCGGGGTGCCGGCATTTGGTCGTCGCAGCGGCGATCGCTTTCAGCACGGCGATGTGCTGACCTTCTTTTGCCAGTCGGCCTTTGAACTGGTGGGGGAAAGAACGATCACATGCCAGCACAACAACCAGTGGTCCGGCAATAAGCCCAGCTGCATCTGTAAGTTGCTCGTATCCTTATAGAGGAGCGTTTGGGAACGGCTGAATGTATTGAAAAAGCACAATATCAGTGAGGGCCTTTTTGTTTCCTCCTCGGTTTTGTTCTGAAACCCTAATTGTTCTGGATTGTCGATTCACATACCTCTGCCTGCATTCAGCCTATTTTATCGTCAGCGTAACGACAGCTTCCCTCCCTGACCCTTGTTCCATTTCATTTTCTGTCTAGTCTCGTGTTTCTTCAACTTCACCGCTCCGTCCGGGACTGTGTTATCTCCAAACTACCCGGAGGAGTACGGCAACAACCTGAACTGTGTGTGGTTGATCATCTCTGAGCCCGGCAGCCGCATTCACCTGCTCTTCTCCGACTTCGACCTGGAGCCACAGTTCGACTGGCTGGTGGTCAAAGACGAAGGTAAAAACGTCTGTTTGGGGACAATTTAACTCTTCAGTCCTTGTTTGTAGACTTCATAAGTGAATTAAGACCACTGACTCTGTTCACAAAAAACAAAGTCAGCGACTATTCATGGACGTGGGATTGTTTTGTCACCATCTGTGAGCTTGTTCATGTGACCAAAATATTCTGATAACAGGAAGTTAACACTTGATTGTAGTAATCAGATTTGACACGTGTTATTCGGATAGTCAAAGAATGTGCCGACTCTGATATTTGCCATTTCCTGATAAATAATTTACAATTTGGTTGTGATCACCTGAATATTGTGACACCTCCAGTAATCAGATAATGACTGGATCTTGAGCGAGCTTGTAAACAGGCACGCTATTAACACACATAAATTATTTCTTTTCAAATTACCTTGATTTAACACTAATTCCAATGTCACATATTTTAATGTCTTTCATACAGTGCTAACCATTATGCACCAAGTGTAGTTACTCACAGTCTGTTCCTGCTCCTTTGTGAAAAAAAATCACATTTCCATTCACTTGGGGTTTTTACATGACCTTGACACTCATGACTTTGTCTTCTTTTGAAATTGTGAATAATAAAATATTGAAGAAAAAAAAGGCAAAGAAGAGAACCAAGCAACCAAAGGGAAAAAAAAAAAATCATAAATCTCCTGAGCTGGGCAGCAGCACCACAAAATCCTGCCTAAAAAAATGGAATAAATTCCAAGGTATTCTTCCGATCAATAGAAAAAGAGTTACCATAATCAGAAAGCTATTGTTGCCATCTGATATAAGCAGGAAAAAAAATAGTCACAGACTCTAACAAAAGGCTTTTCTCTAAATCTCTCCTCTTAGATAAGACAACGTAGAATTTTGTCACTCTCTCGGCTATTGTTGCATCGGTTCTTTTACCACTCCTGGTCTCTTGCCTATCAATGCAATAATGAGTAAGTGAGAGAGCTTTTGGGTTGCCGGAGAACAAAGAGACTGACACTTTGCAGCTCAGTCACTGAGGAGCATAATTGAGTCTAAGTGCATTGGATCCAAAAGCTCCAAGTCAAGGAGGAAATAAAAGGGGGAACTTTCTTGTGGGAGCCTGTCACACATACAGTGTGTTTCATCACTGAAGTGCTGTTGTGGCTCATTTGCTGTTTCTTGTTGGGTTGTCAACTTGTATTGTTTCTGATCGCGAAGTTGTGTCAAGAGAACCAACTGAATGGTTAATCCTGGCAGTGTTGATAAACAGTCTCAGTAGAAGCATGTTTAGTCGTCAATAGTGACCAAAGCTTTAAGTAACTGATTAGAGATACTCACATAAGTGTTTCTAGTAGTATTCTGAAATACATTGTAAATTTTAAATGTATTTTTTTTAAGTTTGTCTTTTTTCCCATATTTGGGAATAAGAATAACTGCATGTTTCTAAATTTTCGGGCAAAACACCAAAAAAAAAACAATGAATCGAGTACAAAGAGAAAATGACTTTACATTCATGCTACTTTATGCTTAATGAGAAATCAACAATGCAATTAAGTGTAACATGTAACTGGGGCTCATGTAGTTTCAGAGAAAATGACTACTTATTGAGTGTTTCATTAACATTACTGAAACGTGTGTTTGAGTTCACCTCACACAGTGTGTGACACTCGAGTACTTGACCACAATTTTTTCGGCACTTTCCCACATCTGCCAAAGACTTTGCATTATTTTAACTTCTACTTTTGTGGGGCTTCAATGATGCAAATTCAACACAAGTACATTCGAGAAATACACTCTGAACTCCTAAAACGGCTTCTTGTCAGCCTTTTATTTGAATGAATTACCCAAACTGGAATTAAATAGATTTTAAATTTAGTCCATAAAAAAGAATAATTTTCGGTGTCGGCGTTTCATCCGTGAAGCCACGGTGAATTTAAATAGTGGTACTCACTAATAGAACCGCTGGACCAAGGGCTCCATTTATCAAACAAAGCACTATATTTATTCCCAAAGTTTCACAGTTGCGAAATGCAGTCAACAGGAAGACGTGCACACTCTGGTGGGACTCATATTCCCTCAACCACATCCAGCCATTAACTGCACGTTGATACAGGGTCCTCAATGAAAATTGCTGCCACAGCTTCCAATGCGTTTCTGTGTTCGAGTGAACATAGAGACGAGGGGTATATTTTTCGTGGTAAAAATATATATGTACTTTCACTGGTAGATGCAGTTGGTGGAGTGTGGGGGCAGAGAGAGAGAGTCAGAGAGAGAGCGTGGAAGAGCGAGCAGCAGCCTGCTGTTGCCGGCGGTATCTCCAGTGTGGTCTTTGAGCATAGTGCCCCTGGCAGCACAGTCATGTGTTCACTGAAGCGATTTTGTCCAAATACTTTCTGAAAACTAGTTAAAATGATAGTCGGTGTTCACAGAAGATTTTATTAGAAATCTACAAACTTTCTGGGCGAGCCAGACTTTCCAGAGTCCACCGTCCTTGGTATTGCATTGGCATTCCCCACAACTGAGCTAGACTTAGGGTTTGCATCATACAGGCCGACTCGCTTTTCTGATCTCTGAAGTTTGGGGAGTGTGTTGATAAGCCTGCACTGGGGGCTCAAGGAGGGGGATCACAAATGTAAATGGTTAAGACTGGAGTTAGAGCTTTCCAAACCACAGAGCTGTTGGAACGAAAACTTTGGGTTTTATAATTGAATAGAAACATAAACTTGCTGCCCCGCATGTCAAACTGTATGTACGTTTATCCATTTTTTTATACCCGTTGGAATTGGGCTGGAACAGACCCCGGCTGACTTCGGGGGAGGGTGAAGTATACCCTGAAAACGTCTCCCCCTCATCATAGGACACACACGGAGCGATCACTTAAATACACACACCCACACCTGCAGTGACACTAGTTTGTTTTCAGACTGTGGGAAGAAACTGGAGGACCCAAATACCAACGATTGCACTGAGAGAACATGCAAACTTCACACAAAAAGGCCTCATCTGAGTGCAACACTTTCACTGACCACTCCATCAACATGCAGCTGTAGAACACTGTTATTTGATATGTGATAAAAAATACACTATCAAGAAAATGATTCATATCCTGTACATGTCACAACATTTTCACTTCTACAAATGTTTTATATGCACATAGCTTCAGTGCAAACATCGTCTCATCAAGTTTGCCTTCAGAAATCTTCATTCGGAAACTTTTGATTCCAGCGGGTCGCGCTGCATGCGCCTTCGCAGCCCTGCTTTGTATGCATGCGGCGCTTAAATGAGGCCCCAGAACATAATACATCAAACCACTTGCGATGTGGGAGATGGCCCTTAGTGGAGGAACGGGGGAAATGTTGGATGGCAGAGGCCATAATGAATAATCACCAGTGCCTCTTGTCTCGCTCCCCTGTAAAACTGCGGGTTGCTTTCCCATGAATCACCGTTTCAGCGGCGGCGCCGGTTGGGTCGACTCCTGGTGGACATCCAACGACAGCGCGCATTGTGTTCGCAGTGAACCGGGAGGGGTGTGTGCACGTTATCACGCTCAAACAAGACAATAGGCCTGATGATTCTCACACAGCCGATCATTAAGACGCTGCTGCCGGAGCTCCTTTTTATGTCTTCCTGCTACAAACCACTGCTGCTGTCTTTGGCGTCCAATTTCCTCATCAACTGCCTGGGCTCCAGAATCTTATTACCATATTTGGGGGTCTCTCCTCTTTCTTTCTGCGCTGTGCGCATGCCATATCTCACTGATATAGGCCTACCGGGTCGGGCTCCGCGCGGCCCTTCTGGGTTTTATTGCGCTCCCAACTGGAGCTGTTGCTGCTGGTGGGATCGCTGGGGAGCGCCCTCAAGAGCCGAGTGTATTCTGCCAGACGAAAGCGCACGGCCATTTGTTGCGGTAAATGGTCCGACGCTGTGACACAAACGTCTGAGGCAGAACTGAAGTGATGCAGAGTTACAGCTGCACAGGCCAGTGGGGGGGTTTCAGGGCCATTCGCTTGGTATACAGTAGGTCCTTTAATGGCTGTAGAGTGGCGCCTTAACGCCAGAACATACCTTCGCATCACAACCGGGTTCAGCCATTCATTGCAATCATGTACCCCCGAGGGGACGATGGGCACTTGGACCATGGTAATGCTGCCCCCTGCAGTGCCTGAATTATCCAGTAATAGATGATTCCAGACACGTTCAGGTGAAATAACATTACTGGCCTGGAAATCGCGATACCACACACACACACACACACACACACACACACACACACACACACACACACACGAGTGTCCCTGGGATTCACGACAATGTGGCATCTGTAGAAAAGAAGATCCGCGCATAAACCTTTGGCAGTCACGAGGCACTAATGTCTGTCTGCTTTTCTTTAATGGCACAATCCAGCAGGTCACTTGCTGAGTCAATGCCAAGGAGTTCGAGAAGCTGTTAAGAGAGCTGAAGGAGGTCCAATGCAGTGGCGACCAGATGTCACTGAGTGGATGTCTCGCTGCTGGAAGGAGAAGTGAAACGCATATGTCGAAGGCAGCAAAGTATTCTTAGTATCTTTAAATTGACATCAGTTGAGTGGGTTGTGAAACAGCCCTGCATCAACACAAAACCGCATATTCACACAACATTAATATTATTTGTATAAACGCAAGCAGTCTCCCTTTCTTTATTTTTTGTTATTGGAATTTATTCATGCCTTTTGAGATTAGACTGTAAACACAACAAAAAATTTAAAGTCAGGCAAAAAGTACCAAACTAATTTTCTGCCATATGTTCAATTCATGGAGAATAAAAATGAATTATCTAAAAGATAAAAAGTTACTGTATCACCGGCATGTAATGTTCGGGATGGATGGTGGTCTCGTGTTTGTGACTTTGGCTTACAGTGAGAAGATCCTGGGCTTAAGGGGTCTTTGATCCGTACAGTTTGCATTTTCTACCTGGACTTGATACATACTTCCTACTTTCTCCCAAAAGTCCATTTGAGCTCAATTGATGACTCTAAAATTGCCATAGGTGTGAATTTTTGTGTGTATGTGATGTTTAGAGCTCAGGGGCTTTAGGTGGAAAGAAGTTGCAAAGAACCAACAAAGAATAAGATAAATTGCATAGCTTTTATTTTGATGTGTGTCTTTACTTTTTTTTCAGGCTTGTCTGAACCGACGACGTTTGGGACTTTCTCTGGTAAAGACGTTCCATCTCAGATTGCTTCAAATGGACACATCATGAGACTGGAGTTTCAATCGGATCACTCAAATACAGGAAAAGGCTTCAATATCAGCTACACCAGTGAGTATAAACTGTGCATTTTTATGCATGTCTGCCAGGTAATTTCTTGTTGATTTGCCTGTTTCAGTCAGTCAGTGGTAGAATGGTGAGTTTCTGTCTTCTACCTGTTCACTGTCCAGAAGTTTTTGTTTTCCATCTCTCTGCAGTATCGTCACGATCTTGGTGGGTTTAAATATTTCTCTCGGTGGAGAATCACACAAAGCCTGACAACTGCTATTTGTGAGGTGGCATTAATTTTTGTCCCCGTTTTGTTGTGCAGTGGTGTATTTTGCTTCATCCTGCAGTTATCCAGTCAAATGTCAGCGTGACATTGCATTTGAGATGCTTCCAGAGCATTCACAGTGGAGTTTTGATGGCAGAAAATTGTGGAACAATCCAAAAGTGACAGCAGTAAACATGAGCTGCCTCTGAATGGAAAAGAAAGGGCTTCTCACTAAGCACTGCTCGGCTCTAGTATATAATCATGGAGACAAAAACAAAAGTCAGTTGTTTGTAATCCAATACATTTGCGACGCACAGCCTCACCTCTGATTGACCTTGGAGGCACTCACAGCCGCACGCCCCCTGTCAGCCGCTCCGATGCCTGAAAAACTCGTTTCCACCAGGTTAGAGTGTGCAGCTCGCACCGAGCAACAGGCAGCTTACCGGCCTGTCACGGGCCGAGCGCAAAACGACAATCACCCACCCGCACATTCACAGCTCCGAGTCACCAGCTCCATCGACAGACGCGTGCGAGGAGAAAACACCCGCACGCACAAGAACACGCAAAGAACAAAAGAATC
The DNA here is from genome assembly GCA_032274725.1 of Malacoctenus triangulatus. Classification (NCBI taxonomy): domain Eukaryota; kingdom Metazoa; phylum Chordata; class Actinopteri; order Blenniiformes; family Labrisomidae; genus Malacoctenus; species Malacoctenus triangulatus. The sequence continues at coordinate 11,138,107 of JAUESE010000001.1, forward strand.
ATCGGCCAGAAGGTTAGACCCAAAGGTAAACCGAGAGGAGACCGAGTTTACCACTGCAGCACCACAGGAGACCTATCAGATTGCTTGTTGAAAGAAAGAAAGAAAGAAAGAAAGAAAGAAAGAAAGAAAGAAAGAAAGAAAGAAAGAAAGAAAGAAAGAAAGAAAAAATACTGCAGTCCCCTTTTCTAATGTACAATTTGTTAGAAATGTTACAATGACTTACAATGACTTGTGTGGAAACACTCAACAAATGTGCAAAAATCAAGAGACAAAATAAAGCAAAATAAAATTCTTGGCAGCTTCCAGGCTTGTTTTTTTGTGAAATATGGCGTGACATCCAACGTCCTTCGACGTCATGTTGAAAATCAGTGTTCTAGACCACAGCTTGAGGCAACACTCCTGCTCCATTTTACCTCGGCTTCAGCCCTCCTCCAATCAGCTCAAGGCGCCTGCCTAATAAAGGGCCACAATGTCTCACTTAGGCTTTAACTCGTTCAGCTTGTCCAGCAGCCGGCCTCTGTACCTGACTTTTACAGGAGGTGTATTTAACCGCTCTAAGCCGAGCTAGTTCTGCTTGACTAGCTGTGATTCATTCTCTGTGATTACCATGCCGCTTTGCACCATTTCACACACTGCCTCCGAAATGACCTTGTCTTCAGCTCTTCTTTTACGGGATGACATTTGACAAATTAAAGCCCTAATTACTAAAAATGTCGTGGCCTCACTCACGCCGCACCATATTTACGGAAAAGTCACATTATAATCCAAATGCAAATATTAGTTGCTACTTTTTTCTCTAATCCAACCACAAACATTGGCTTTTTTGCAATAATCCAAACACAAATTAGATTTTCGAATCACCTTTTAAAGTAAAATTTCTCAAACTCGGTGTCAACATTTTAACAAGCATGCGTTTGATATGTCATGTTTTATGGATAGAGAACACAGTGTTTATACTAAAAGCAATTTTTCCTTAGTCTCAAAAAACCTCCCCCAAAACTCTAATACCTTCTCAACTTCAGTTTTTGGGAGTGAAACATTTCCTCCAATAATTTTACACAGGGACTTAAGAAAGATCAGGCATCTTTGTGCTGTTTCAGTAATTTGGGCTATTAACATTTTAATGCATATATGAATATCAATGAGAGCTGCTGTGGGTATATTTCCATCTATTTCTATGAATGACGTTAGAAACTCAAATATGGATGTTGAGGAACAAAACTCTGCAGCTGGAAGACGAAAAGCTTTGAGCAGGGAGCCCCCCCCCCCCATAAAAAAAAAAGTGCTCACGGAGTGAAACGAAGCTTGTGACTTTATGACTTTAAATTGATCCGACACTATTTTTTGCCCCGGTGTGATTAGGAGTGTGGATTTTAGAGCTCGATTAAAATCAGAGTGTGTCCAGCGTTGTTTTCACGCACAAAGATAATGACCTCCATCAAGATCAGTCTCTGGGCTCGTTCATGTAAGTTATTAGTGTTCACGAAGAACAAAAGTTATTGTATAATCAGAAAGCGGAGAGTCGTGACGAGTTACAAATTTGGTCCCTCTCTGTCACTTTGCCTGACGTATTATGAGCAAAATTTCAGAAAATCGCAGGATATATGAGGACAGATGCTCCGCACAGCCTGTCAGTACAAAACTACCCATTGTAAGAGTCATTTGTTTTAACATAAATCTTCTGTCATAAAATGTTCAACGTATTTCTGTCAAAGTTTGAGGTCATCTTTATGTTTGTCTTTCTGCCGATTATTCTGAGGTTTTTTTAAAGCCTTTATTTTCCATTTTTTTTCTCCAATCCATCACGTTGATCTCCATCTCTCAGTCTGACTCAGGCTTCCTCTCAGTTGTTTGGCTTTTTCATTTATTCACAATCTTGTCTCACACTTTTTTTCTCGCTCTGAAACACTCGGGGCATATTTTCAGGTACTTCAGCCAGACTTGGATGTGGCTTTTTTTCCCTGCCTGCTTCACCTTGGCTTTTGTCTCTCCTCTCCTCTGGGTTTAAACGTATAATTTGAATATTTTCGGTATTTTGTCATCTCTCCACTTTCAATCCCACTCAATCTTCTCTTCCATTTCTTATTGAGAGATGAGAATGTCGATAGCCTCCTTTTGTCCCCATCGGTTCTTTTCTACTTGTGGATCTGCACATGTATGTCCTTGTATACACACATGCATCAGTACGAATGGGCTCGTCTATCAAATATGTTTGTATTCCTCACGTTGTGTATCTGCCTCTCCCAGTCTCATTTTTCCTCTGTCCTTCTCCTCTCTCCAGTCTCATTTTCTCTCCATCAGTAGCTAATCAACCTGAGACATGTCCAATCACTGGGTGTGTGCTCTGGGTGGGATCAGGTTAATCTCTGGAATGGGGGATAATATAAGCTAAACATGACAGGGTTGAAACCACATAAAGATAATTCCATTCCCATATTTCCATTTCAGTGGAGATGTCACATCCACTGACAGTGATACAGCAAAGGTTTCCATTTTTTTTCCTGCAGTGGAACCAATTCTCTGGTATTGAAATGGATCAGAGAAACAGGAAACGCTGCACAAATTAGTGAATCTTCAGGAGCACTTTGCTATGGTCTGCTGGACGAGTGTGACTGATGTTTGTTCATTTACAAATTACATTATCTACGTTTGATGTATCGCGTTCGCTTGGGTTTCTGCTGGCTTCTGTTCAACGTTTCCATGTTTTGTGTTTTTCTCTCTCTTCAGCATTTGGTCAGAATGAATGTCATGACCCTGGAGTCCCCATCAATGGTCAGCGGTACGGGGACCAGTTTCAGCTCGGCAGCTCTGTGGCTTTCCGCTGCGATCAAGGGTTCATCAGGACACAGGTAACGTTGAGGAACCACATTCGCGTCAGGTCACACCGATTGTGAACTTTTTTCAGGGCACGATTAGCCAGAGGGGGGGAGTTCAGGTGATAGATCCCCCCCCCTCCTCTGGTGTGGTTATGTGGTAATGTAGTGGGTTGTGTTAGTGCTTCTTGGAGTTGCGTTATGAAAAAAACATGAGTCTAATGTATGTTGTTTTTTCTCTTCCAGGGGTCAGATCAGGTAACTTGCATCATTCAGGACGGAAATGTTGTTTGGTCTGCGGCTGTACCACGCTGTGAAGGTAATCAAGAAGGAAAACACACACGCACACACACTCTCGCAAACATTTTTTTGTTGTGTACATAACAGATAATCATTAAGACTGTAAGACAACAAAGCGCTTTTCTGTTTGACTCCGAGAGAGTAACTGCAGTATGTTTCTGAACCTTGAATTTGTATAAATCTCACAGCTTTCACCCTGCAGCTTTTTCACACCTGTCTGCCTTGTTGGTGGACATCTCACTAACGGAACAATGATCCTATTTTAAATTGACGTAATTGAGCTGGAACATCCATTATATTTACACTCCTAAACTGAACAGATGTGTCAATATTCTGCAGATGAGCTAATATATGGAGGTAATAATGAGGGGAAAGAGGACATGCCGGTCTAATAAAACGTTTAAATGCGAATGGGAACCACTGCTCTGCAATCATTAAGATAGAGTGTATTTATACTTCTTTTCCATTGTGCATCTTGATTGTATTGTCTAAATGACATTATCAAATGTTTCCTGTTATTAATAAATCGAATGGAGGAGACAATCAAATTGAATACGGCGGTCATCTTATTAGGAACAGAGTATGAGAAAATATATTCCCTCCCGTTTGACAGGGAGCGATAATTGTGTTTTATTTCTGGAGTGACTTTTAGTGAATCCAGTCTGCAAGTGTGGCCGCTTCGGTATGCAGGGTGTGAGGAACAATGAGGGAGGCAAAGAAAAGGGAGGTTTTTTTTTTTGAAAAAGGCTTCCTAAAAGCTCGGAGTTACAAGAGCAACGAACAGGGCAAAGGTATCAGCTACTTGAGACCAGGAGAAGTGGTACAGGAGTGAAAGATAAGACTCTGCAAATTATATTTGGTGAAAAGAGCCGTGGATAAGACACAGATCAGGACCGGCAGAGACTTCTTTGCAAGTCTGTTAATCTACATGTTAGCTTAATATGAGTGCCAGACAGACTCGTCGGAGAGGAGGAAGGCAATACAAGTGTTTTATTTTTATTGATGTGGAATCAGAGCTCGGCTAGAGCTAATTCTGGCATTTTATTGTGTCATAACGGAGATTTGGGGACTTTAAATGTGAGCCATAAACTAGTGCCGGTATGTGCCAGTTCTGTGTCTCGCAGCCTTTTTGTGGTGGGAGCAAATGGGGGTATGTATATTTTGGCTTTATTTGAGGTATAAATATACTTGATTCCCCCCCTATAAATTACAGCACTATAATTGTTTTCACCTTTTTTTTTCCAGGCACAAGTCACTAGAAATGTAGACTGTGGCACAGAACTGGCACGGCATAATTTCTGAAGGGAAATGTTCATGTATGAAATCTACAAATTCAGAGAGGACGAGGGTGAAATAAACTGAGCATTTGCTGAATCTGCAAACTTAATGAAATATAAGCGTTCATGTGCTCATGCCCCAAAAGTTACAGGTGGGAAAAAATAAATTAATTTCTTTTTTTGCGTGTGTGTGTGTGTGTGTGTGTGTGTGTGTGTGTGTGTGTGTGTGTGTGTGTGTGTGTGTGTGTGTGTGTG
>JAUESE010000001.1:11164354-11176920 GCA_032274725.1 Malacoctenus triangulatus
TCTTCTGGGATTGTCACCACATGTGTGTTACTGTACATCAGCGGTGGGCCATTCAAACCAGCTGGACCCTCTGTGCTCGTTCAAGCATAATAAACATCATTTTGATTTGTTTATTTCTGCAAGATCAAATTATGAACCAACATCAGCTCACTTCATTTTTCTTCATTCCTTTCAAGATGTGGCTGCAACCTGCTGAAGGGCCGATATCAAAGTCATGTCATTAGATACACACGAGTGAGAGGGAGGAGCTTTGCTGAGTTAGACGACTAATGTTGATGCTGCGGCTCCCTGGAAGAGTTAACATGTGGAAAATGTTTTTAACGCTGAACTGCTAAAGGCTTATGTTTGAAATGTATGGCCCACGTCTGCTGCACACACACAAGTTGTTTCAGTGTGAATAAAAAATGTCTCAAGTCGCGTTCTAAAGTGATCGTAATATGTGCCTGTGAGCCGTCGCGTCATATTATTGCCTTCATACTTGAAGCAGAGATAAACCTTCATGGGGAACAATAGATTGTGCTGGCAACCAGTTTACTGTTTATTGTCTATCAGACAGGTGCCCAGACGCCCCTGATCTGGGGGAGGATGTTCTGTTCATAAGAGACTGACCTGAGGATAGCGAAATATACCGGTGACATTGTTTTGTCTTTGTTTATCCATCCGTCTTAGGGGCGGGAAGGTTTTTCCTTTTCTTTGTTATCTTCAAAAGGCAGAGCGAGTGCATTTGTGTTTGTGTGGGCTGTGAAATTATCATTTGATGCGTTTCCACAGTTTCATATAGGAACCGCATTTTCAGTCCATAAATTTCAGTGCCGCCGCCTCCTACCTCTGCCGTACTGTCATTATATCTTACAGGAAAAGGCAGGAGCCCAAACATTTGGCAAAAATTTCACAGAGAGGGGCACATGAGCAGAATTGTCCAGTTGTTCTCACTCTCGCACTGGTTTTCAAACTCCAAAGTTTCGCAGTAAGTTGTGAGGTTCAGGAGAGGGGACAGAAAAAACCATGACCTTTGGTCCTCTTATACACTGCTGAACCACCTGGTGCGTCTCCCCAGTGCTGTTCCACTGCACGGACTGCAGGGCCTCATCTGTATGTGTCTTTGTGTCCCTCCTTAGGTTTTGACCTGGTACGCTGTGAGGAGCCCGGCGTCCCCAGCTACGGCTATAAGATCCAGGATGATGGTCATTATGCCAACACTTTCGTCCTGTATTCCTGCAACCCTGGATACAGTCTCCATGGCAGCAGTACGCTGACCTGTCTCAGTGGAGACAGACGTGTCTGGGACAAGCCGCTTCCATCCTGTTTCGGTTAGTATGCCAACACGCGTGTAGGTTCCCTCCAACATCAATAATTCAGAAGTACAAGCCCTGAATTATTTAGATAGTGGGTGATTTTTATTTTTTATACAGTTCAATGTAAAATATAGGTGGGAGAGGCAGCAGTGGAAGCTACTCCAATGTGTCTCTGAGCAGTAGCCTGATGAGTCAAAAGGGAAAGTGAGTGAACAAGTGATTGAGTCAACACAGGTGAATACTCTGAAAAGAGTGTGTGGGGACTGATTCAGCACTCTGTGGGAAATATTTGTAGTGGTGTTAATACACCACTGTGTGTTGAAGCAGACCACAGTGAACCACCTATCTGCATCACGACGCCATTGACAATTCTGGACTTGATCGTCGAGTACTGATAAGGACTGACTGTGTAGTTTATAATGTAAGTTACTCCACAACGTTGTGCACCACGATGTGCTCAGCAGTTTTTTGAGGAATAATAGCTTCCTTTTACTGTTCTGCTCTCAGCATGGCAAATACAGTACGCATCCTGTTTTTAAATTTCTGCAGAGACAAGTTTTTGTTTTGGGTTTGTTGCACAAAAGACGATTGTGTTATTGCCAAAAAGCTATTTGGAGATGAGTAAATTATTGTGTGAGACAAAAAAAAGTTTAAAAATGGTAAAAAAAAAAAAAGCATCCATGTCTTTTCTGAGTATGTGGAGGCATAATGATCCCACTAAAACCCAGTGACTTGTGAGTGGACCCCGTGCCCTCCACTGGTTAAAGCAACCACTGACTGAGAAATTAAATCAGAGTACAATGGCAACAAACACAACTGCGCAGGAAGTTGCGGTAATTGTAGAGCGCTGCACTGACAGAAGTTAGCAGGTCCATCGAACCTTTCCTTGAGGTTTGCTATGAAAACCCTCGTCGACAATAACGGTAGAATGTTTTTGGGAAAGTGATCAGTGCAGGTGGAGGTGGTGATACTTAGCTCTGCATCATTGAGGACGTTCACAACACCTTGAATAAAAAGGGATCATTAGATTTGTGGTAAGTCGTTGCAGGAAAACTAAATGCGTGTTGTCGTCAGACAGGTGTTGTGAGTTGATGTAAAATATTAGAAAACGAAACAGACAGCAGCAGTGCTTTAAGTTCCCTGCAGAGAATTTAATTTACTGCAGATAGAAAGTAAAGATAAGATGCTGATTGTGGAGCAAAATACGACTTACATTCTGATACTTTTCAGAAATTGGGTGGTCTGGATGAAGAAGATTATTGGGAAACTTTGGCCTCAGTAATATGATCCCGAGTGAGATATTGAATAGTGCTTCCAATGCTTCCAACATGAGTATTTTTTTTTCCGATTGTTTAACAGGTTAATTTGGAAGTAGCAAAAAATGCTCAGGGAATAATTTTGAAGTACTCAAAATTCACATGGAGAAATGAAGCTGACAAGGAAAACAGTAATTTGATGTAACATTCAAGTGGTTTTAAAACATCAGATTGCTGAGAAATGTTGTGACTTATTCAGAAAAAAACAGCTTACAGCAGTCTGTTCTCTTGGAAATCTCAAGCAACCAAACATCCAAATGAACGTAGAAACCGTTTAGTACTTCAAACTGCTTTTCAATATTTGGCTGGAAGAACACCGAGACAATTGTTATGGAGTAATTTCTGAGAACTGCCCGTAAGAATAACTGAATAATTAGCTTCCGTGTGACTGCTGCTGCAAATCATGTTTTTTTTACCGACCGAATACAAAAAAAAACAAGTTCTTGTGGAATATCCAGAATATATTAAAATATTTTCGGATCTGGTGTAGACAAACTGACACCGGGTGGATTCAGCTGTTGTTTGCAGCGTCTAATTAGGTTTGGTGAAAAAAAATGCCAATAATTTGAGATGCTTTAACATGTTTGCTTTTTTTTCTCTTGCTCAGGAAATTTATTTCCAACTTGGGCAACAATATGTTTACCAAACTATTTTAATTTCTTATTACACTGTGCAAGCAGCAGTGAACTATGACCTCACTGTTTGACTGTGTTATTCATAACCAGCTTTGAAAATTCACAAATTTTTAGGTCTCAAATGTTTTCTTGACATAAAATTCCTGCATTTCTACCTTGCTGGGCAGACGTGGGCACATTTGAATTTATAAGTCATTTTTGAAATGCTAAACCGTGTGTTTTTTTTTTAACCTGGCAGAACACCTGCACTCAGTAAGGTGTTGTATTGTTTGTTGCTGCAAAACATTGTATGGATGTGAAGGTATTTCATGTGTGCATTTATGGCTGAACCTCAGGTAAAACTCTGTGTATGTGCACATGCCTGCCTATCTGTCTGTGTGTCTGTGTGTGTCTGTGTGCGTGCGTGCGCTGGAGGTGACGTGCGTGCTCACATGCACTCTCGTGTCTCCGTGTAGCTCTGCAGTGAGTCATTAATTTGTAGCTGCTCTGTCGCTCCCTGTTTTCCAGGTAAGCCAGCAACCAGGAGAATACTTGCTGGCAGAGCCCTGGGCTAAATACCCTTATAGCTACCTTAACATCGCTCCCCTTTGTCTGTTGGGAAGTTTGTCATTCCGCCTCTCTGACTGTCACCTCTTCTGTCTGTCTGGCGAGCTCCCATATCTGAGAGTATTAGCATGGCGATCAGGAGATGGTTTTGCCTCAGGCTGCTTCTATACCATCTCCCCTTCGTCTCTCTCTCTCTCTCTCTCTCTCTCTCTCTCTCTCTCTCTCTCTCTCTTTCTCTCTCTCTCTCCTCCATGTTGATTTGAATGAAGTGGTGGTCCACCGCTGTGGGACCCTTTTCGCTATTGTCTCCTTTTCTCTGTTCATGCAGTAAATCTCTCTTCCTCTATATGTGTGTTCCTGTTTTTTCCTGTCTTGGGAAATTGAACTTGTCGATGGTGCAGACTCACTAACTAACTCTTTTTGCTTTATATCTATTTCTGTGTCGATTCCGCCTACCTGCATTTTATGGTAGAATGGCAAAATAGTTGCTTTTTCCTGTTTGGTTTTCAATCAGCAGGGACTCAAATGGGTAGTTAAGCTGCGTGTGTGGGTGTGCGCTTTCATACGTGTGTGTGTGTGTGTGTGTGTTTGCTTGCATAACTGAACGAGTGTTTTCAAGTGCGTTTCTGGCCTTGCGTGTGATTGTGTGATTATCTTCTCCTCTCTCTGTGCTTCAGTTCAGTAAATGTGTATTTGTGTGCATCCTGCCCAGGGCATCGCGACAACACTGGGTTGTCATGGTATTGTGGATTGTCGGCCCTCGCTTATAATGCCCACTTATATCCCACAGTCACACAACACACACACACAGATATAAAGCCCTTCGTGATACCAAACTGGTTTGTAATCAGCGGTGATCTCGTGGCTCAGCGGTCTACCACGTGTGCTGTGTAGTACAATGATGACTTCAAATCTGCTCCCAGCCTTTCCCTCCGCTTCCTGCCATTCCCCCTGTTGCTCTCTTCTAAAAACAACGAAAAATAACACAAAATCCGTCTCTCTCTTGTGCATTAAACATTTTTTTCCCCTGCAATTTGAACACTATAGGGAGATCCTTAAAGGAAAAAAAAAACAGCTCTCAAAGTTATTCACCAACCTTGAAACTGTATCGCAGGAGCTCGGATAATTCAAGGTTGATTTAATGATTCAAGCCTTTTTTTTTTTTTTTTTTTTTAAACCGATTCTCATTTACCTCAACCTTCACACCTCAGTGTAATTTAAAGCAAGCTCGAGAAGCTTCTTCCTATAGCGATGAACTGAAATGCTAATTAGGTTAGAAATAGGAGAAGTAACCACGGTACAAAGAATCTTCATCAATGCGAGTATAAAGTGTTACGACTGATTGGAAACTGGAGGAGTCCTACATGTTCCACTTATAAAGCAGGAACGGGGGAACAGTCAGACTTTATATGAACACTGTCTAATCTACAAGTACTATCATAATCTTCCCACACTTTTGTAAAATTTTGATTAGAAGCAACAAAGTTTAATTTGATAAATAAACCTGAAGCTGTGTTTGTTCCCCTTTGTCTGTGGATGGTTTGTCAACAAACAAAACAATGATTTTGTGTATAATTATCACATTTCAAATTACTTCTCTCGCTGGTTAACATCTCAATTTGAGCCTTCCTAAGTGAGGATGTGCCACATTGAAAATGTTTCAAATCTACTCATAAGTTAGACGCATTCACTCTCACACCAGAGCTCAGCAGAATTAGATGGAGAGTAATTTCAGGGACATCCAGATCAGCTCGAAGGTCAAGACTCAGCTTAGAGCAGCTGACAAAGCTGTGAGCACCTTCAACGGTGAGGGAACATTCTGCACAGAGGAGGAACATGAACACATCATCTGTGAAATCAATTGGCTAAACAGAGGGTTCAGACTTCTCCTCTGGTGTGTGAATGTGTGTGTAAATGGGGGAATATGACTTACAGATTAAAGCGCTTTGGGACTGTTGAAAGGAGGCGAAAAAAAGTGCTTTATGCAGTAAGACTCACTGACTGAGTAAGTGGAGTCCAGGAGAGGTGAAGCGGTGTTACTTTCCAGCTTCTATTTTGGGTATCTGGACACCTCATAAAAAGTTAATTCTCTATAATACTGTTGCTTTCTTTTGGAAATGATTTCCCAGCAGTCTGATAAAGCTTCTCTACGTTCGCTCAACGTTTCATCTGCCCAGTTACACGTTTTCTGACTGAATGGAGGTTGTTTTGTTTAGTTTGTTTTTGGTTCACTTGAGCATTTTTAAAAGGCAGTGACTGACCACCTTCTCGTGTGTCTCTGTAGCGGAGTGTGGAGGTCACATCGTCGGCGCTGTGTCTGGACGGATCTTGTCTCCAGGATATCCTGCTCCATATGACAACAACCTGCACTGTACCTGGACAATAGAGGCAGACACGGGCAAGACAATCAGGTAATTACGACGCATGCGTGACTGTGGCAGTGAGCCACGACCGCCATCCGCTGCGTGTCTTTGTGCTGTTGTTAATTACACAAACAAAGCGAAATCAAAGGAAAGGCAACTGAGTGATTGTTAAAAGGAATAAAACAAGGGTGCTCGCATCTACCCGCACAGCTGCTTTGTTCAAGGCCTACGCAGGGTTACAATACACACAACCTGCAATCTATAAAGTCTATAGAGGTAAAGACCTGTGAGAGTGCTGGGCGATAATTTATTCACTAATAAGAGATAAATGTTGACTGTCAGAGCCACTGTGGCGCTGGAGAATGCACCACATCACTCATTATGACACCATTGTGTTTTTCAACTCACTGTGGCCTCTGCTGACACCGGCGTGCTTGTGGAGACCGTCTGCTCGCAGCCGTGCTTCTATTCCTTTTTTTTGTGTTGTTTACATGACCTTTCGTGAAACTGCTGTTTTCTGTGTGTGTTCGCTCAGCCTGCACTTTATCGTCTTTGACACGGAGGTCGGCCACGACATCCTGAGAGTTTGGGACGGTCCGTCCGGGCCGTCGGACGGCGGCATCCTGCTGAAAGAGTGGTCGGGCCCGGCTTTACCCGAAGACATCCATTCAACCTTCAACATCCTCACCCTGCAGTTCGATTCGGACTACTTCATCAGCAAGCAGGGATTTTCCATACAGTTTTCGAGTGAGTATTTTCTTGGCTGTGTGAAAAGCAGTCGGTGTGAGTTGATTGAGGAATCTCAGACTCACTGTCAGAAATATCACCGACACACTGCGATTCTACTAAATCACTGTTTTTGGGTGGTCTGTCCTACTTTATCCCCCAGTTTCATTCAAGAAGAAAAACCAATTACTGAAGTAGCAATTGAATTACCTAATTAACTCAAGCAGCACTCATCGCATATATAGTTTCCTCGTTATTCTAAAAACCCCATTTTTATTGGCCATAAGACAATTAATCTGGTATTTATGCTGCTTTTAGGAGGATTTCTGACGAACCTTTTGCTAAAGAATCAAATGGTAGATTTAATATCCCACCTTGGGACTGGGGCTTACTGAGGACTGGTGGAGCCCACCAGAGACCGGGGGGCTCTGTTGTACTTGTGTGGCACAGGAGAGAATATAGTGGACTGTGCTTCATTCCAGGTCATTCCACAAAACAAACACTTCTTGGATTTTTCAGAAGTTGCTCGACTGTTATGAATGATTTTCTAAACAATAAACAATGAGGTATCCTCTCAGTTTATGGGTTTTATGATTTGTAGTTGTGTTACAAGTTCGGTGTACACAAAGAAGGACCTGCACAGTCGGGGTGGTCTTTGTGCGCAGAGATGACATTTGTTAATTGATCCAGTGAACCAACAATTGCTGCAAAATCTATTGGGAGGCACTCTGAAGAGGAGGAGGTGGGACGCAGCACAGCAGACAGTCCAAACAAATAGTTTTTGCAAATGAAGTTTAAAAGAAATGAACACGCTGTGCTGTACTAAATATCTGTCATTGGTACAAGTGAAATTTCAATCTTGAAATACGTCAATGAGCAGGAAAATACCAACTTTCAGGGTTATTTTCGGTTCTGTTTGGATTGTGATAAGATATGTTTGATATTAGCAAAACCAACTTGGTAAGATCTTGTTTTTTTTTTACAGTGTTCTTCCATGGGACAAACTGTCCCTGGTCACTGTTTGTTTTTGATAGTGTTTGTGCAGCTTGTATGTTAGAAAACACCATTGATGCGGTGAATACAACCTAACCATTTATCAAAATCTAATCTCCCGGCATCTCATCACAACCGAATTATCTCTCCAAAGTATCTGCTGAGCCTCAACATCAAGCCACCTGTAACATTAGCATTAAATCTACACTTTCGAGCCTAAAAACAATGAAACATTGTCATTTCCATCATCTCAGTTCTCACAGTGCAAGTCAGACCACAGTAGCGTGGTGCAGTTTCACAATCCAGACCCCACAATGTAAAACGAGACAAGCATTCCTGTGATTACCATTTGTGCGGCACACAATACTCACATTAGCTTGTATGACTCGTGTGCTCCTTGGTTTATTATTCTGCATGCGCAGGTGCACACATAAACACAAACTCCAACAGATATATGTCAGAGCCTTTAAAACACATGCATATTTCCTGTCATAAATATTTACACTCGCTGTGTTTTCTGTCTCTCACTCCCTCACTGGGTCTCACACTCTCAATTTTTTTTTCACCCCTGCCTCAACATTTAAAACAATAAATATTTGCACTCACCAACATGCTAATCAAGCAGCGGTTCCATTACTATGTTAATGAGTCTATATATTTACCACCGCGGTGATTTACTAAAGCAAAGAAAATGGCATTTACCACCACAACAATATATCTAAAGGAAAGGGTGTGGATTTATAATGCTTAGGGAGTTTTAAAGGTTATGCTTTTTTTTTTTTGATATCCACTGTTTTGTCATTTCCGTGACTGCTTTGTACAAAAATGCAGTCACACACTGTTAGAAGTCTACGTTTAGTCATTCAACAGTCATTGAAATATAGAGGCAAAACTTAATTTGTATGCTCAGTGGGAATGTGATTAACAGGGCCAGGTTCCACCCGTTCCAGCATTGGTTTGGTTGAGATGGGAACTATAATTTACCCAATGTGCAGCTTCATGACTGATTTGTTCTTCTAAGTGTCTAATATGGATTCCAGCTGCTGCAAATTCAATCCCATCCAATTTTTGCCCTGATTGTTTTAACTGTTGAAACTCAACATGGAATAGTAACTTTTTAGGTCTAACATTTTAATTTTTCTTTTTGACTAAAATACCAAAATAATGAATCAAGAAAAGATTTGATGCAATCCATGGAGGAATGGGGACAAAGGATCTCTGGAGGTACAAGCAGCCAATTGCTGTTGGTCTCTGCCGGGATGCTGTGGAGGGGAGGGTCTACTCTGGTCCTACATGGCTCTCAGTTTGTTCAGTTCCCTCCTCCACCACAGTGTTTATCGACTGCAGAATCCTACCAAAAACAGGGCGAGCCAGTGTATTTAGTATTTGATCAGCTTGTACTTTTTGTAGCATGTGTCATTTGACAAGGTGAGTGCTATACTTTTGCGTGTGCGTTATCGTGTGTCGTGATTGTTCTGATTAATAAGGCTAAAACGTCTCATAAACCAGTGATTATGTGAGTCCCATGACGACGATAGTGACTCAGTGACTGCAGATCAGAATAATTCAGAGATCTTAACTAATTACAAAGTGAAAACAAGAGTCAACTGAACTCAACTGAAAGAGAAAAATCTCATTTCTCTCTGCGACTCCATGTCATGTTTATGAAAGTAGAATAGATTAATAAAAGCAGTTTAATCTCAGTTTAATATGCGGTGTTTGTCGTCATGCTCTGCTATAACAGACTGTAAGTCTTTGCCTCTGTGTTTGATTCTACTGAGAGAGAACAGATTGCCCTGGTGTGTTCGAGTACTCTCTCCTCTCTGCCTCCTTCTCTATATATAAACTGAAAGTGTGGCTTTTTTGCTCTCTGCAGCTACAACAGCTACGACCTGCAATGACCCAGGCATCCCTGTAAATGGTTCTCGTTACGGGGACAGCAAGGAGCCCGGTGACAGCATGATGTTCCAGTGTGACCCGGGCTACCAGCTGCAAGGCCAGGACACCATCACATGCGTGCGGATGGATAACAGATTCTACTGGCAGCCGGACCCTCCCACATGTATCGGTACGGCGCACTGTGATCACTGACTGCATGATGCAATCTGAAAAAAAGGGGGAACGCAACAGATCTGAAAAGTGTGTGTGAGTGCACACAAAAAATATCAAATTGGCACATGAATCAAGGCTTCCTCACACATGTTACTGGTGACTCTCTTCTTGTGAGTGTATCCCACGATCATCGGCTCCACTTTTGGAAAAAAATGGGATGAACTGGAGTTCAGTCTTCGCCCAATAAAATGAATAATATGAAAGGGGATTTCCCTGCTTGAGGCCTGATCTTTAGGCTCAAGGAGAGTTTGAACAGCTGCTGAGGAAGCTGCGGTTGGGATCCATACTGAGCACAGTTGGCAGAAGCCAAGAAGAACATCCAGAGATGTGCAGCGAAAAAAAAAAAAAAACTCCTAAACTGCCGTTTGACCTCTGTGGCTGCGCTGGACGAGTGATGAGGGGCGGCAGAACTGGGACAGGGAAGGTGGTCGGGATGAAGCAAAACCCTCTGCAGCTTGATGAAGGCAGCCATGATTGGGTGCTTGTGTAGAACTCCCTGGCTTGTTTGCTTTTTTCCTTTGCTATTACCTTCATGGAGCCCACCTGCTGCTTATACCCCGGTGAGCGTTTGCATTTTGACTCCGCACCTCATTCACACCATTCTGTTACAGTGTGTTTTTCTCATTCTCCAATTTTAAGCATTTTTTTTTTTTAACTTCCTTTGTATTTTCCTTTCCTGCCTGACTGAAGATTGAAGTGACCCGAGGCCCTGAAACGTACATTATTCAAATATTCTTTCAGCCGAAAAAAGGCAGGAACGATAGAATCAGTCTAACAAAAGATCCAAGCTCAGATGCAGCACAATCCCTGTGTTTTTGCCTCATCCTGCTGCCTTCAAATCCCAGAGCATTCGCAACGAATTCCTGCAGGACGATCACGGATTGCTCTGCTGTGTCGATAGTAGGCAGACGCCTTTGTGAGGGTACAAAATGTTCGAGTTCTCCTGCGTGATTATGTGCTGCATGCAGCTCAGCTTTTGCTCCACACACGTCACCTCGTGTCAGGGTAATCAGAGAAGACGGATGAGGAAAAAATCAACAGAGAAAATGACGCTCCTGCAATTGTAATCCTGCGGTGACCAGGACAAAGTGTGACATCATACGCAGTTGAAAACAAGACATAAACAATGTAAGTGAGCCGGTGAAAGTGCCCAGAGCGTCCGTGTTGCCCACTTGCCAGCGTCGAGCAATGACTCGCAGACTTCTGGCTGAGATGCTGCCGGCTGATTTCAGAGCGCTTCTTCTTCTCTGCACCAGCCAACGCGATGTGGAAGCCCTCCAGCACGGTGGTGACAACTGAGGTTCTCCTCGCAAACCCTCCCTGTGATCCCGATATTGCCTCTGACTCCCTGCCAGTGACCCCGCGTTTTCCAACGGCGGCCGAAAAAAAAAGTTCAAAGCCGAAATCTCCCTCCATTTTCCCAGAGCTTAGCGCGCGTGTTTCCCTACTCCGCACTTTCACCTCAGGTGGTGAATCCCCGAGTGTTCAAACGCTCCCTAGATTAAACACACAACACTGCGCGCGATACTCCAGTGTGCAAGTGCGTCTGTCTGTGAGTGATTTGCAACTGTTAATGCCTTTGTTTACCTCTATTTCACTGTTGATAATCTGTTCACACCCACCTGCCACCCCCAAGACACCTCTCCATGCTTCAAACTCTTCCTTCCCATTGCCAAATTGCTGCTTGAATGCATCTTTCTGTCTCTCTTGCCAATATCTCTTTCCTTCTCTCTGGCTTGTTGTGGGATAACAGGACCGCCAGGGGTGATTTTCTCTCCTAACTACCCCCAGCCCTACACTCTGTAACTAAATCTCACAGTCTCTCTATCTCTATTTTGCTCTTTCACCCTCAACAGCAACCTGTGGAGGTAATATCAGTAGTCCACTAGGGGTAATTCTCTCCCTCCTAACCAACCTCTGCCATACTTCCCATTACTAACTAACTCGCTTCCTGTCTGCCTACCTGTGGGAGTTTTATGATGGGTCAATCAGGAGCAATTTCTTCCTCCAAATAACCTCAATCCCAGTGCTGTGTAATCATCTTTCTGTCTCTCATCCTCTCATTGTTTGTCTCTCTCCAGCGACCTGCGGGGGTAATGTCAGCGGCCCGTCTGGGGTGATTCTGTCTCCTAACTACCCCCAGCCCTACCCTCCTGGGAAGGAGTGTGACTGGAGGATCCGAGTCAACCCTGACTTTGTTATTGCCCTCATCTTCAAAAGGTAGGACAGCTCCAGCAAAACAGCCAAACGGATCGACAAGCACACAGTAACTTTTTGTGTGCGGTTGTTATCTGCTTGAGCATGTTCTTGTCTGCAATAAATAATTCACATGTCTGTCACTTCTCTATGTCACTGCATTTGTGGTGTCCAAAAGGTTGAACAATTTTGAAAAGTCATGAAAATTTACACAGAAATCAAGATAAGATTGGAAATTTCTGATAATTCATTCTTGATTGAAGCTTTTGCACTGTTGCAATGGAGCCGTATTGAGGAGCCGATGGCTCTATAAAACTAATTGGTTTCACTGTAAGGACTTCGTGTGTTTTTCCTTCATAGAGTTATTTATGTGAACCATGTATT
>JAUESE010000001.1:11235581-11252614 GCA_032274725.1 Malacoctenus triangulatus
ACACACACACACACACACACACACACACACACACACACACACACACACACACACACACACACAGCAGCTTTTTCCCCCATAGACTTGAATTTGAGTGAATGTCAGTCTCCCCTGTGACATGCAGGAAAATCAAACTGCACTCCTATTGGACTGGCATCCACCCAGCGAGGAGGGAGAGAGGGAGGGTAGAAGGGACCAGAGGAGCGAGCAGAGAACAAAGAACTCCAGAAAACAGACTGGGCTCTGACACAACTGCCAGTTTAAAGGACACCGGCACAGGGCAACAAGAAGCATTTTGAATTGTATCACTGAAATTGGGGGTTTGAAGGGGCTCACTCGGAGAAAAGTTTGGACCCACTGCTTTAATGGGTTACATTCATAATGTTGAGCATCAATAGTTTGGATTGAGTTGTGTTTTCTGCTCATGCACTCTGAAATTTGGAGGGTGTAATTTATGCACTATATTGAGCCGTTTCATGGTATTAACATAATTTTCTGCTAACAATTCAATAATGAGTGTACACAATCTCAGTCGAGCCCTCACTTCAAAATAAACCGGAGAGTCTCTATTATAAAGGTGTTACGTTAAATAAACAAATGACTGAGATACCCGTTATTAAGGTGGTTTAGGCTTTTCAATAAATTCACTTTCATGTTTTATGTTCTGCTTTTATTCTGTAATAGAAACAGCAGTCTACTTGTAGGCCATGATGTTGCTGGTGGTGTCTGTATTTGAGCCATCCGTCCATCCATTCATCATCTATACCTCCTTTCTACAGATTTGGGTCACAAAGAGCTGGAGTCTGTCCCAGCTGACATTGGGTGAAAAGCAGGGGACACAGGGGGCAGGTTGCCAGTCTTTTTTTAGGGCCAATACCAAGAGAAACACAATCCCCGATGCACGCTGCCTCACTACAATCAGTTTACAGTGAACCACGCAAGCACAGATTGAGCAGGTCCACGCAAAAGACCCAACTCTGATTTAGGTTCCCTTGTGTAAGACAACAACGCAAACCAAAGGAAAAAAATGCCCTGAACCAACAAGTTCTACAATAAATACACAGGTTGTAACATTTTTTTCCTCTCGTGCACAGTGGTGAACTGCTCTGACCCCGGCCACGTGGAGAACGGTGTTCGCCAGTCCGGCCTACATTACCCAGAAGTCTTCAGCTATGGCGTGACCGTGTCAATCCACTGCAAACGAGGCTTCTACCTTCTGGGCTCTGCACTCCTCACATGCCAGCATGATGGAGTGTGGGACCGGCCGACCCCTCGGTGTCTGGGTACGCTCAGAGTTACTTTTAGAACCATTTGAAATGAGGGAAACAATGTGATGAGGGTGTTGAGAAGACAAATGGAAGAAAATGTCAAGACGGAACTGCATTTATTGGACTATGATGAAAACATTTGCCCTGTTGTGAATGGGTAACTTTTTGGACTTGGTTTTCAAGAAAAGTTGTCTCAGGAAGGTTGATTTCAACTTATTTTTTCTTTGTTTGTCAAGAAAAGCCATTTAAAGAGTGAAATGGCTTCAAGAGCCACTGCCAGGAAGATGAGGAGCGAATGAGACACTGGGAGAATAGGAGAGGGGTTCAAGAGAGAAAAAATGGGAGGGAAGTAATCATAAAAAAGAGGAGCAGGAGTATGAAAGAGAGAAGCTTAAAGGTTTGATTTTGTTTGTGTGTACGCGTTTGTGTGAGTGTGTGTGTGCGTGTTCAGACCAAAGTTAGCGTGTGTCTCTTAAGGCAATAGGTGTTCTTGTTAGAAAGCTACCATGGCTGATAGAAACATCGAGATTAAACTAGGAGAGCGATAGAGGGAACGAGGCTGATTCACAGATAAAAAGGGAAACACAAAGAGATGAACAGAAGCAGAGGAGGAGGGGGGACACGGTCGCGGAGAGGTGGGGACGAGGATTCAGACAGATTGGGAGGAAGGGGCAGACACTGGTGAGACACTCGCGTCTGTGCATCAAGCATTACATTCGAGAAACAAGGTCTTATCGAAAAATTGGGGGGAGAGGGGGGAGGACTGAGGGGGCAAGGAGAGGATGGAGTAATACAATTTAGGGGTAAGAGGAGATATCGGAGGACCAGTCATTTGGCAGAAATAGAAAATCGAGAGCAGTTTCGTATCTGTGTCCTCCAGAAACCTATGCTCTGTAAAACATGGATTTCTCTAAAATTGAAGGGAAAAAAAATGATTTTTTTTTCTTTTTTTCTGCACAGATATCTGTTGCTTTGACACTCTGGAACGATTTCTTCTAGGTTGTTTTTTTTTTTTTCTTTTCTCAGTCAGACTACAGGGAAAAACTCTTTCCATGTTTTTTCGTGAAAGTGAGTTTAATTTGAGAGGAGTTATTGGTTTTCTCTCACTCCCGTTCTCTCTCAGGCAATTCAATTAAACTCAATAAAAAATAGGCCTTACTGCCATGACTGTACGTTGACGTCCAGCGCAAAGCAAGAGAAGTTTAGAAAATGCAGGTTAAATTGTGCACCTGAAAAAAAGGTATTGTGATCACCTAAGCATGCAGTGGCTCCAATCACACAGTTATGTTTGTTTTATGTTCTGCATACTTCTCTTGCTCTTCTGCTGACAAGTTTTTCCCGTATATCTTTCTCATGTATTCTGGCAAAAACACACAGGAAAATAACAAACACAAGCCTGAAGCCCCCCTCTCTCACCCTCACTGATACTACTTTCCTGTTTCCTGTGAGAACCCAGCGATCCCACCTTTTTGGTGTAGTATCTGGAGTCCATAGCCGAATACAACTGGTCGCATACACACAAACTCACACACGCTCAGTCACACTGAAACCCTTCATCTCTCTCCCTCTCACTCAATCCCTCTGTGTGTCTGCAGCGATTTCCTGCGGCGACCCCGGCGTACCCCCTAATGCAGCCGTGTCCGGAGCCCACAGCTGGGCGTACGGTTCAGTGCTGCAGTACTCCTGCCTCCCTGGTGGGCTGCTGGTTGGCAACGCGACTCGCCACTGCCAAGAGGACGGCACGTGGAGCGGAGCACCACCATACTGCACCGGTAAAGGCGAACGAGTTGAAACATTTGCATGCCTGATTGGAAATGACTTAAAACTTGGTGAGTGTGGAAGCTGAAACAAAGCATGGACATACTTCCTGTTCACCAGTTATACATTTGGATCATAACAAGTGAGACACAGTCAGCAGAGTTGTTGTTTTTTTTTTTATAATGCATGTTTACAGTTCAGTGTGTTTTTCTGACTGGTACACAGCACCTTGTTACCATAGGATCAAACCTAAATCCACCTGTTTACCATTCACCAGAAGAGGCTTTTACAAGCACTCTCAAATGTGATTCATGTGAAGAATGATGTCGCAATCTATAACACAGCAAATTGTTGCTCAAAGGAGTGGAGAGACGCTGATGTTGAAAAGAGAAATATTGACAAGCAGCTCACAGAGAGACGGATCAGTGACTCAGTGATTCATGTTTTAAGGTCAGTTTTGTTTCGATGTACATGAGAAATGCCAGAAAGCAAAAGAAACTTGCAGGAAAACATCCATTCGCAAGCAAAATGTGACAATTGAAGCAAATGTAGGAAAAAAAAAGACTTTTGCTCAAGTTTTGATTCTGTGGACAATAAGAATCTTTTCCAAGGATTTCACTTTCACAGGAATCCAAAATAAGAAATACATTGCTGGATAAAATGCTGTGCTCTGTTGAATCTTGTTGTATTTCCATACAGATCACCTGCGTTATTGATTATCTGTATGTATCAGTGCTTGCAAAAGAGTGTCTATTATGATCATGTGGCTGCAGCTGGTAATTCATCCCAGCTACGATCAGAGGAACAGCGCTAACAAAGATCCCAAAAAGAAAGCTTTTCAGGCTGATGTACAGAAAGGCCACATTGTGTCTGATACAAGTGAAAACTGCTAAATGACAATATGAAATGAAAAGTCACTGCTTGTGAAGTGAAATCTTCACCAGCTTTTGTGAACAGAAGGAAGAAACCAGTTTTGTTAGAGAGCAAAATCTAAAATTGGTTCAGCTGTCAAAAAATAGCTTCATCCATCTGGCATGGAAGGAATGAGCTGTTTCACACAGGCAAGTCGGTAATGATGATATCTTTCTTTGGCTGCAGCATAACACACCGCATAATGTCACCTGTGGCCCGTTACCGAGCGCAGTAACAGTCGCAGTTACCAACCAGAGACGACAGGCAGACATGACTGACAGATGGCGGTTTTGTCTGTTTTAAGAAGAAATCGATTATTCAGCAGATTTTGCTTTTAATTTGTGATCAACAGAAGTGTGCCGTGTTCAGGTGATGGCAGCAGGACGCCGTCAGTCACACACTCTTAGACTGGAAACATTTCTCTTCACTGTGGTGATTTCAGCCAAACGTGACCCTCTTGTTCCATTTTTTATCGTCCCAACCATGAATACCAAAACTACAAGACACATTATAATTTAAGATTAGTTAATCAACTTAATATGTGACAAATTACAACAAGCTGTGTGTGTCTTTGATTATAATTAGACTTACCTTCAGTGCTGAGAACCAGCACCCCGTGAACATGCAGGAATTCGTTGCCCATCTGTTGCACATTGCTCGACTCTAAGCGAAGGAAAGGGGAACTGATAGAATGAGCCCAGTGAAGCGCTCGCTGTTGTGTACTGAGTCGAAAAAAGTTTAGTTCATCAGCTGGCAATAAAGCTTCGAGGAGCAAACTTGAGAAATTAGTGCATGAGGGTCTATTTTAGAAGCCCAAAAACTGCACTTCAAATGAACAAATTGTTTACTAATCGTAACCGAGAATTCAACAAGTCAAATGTTCTGACAGTTTCTTCATTGACAGCAAACAAATATGTTTCCAACATGTGCTGTAATTTTGCTTGTGTAAAAAAAGGAAGAAAAACTTCCAATTTTACAACAAAAAAAAATTACAATTCTTTTAAATCCTGAAATAAAAAAATTAATCTGTGGAAAATCTCAATTATACCAGAGTTTCATTTAAAAAAAAGATACAAAAAGGCATATTGGGACTTTTCCATGGTGTTTTAAAACACACCTGTATGTTATATATAACCTACGATACGTGAGAGAAAAACAAACAGTCCCAAGACAGAGACAGGAAGCTGGAGGATTTTGGGGTTTACTTCTCAGGTTGTAAAGTGCTGCTCTACAGTGGGCTTACGCAGATCCCGCAACAGTACAACTGATCATTTCCAAACTCAGCATCAACTGTCTCAACAGCTAAAATGCAATAAGCTTACTCGGCTGGCCTCAAAACAGAACACTCAGCAGGGTGGAAACCGTCCTGCAGCTGAAGACCTCATTGAGATGCAAGGCGCTGCATTTGGAGCGCTACCCTGTTAAACTCACAAATCCCCACCGATGGAATTTAAGCTGCTAAAATTGTGACACGCTCAGTGCCTTTAATGCAAGAACAATTTGGTATAGCCTAAATGCGCAGCACTGCTCGACAGAGTTTGCGTGTCTGGGTTTGTGCATGCATGCATGTGTTTGTGTCGCTGTCAGGGAAAGCTGGAGCAAAAAAGACTGAAAAAAACGACCCTCCATCGTTGCAGTTTTTGCCACGCAAATGCTTTTAGGTTGCTCTCGTTGACCTCTTGCTTGAATGCATGCATACATTTTTAGCCAAGTGATCCCACAGAGAGCGAATCTCTCACCACTGAGTTTTAACATTTACTTATTCTAACCACTGGAATATTCTACATGGCAGACGTACACAAATGCAGTTCTAGTGTTTAAAACTTTAACTGTCTGAAGTCTTTTCAGTGTTACTCTTCAAACTAATGTAGCCTCACGTGCTCCCATGTGTGTGGTGGTGGTGGGGTGGGGGGGGGCAGAGTGTGTCGACCGTTTCAGCAGTGCGCAAGTGTCAACCGCTGGTGCACTCTGGAACATTAACTTTATGTTCTTGCTATAGGTGTAAGTGCCGGAGTCTGCGGAGACCCTGGGATCCCGTCCCACGGTGCCCGCCTGGGAGGGGAGGAATTCAAGACCAAGAGCCTCCTGCGCTTCAGCTGCGAGGCAGGATACAGTCTGATTGGCTCAGCCGAGAGGACGTGCCTTCACAACGGCACCTGGGGCGGCACGCAGCCCGTCTGTCAAGGTAGGATGTGTACCGGTGGCCGCTTACATGACTCATATTGTCATCAAATGGAGGGGCTGACCTCTGATCAGGCATCATGAAGCCCTGCGGAGATTTCCTCTGCCGCACATGCTTTAAACTGCACACGGACCGCCGTCATATTTCTGTCGCGCTGCTCGGTGTCACCATGTTGAAAATCAAAGTCGCAATTTCTCATCAAGTCAAGATGGATATTTATGGGCTGCTGCGCACTGTATTCTATTTATAGCACTGCTTTATTGACCCTGTTTTCTTTAGAGGGAAAGGCTTCTGTTTGCTTTATACAAGGGACTCGGATTTGACAACATATGCTGAACTGTCTTTTCAAAAACATCCTCCAGTTCCATAGCAAGTCGTCCCTGTCTCGTCTGAGGTTACCTCTGGGTCCAAACCCAGATTTTATGTAACACTGCCGTAAAAATAAACATATCTGTAAAATGGGCCTGTGCCTTTTGCATGCAGCCACGGAGCCTTTCTAGCAGATGGACTTAATTATTCAGCTTTTTTATGTGAAAGTAAATCATCTCACCCACTAACTCGCAGAGCATCTTCTCTAGAGAATACATTAGGATCACACTACCCGGCACGACACTGACAGGGAAGCAGCATAATCCCTTGAGAATCATAACCTAAACTAAAATGTAAGAATAATTAGGATTTATAAAATGGAGCTAAATTTATGATGTGTATATTAAAGTGAACTGAGCTCCGACGTGACTTCTCATTTTCATCCGAATTTTCATGCACTCACTGCAGTCTAAATTTTTTGCAGCAACACAAAAATAAACAATTTATAGGCCTATTTTCCTGTAAGTGGTGATTTAAGGTATTCACAAACTTTATAATTGTAAATCTACTGGCAGCTTTTAAATCCACATAATGAAACAGGTTTATGGAACCAGCAGTTTGCAGAGGAAAAAAAGCAGGAGTTTCAGGGTGCTGTGTTTCTGTGTGTGTGTGTGTGTGTGCATGTTTGTGTTTGCGTGTCCCAGATATAAAGGATTGAAGTGTGTCACTCCTCACTGACTGAGCTGGATGCTGTGCAGCTAATAAAGTGCATCCTATACAACAGCAGTTTTCAAAGACACTCCTGAAACCCAGGGGAATTTAGGGGAAATTAAAGTGGGTCTCCGTAGTGCTGAAGAGACACTGGAATCCTAAGCTACAGCCTGAGCTGCCTCCCCTATTCCCACCTTAGACATTCAGGCTGGATCAAACACTGCTGACATGAACCCCACTGTTTTCTGATGCAGATTTAGGATGCAGTTAGATGGATGGGTTGTTCTAGCTGCAGCTTGAGCGGATAGGTGGAGGCACGGTGAGTCACTCGGTAGCAGCGTTGTCTCGGCATTATTGTGCGGTTGTAACACATCAGATCAACACTATACTAAATATAGAGCAATGAAAAGAATAAAGGGCACAATGATGCAAATGAGAAACAAACAATAATAGATGTTGTTCACAGATATCTCTATAGCTGGCAGCCAAATTGCATCTTTTGCTTGACACATTTCATGTCAAAGTGTCATGTATTCAGCTGGGTGTTTTTTTCATCTGCTGATCTGCATTTCAAGAAAGTATTGCCATTCTTAGAAACCAGTGGCAGCTTGTAGATGATCTACAGCAGTGCTCCTCCAACCCCCTTATAGGAGGGGAGCCAAAGATCACAAGGGGGGGGGGGGACTTGCTTTCTCGGTTGTTTTAAAAGTCAGATCTGCGCATTTTAGAGAACAAGACACTTGAATTCACTTCCTTGAATCCAAAACAGACCAGGAACACACCCCATTGTTTTTATCTGAACGTTCAGTTTTTTTATATAAATGTGTGGGTGTGTTTGTGTCAGTAAATGTTTGGCTTCACTTCTGTCTGTAGGCTTTCGTAGAAACAACTTGATGTAAGATCTCCAAGTAAAAAAAAGGTTCTGAACTCATCAATTAGTGTGAAATGGGAAATAAAAGGAAAAGTGGAGATGAACACACCATCCAAGCAAAAAAAACATCTAAAAATTTCCCTGGTGACATTTTAGGCCAATGAATCGACAGATGAATGGAATTTAGAGAAAAAATTCACAGTTAAATTGTGTTGGCTTCATGAGCATGTGATCATTTCTACACCAACTACGGAGGATGAACGGTGCTTCAGACGAGGACTCTCTGTGGTGTGTCAAAAAGATAAGAGTTTAACAGCTCAGTGATCTGAACCCCTGTAAAGAAGCTCGGGCGTGAGTGCTGTCAGCCATCCAGCTAAATTCAAATCAACGAAAACTTCAGTCGATCACATGGGGTCTCACTTTTGTGTACGGAGGAGCAGTGCGACATTTAACGAGAGTTGTGTGTCTGGTAATAAGGCTGAAACCAAAAGTGGAAGAGCAACATCCCAATGTGGGAAAAAAACAGCAAAAAAAAAAAACCTGATGAGCAAAGATTCCTTAATGAGGAAGGAAAAAAAAACTCAAGTGTAAAATGAGCACTGCAGAGGCAGGTGTCGCTGGTTATTCTCAGCTCTCTGTTAATGTGGCTCCTTCTCAAAATGTTTCCACTCCTTTGTCTCATCATTTCAGAACATTTAATTAGAAAAGCCAGTGTGTACTGCACATGCAGACGTGCGGGGAAGACTTATCTGGAGGAATTAAAAAGCTAACTGACAGCCTGCAGCTACTGCAGCCAGCGAGTGGCTGCAGGAGGTGTTAAGTTTCACAAATGACCCGATCGGGTGAAATCTTTTCATCATACCCAGTTTTTGGGTGTTCTGAAAAAAGTCCAAAGAGAAAGGAATTGAATTCACTGTAATTCCTAAGTTCTTGAACAATCCAGTGTTTTTATTTGGAGACAAATCTATCAGACTGCTCAGCTCGTAATGTTTTTATATCAGCAATTGATTGTTTTAAGGGGGGAGAAAATTGACCTGTAATGCAAAGACAAATCTGTCACACCAAAAACACCGATTGTCAGTGTGGGACATATTCTTGACGGACACTGAGTACAGCGAATGACTTTATGATAGATGAGCTTGAATATTAACGACCATGACATAAATGATCTGATTTCTTCATTGTTTTGGGGTGTTTTTCATCTTATTTCGTCAACTGAACAATAAATCTCAAAATGTAGTGCACACACACACTTCCGAGGTGTGTGCCTGTTTGTGTCCGCCAGTGTTTCTGTTTGTGTAATGCTAATTATTTATGTCTGTCTATAGTTGTTTTTCATTAAGCTAATAGTGGTTAAAAGCTGATTCAGAGGGGCTGAGACATCTATCACTGAGACACAAACACAAAGAAATCCATACACACTCCCTGACACACACAAAGACAAACTGTTTCTCCCTACACACGCATAAACCAGGCGAAAACTGTAACTACCGTAAACACACTTGCTCATTTTTGCTTGACATGCCCACCCAGTACTCTGCGACGCACACGCATGTGCACACACTCAGACAAGGCTTTTACAGGCTCTGACTAATGTATCCCATCAATAGGAGTTTGATTCTTAAGGGCTGTCAGCTGGCATGAACTTATTGGTGAAATGTCCCGCGGTTGGTTACTAATTCCTGTTGCTAATTCCTGACGGTTCTGTTAATGTGCTGTGCCAGCAAACTCGAGATCAATGCATCACTAGTTAGGCGTCGTTGTCAATCCCCATCCGCCCTCGCGTGGCCTCTCCTGACAGGTTTTTATTACAACCCACAAGGCTGAAACTGGCTGCAAACCAAAGACGGACTTGTTCTAACACAGTTCTGAAATCTTTAAATATGGAGATGTTGTCCTCACAACCAAGAAGGATCACTTAATGGTGCTTCACTTTGGATAAAAGCTTTCATTGTATGAAATATTGACTAATTCTTAAGCTTGAGTGGGGGAACTATGAATAATACCACCTATAATTGTTAGGATCCTCTCGAAATTAAAGTTCTCATCGTAAACTAACTGGTCACGTTGGCCTGTCAGGCAGAATTTGTTAGTAATATTTTGTGTGGTTTGCAAAAAAACAAACAAAACAGGTGAGCTAAGACGCCAGCAGGAGTCTTTGAACTCTGGTTTGGTTTGAGGAAAGTCTGAACGCAGCACTTAAGAGACTGAACACAGGATGGGACCGCCATTGAAAGCGCCATTCCCATGTAGCGCGTCTCTGTTGGTGTGTGCAACAAAGGAACTCCTGCAGCGCTTCGGCTCCCTTGTATCTTCCGCAGGAAAGAGTGAGCCCTCAGCTGGTGAAATGAACGCAATAATCCCACAAGTGCTCGCAGCGCAGCGGGAGGCTGCATTGTTTGTAGAAGTTATGGCATTTCTTTACAGTGTAAAGTGTTTGTCAAAAAATGTGTGTGTTTTTCAAACCATCTTGACATTGAAAAAAAATACCATCGTCATTAAGAATAAACTTAATTTGGATCATTTCTTCAGGTTTGCTGCAAACACAAATGAAGCCACAATGTCAACCATAGTTTTAATGAATGTTGCAACCCAAACACACAGACTCTTTGGAAAACATCAATGCATTTTCTGTGCTGCTTTTCTCAGAGTTTGTTCTCCCAAAGATAAGTTAAGGAGGATTTTAGCCACAAGTGCTTCCTGATAATTATTTTCACTTCTGCACGACAAGACCAAAGCCTTTTCCTTTAAGCCACCATAAGTTGCTTTCCCTATTTTCTTTGAGCGATGAACCACACAAGGTAACAGCTGCCCTCAGTGCATTCAGGGATTAAACAGCAGTTTGCCAATCTTAGTAGGTGCCATAAGATATGACCAGCTTTTTGTTATCTTTTGACGCGCAATAATACTGTACATCTGCCACTCAGTGCTGGGAATCAGTCCAACAACCTTCTTCATCAATCAGCCTCGCTCCCCTCAAGGACGTTCTTTATGGTGTTTCCAGCTGACTCCGGTGATCGTTTCGTTATTGCGGCCCACAGCTGACCCGAGCACTCAGCTGGCCTGAGTGACAGGAAGCCGGCGCCACTCACGCTGATATCATCGCCGTGGTTAATCAACACTGATTGGTATTTCCCTGTTTTCACAGCGGTGTCTTGCGGTAACCCAGGCTCCCCGGCGCACGGCAGGATCGTGTTCAGCGACGGGATCACCTTCGGCAGCTCGGTGGCCTACGCGTGCTGGGAGGGCTTCAAAACATCGGGGCTGACCACCAGACACTGCACAACAAACGGGACGTGGACCGGACAGCCCCCCGATTGTACAGGTAGAAATGCCTTGAAGGTTTTTCTTGACAGGTTGAGCGGAGCTTCACCAAGCCACGGGTAATACCATTGACAGCATCATCAGTGGTGGTACATACAAAGCACTTTCATAGTGAAGGTTTGAAGAGGAGTATAAATTGTGCATGAACTGGGCCAACAGCTGCTGTGCAGGTCTAGGACTGCACAAGGTTAAGTTTGTTGTGTCTGAGGATTTAACTTGTATGGTTTAACAGGAGCAGACAGACGTTTGGGGAAAAAGGCAGGAAAAGAAGGTGGGAGGTGGATGAAATAAAGCAAAGCATAAAGTTGAGGAAGGCATGTGAGAAAGCTGAGTAGGAGGTACCGAAACCAAAGAAAATCACCTCTGTTAGAAACCACACGAAGCTGGAAAGAAGAGAAGGAAAAAAAAGAGCATTAATGATGATCGATGTGTCCAAAAGTTGTACCACCCTCCACTCGCTAAATTGTCACCATCCACCAGAGGTTCTTTAACATCCTGAGCGCGTGCTTTTCCTGTAATTTCTCTGTCTCTCCTTTGCAGTGATCAGTTGCGGAGACCCGGGGCCAGTAGCAAACGGGGTCCGTCTGGGAAACGACTTTAACTTCAACCACACGGTGACCTACCGTTGTAACCCGGGTCACCTGATGGACCCGCCTGGACCTGGAAGCAGCGTCCTGCGCTGCACCAAAGACGGGACGTGGAACCAAACCAAACCTGGCTGCAAAGGTAACGGAGGAAAAATGACTGAATTACTGCTCATTGGTTGGACCGTTGAAATGAGAACAGTGAACAACAAAGACTCAGGATGTTTTTAGGCAAATGAAGCATATTGTAGTGTTTTTGTTTTCACTTTGAGAACACCCAGGCAAGGTAATTTGATTTATTGCTGGAAAAAGATTCTTATTATAAAATATCCACTGTGTTCTACGCCTCATTTTCTTTATTTTTGAATTATTATTATGATAAAGATCCATTACATTTGTTCTTTCAACGAATATTGGCCAAAAAACCTTTTTTGTGGATACTAAATTATTAGATTAATTTTTAATTCTAATAAGAACATTTTTCGAATAGATAAATCAAGTTTAGTAAATGGAAAGTTTAAAAAAATGACTGAATGTGACGTGAAAAGGTCATGTGTATTAAGATAAGGTGGACACCTGACGTTGTGGGACTTGAGCATGTGCAGTGGTTCCTAATCTGAAATCATTTCGCAAGTGTTTGTGTTTGTTTGTGTGGTACACAAGTTTAGGGAAGCTTGCTCAAAGTATGATTAATTTCTGGAGAACAAAGTCGAGAAACAATTATAAACATGAAAAAGTTGTACTTTCTTCCACACTGTAGGAGTGCACCACTCATCATGGCCAGGGAGTCGAATTTGTTTTAAGCCTTAGCATAATGGAAAGGTCCTAACAATGTTAGAGAACAATGAAGAAGGGGGAGAGTGGTTATTGGTTAAGAGCCGTGAGATTGTTGTAAAAAACTAAGAAAAAGGCCTCACCAAAACAAGTGACAAGTTAAGTGAGAAAAATAGTATTCCAATGCAGGCGAGCTTACTAAAATAACAAATAGTGACTTCAACAGTACATTAGAGAAGTACGTTTTGGCCAGGGGAAGATTACCGTTGCTCTTTATGATAACAAAGTGGTAAATCAGGGTTTATTTCCTGAAACCCTTCTGTTTTTCCACCGACACATAAAGGATAATAAAATAGAATGCATTAAGATGAAATGAGTCAGAGTTTTACATCAGCCCATATTTAGACTTTAGACTATGATACTGAACAACAGTAAAAGGGGATGTTTCCTGAGATCCTCCCTGCCGTTTCTTCCCACAAACAGGAAATCTCCTGCTGGCTCCAGCAGTTGCAGAGGCTTTGAACTGAGATGAAAAAAAACTGAGAAAGCAGGCAGAGAGGCTACTGAGGGGGAACCGGGGAAAGATGCAGAGAGGGAAAACAGAGGGGTAAAAGATACTGTAGGTGATGGAGAATGAGACCGGGGCACAAAGAGGGAAACTGAAAATCAGAGGTGGAGAGGAAGAACTCGAAAGAGAGGGGGGGGAGAAACACGAAGGGGAAAGTCTGCAAGTTCTCCTTTTTCTCCCATCGTTCCCTCTTTGCCCTTCTTCACTCCCACTTTCTTCTTCCTCTTTAGGCTCTATTTCATGTTTTTGTTCAGCCCCCTCAGTATTCATTTGATCCTGTTTGGGAACAACAGCTTTTTTCACACACAGACACTCGGAAACATATTGAATGAGGGAGCTGCAGCCCATCAAACTGCAGCTTCACAGGCAAAATGAATCAAGCGAGACTTAGAGGGAGAGGTTGAGTAAGCGAAGCAATGATGAGGAGTGAGAGCGGAAGGAGGGAAAGAAAGAAAGACTAGTGGCTTTAAAGGAGGAGCAGGGAGGAGGAGGAGTAGGAATCGAAGGGATGAGGAGGTGTTTTAGAAGAAAACATTAGAAGTGAGACAGACAGAAAAACACACAGAGAGACACAATGGGTAATGCAGAGATTAAGACAGAAAGAAAAGCAGGAGGTGGGAAGGGAGGAGAAGAGGGAGTGAAGCAAGGGAATGAAAAAGACAGAATGTGATGAGCCATCGTTTGGGCTACGAGGAGCAGGAGAAAGGAAAGCAAGTGAGAGAGGAAGCAGCGAGTGATGGGAGAAACAAAGAGAGGCAAATCAATACCTGCCCCCAAACCTGTAAACACACAGTGAGAAAAGGGATTAAGCCCATAAAATGTGTTGGCTGGATGAAGTGCACCAAGAGAGATATGCCTAAAAGACAAAGCTGGGGGAGAAGGGGGAGAGTCTGCTGGTGTGAGAAGAAGGAGAGAGCAAAGGGATGAAAGAGGAAGGTAGCCAGGACAGACAGAGAGACAGACAGACGAGGAGAGAGAGAGGTACAGGGAGGGACCGAAGGAGGACGAGAAGGAAATGGATGCAAACGCAAAGACGGCAAAGGACCCAAGTGTAAGAAAAAACATTGCATGGAGACGTGAGAGGAAAGAAGAGAGGATGGGAAGAGGTATAAAAAAAATTGCAGAGGTGTGTAGGTAAGCAGGGATGAGAGTTGCTTGTCTTCCTTTGGGTTGTGAAGCCAGAATATTTACAGCAAGGGAACAACGCAAAGAGGAAATAAAAAGAGTTCAGAAACCCTCAATTACAAGCACAAGTGTTCTTTGGGCATCAGAGACCTTCAAAAATATTGGTTGGGAATAATAACTGCTGGAGTCAATAAGAGTGTGTTCTTCTATTTTTAGACGGCACGGGTTTGTTCCCTAACAACAGAGATGTTTTTAGGGGAGGAAAGAAAATACCCATTCAGTGATTAATTTGAATCCCCATTAGCTTTTGGCTAGCCACCAGCTATTGTTCCTGGAGTCACACAGGAATGAAATGATGAACTGCATGCTTTAAGAAACTGGCACTGACTCGCGCGCAGGTGTGTCGATTTATAAATAGGACGAACAACTTGCAGAACACAAGGAGAGAAATAGCATTGGAAGATGAGACACGTCTTGGAGGACGACTTCGGGGAGCTGTGAAGCTTCTCCACGACACTCGTGACACACCGAGCCAGATTTAGTCAGCTGATTAGCTTGCTACAAGTAGCTGCGGTTGCCTGGAAACCACGATTTTAGCAACAAAAGATATTTCTCCTGTAGTTCAGAAGTTTTTTTTCTTTTTTTTGTGAATCACGCTTTGATTCTGCATCAAAAGAGCGACCATTCTACAAAGAACACAAAGGGAAAAGACATCTGAAGAAATCTAAAGAGGAAAAAGCCCCCCCCAACAAAAAAAATCAAGAGTCTTCCTGCAATGCTTTTTCTGCTGCTATGTCTTCCAGAGTGTTCACGTTGTTTGCATGTGCATATGTGTTTGCAGATCTGTGTCTGCCATTTCCTGGCGGTGTATGTTTGTGTGCGCTGTGTATCATCATAGCAGAGTGAATGGAGCATGAAACCATCTGTCTCCTGGTTAGATGAGAATTACACTGACTTTATTAGATGTTTGAAACCATGCAGATGGTTATCATTATCTCTGGAAGTGAGGCGCATGCACGCTCAGAGATGTTTATCAGGGCCCCGGGAAGTTGTGTGTGTACACACACACGCACACATCTGAACACATGAAATTACACGTCCAGGTATGAACATGCAGCTCGTCTGTCAAGACGTTTTAACCTCATCGTGCATAAACAACATGCTGTGAAATGATCACAGATTAAATTCTCCGTGAGTAACAGATGCTTTTTAATGCATACTTATCGGCTTGATCTGCAGGACGATTCTTGCCTGGTTATGCATTCGAGCAGTGTCAGGTCCTAAAATAGCGATGGGTTTACGTGGATCATTAGCGTCACATAAGTAGCCCTCCTATATGGTGAGCTTTGAGTACTTAAAGAAAAAAAAAGATGACGTTGTGACTATATACTTAGATTTATTTAAATCTTCACTGATCACCTGAAAGCAAAGGTGGCACAGAAATTGTGGATTGTAAGAATCCCATCTAAACATGTATATCAGGGGGTCACCCGCAAAATTTGGACAATATTTCTGAACCGACACTCAATTCAGCGTATATGTATTTACATGTTCTCACTTCATTTCACTGTAAAATAATGCAGAAAGAGACGTATTTCATTATTCTAGTCAAGTTTCACATTCTCATTCAGACTATTGTAAATAAGCTTTTCCTCCCTAAAATCCCAGTGTAGGGTAGCGCTCTGAATAGAGTTTTTGCCCTGTGAATAATAATACGAGCATTTAATTTAGCAGATTTGAGGGAAAAAAAACAATGCCAGAGTTAATTCGCAATCGCCACAGTGGAAGGAGGAGAGCCTCAGCAGGCATCGCGCCGCCCCGAATGTCATGTTGAACCTCTTCATCCATATGGTGACTGTGGTCAGACTGTTTAGTAACTAGAATACGGTGACCTCGGTCATCTGCCGCCTAAAGACAGTGAACTATCCACGCGTCGAGGATGATCACAGCCATCTGCAGCTTGTGCGGGGTTTGTTTTTGACTTCATGTAACACTCCCCCATCTGTAACCCTCTTATTCAAGTTGACCTCTTTTGCTCACAATTGTTTTCTTATCTTCTGCTTCCTGCTGCTGATACATTAAATTGAGGTTTTCAAACATGTGGTCCGACCTTGCAAGGTATAAAAATTCAGACAGAGGTATCTGCAACTGTTCTAAAAGTACCCGCCATTTTGATTTGTCGACTGAGGGTCACACTGTTTCAGTATGAAATGAAAAAATAGTTCACGCTGAAGCCCAAAAACTGAACAGCCGATGGCAGCAATACTTGTAGCTGAAAAAACCATGTGATGAAGCAGTGAAGCTAGCAGCGTTATAGCTTGTGAAATAGCCTTACAAATAAAGCGCTCTCAAGAGGGAGAGGTTTTAAAAACCATGAATGCTGAAGGTTTTGGCTAAAAACTGCACTAAACTGCTGGATGCCAGAGTTCATATTGATCAGAGAAGATTTTGATGGCAAAACATCAAAAAAGATGACATCGCAATGATAAAGTGGATGAACTGTAAGCGTTTTCAGGATGGACTTATGTCCTGCACTAAAAATAAGGACAGTGCCTGTGTTCTGCACTGTTCAAATGCTGCTATGCATTGCGGTTATTAAAATGGGATCATTTTACCAGCCCAGCCTTAATAAAATCAGATTGAGCTC
>JAUESE010000001.1:11257363-11277219 GCA_032274725.1 Malacoctenus triangulatus
TTTGTGTTCATGATGAAAAATTCTTCAAATGAGATTAAAGCTCCACCTCCAAGTGAAGCTGCATTCTAACATCTGTGTTTCTTTGTGCTTACATGATATGTAGGTTGGCAGCAAGATTTCCTTCAAGTGCCGCAAAAACTACCATATCCTTGGGTCGACAACACGAACGTGCTTGGAAAACCTCACCTGGAGTGGAACTCAACCTGAGTGCATTGGTGAGGGAGGCTTCGACTCTGCTGTTGTGTGTCCTCATCATTCGATAGAATAACATATTTGAGTTGTGTTACTTTTTTTTTGGATGGTGAAATTTATGCAGTTGTTCGTACTTTTATTTCAGTTTTGCTTTTGCCGTGAGAAAACCTTCAACTTTTTCAATGTAAGGCCTCGATGCCAGCGATGGATTTATTTTTCTCCTCTCTGCCTCTCAGCTCACTCATGCAGACAGCCAGAAACTCCCGGTAATGTAGACGTACGATCTATGGACCTGCCTACCCTGGGATACACACTGATCTACACCTGTCAGGATGGTTTCTATCTGGCTGGGGGATCTGAGCACAGAACCTGCAAAAGTGATGGAAGGTGGTCTGGAAAACCACCGCTCTGTAAAGGTATTCAGATCCTATCTAGACAATGCACAGCTTGTAGGAGATGAGCTGAAATTTAAACTGGACGTCCTAATCCTATAAGGTTTAAGATAAATACAGATTATCATCCCGATGTTATTTCTTCCGTGCCCATAAAATCATATCAGGTGTAATAATACCGAGGTGGTGCTGTTGTTTTTTTATCAGATACTCTTGGCCCTGTCTGGCCTCAGACAGGAGTGCCTGATGGTTGTGAATGCTGTGATGTATGACAACTAAACAATAAGGCTTATAAACAGACAGGAAATAGGGTGTTAGCTGCGTTCATTCGGGTGTTTTGCTCCCTTTTGTTTGTCAAACCCCAGAAATTGGAAATGTCGACATAAAAGGAAATGAGATTTTGTATATAAGGACTCCTTTTCTTGTTTCCTGAGACCTCTCATGTGGATATACTGCTCCCATGTTCTCCATACCGAAGGTGCCGTCTGTGAACCTAACATATTCCTGTTGTGTTATAGTCGGAGTGAAAGTCAATCCCAAAGGCAGAGAGTCGGACGTCCAGAAGAACAAAATCCGTGGTATGCTTCATGTATTATATCAGATGATTACATGCAAAGATACAGCGACGCACACAGCACAGATATCCAACAGCTAAGATTAATCAACTTCACAACTTTTTACATCTTTTCAAAGCATATTTTTTCCCTAATGATCGTCATTGTGATCCAATATTGATTCAGTGAGAGGGACAGACTTGATCAGTCACTTTCTTAAGTATTTTTCGGATCCATTGGTTTGAAGCAGCTCCTCTGGTAATATCAAACATACAGGCTCAGGTGAAGTTCATCAACTATAAAAAATATTTTGTACCATCTAATGGGCAGGGAAAAAACAATAAAATATGTGACGACAACTTTGTGTGACTCTTGTAATAGAACAGCCGCTGAGTGTTTGAGAAGTTGTGTTTTCAAACAGGAAGTTCAGAGAGACAAAGACTAAGCTGCCCAATTATAAAAGAGCCAGAGGTATTAATGTTTTGTTTGTTTCTCGACAAACTGATGAGTGTAATCCTAATCCTGAGCTGTTTCTTGCCATCACGCCCTTGTTCTGACCCTCAATGTGCAACACGATCCAACTGACTTACAAATAAGCGTTTTGACATTGAGGCAGCACAACTTTAATCTTTCAGCTTGTGAAAACTGTGAAACAAACACTAAATTTCCTCCCGACTTGTTCACTGCAGTTCCGGTGGACGTCTTCTCCCCAAGCTCCGAGTGGAGCGGCTTCTACGAGTATCTTGGGAAAACGCAGACCACCACATTCACTGTAACGGGGTTCAATGCTTCCAGCGGGAGAGTTAACGTCACATTACTGGAGACCAGCGGAGTGTCAATCAGACTGTCGGGTAAGAAAACAGGGAGCACCTTCCAATTAAACTGTTAGATTCACCTCAATTAATTTTAATTTGAGTAGCTTAACAAAAGACCTGAAATTATGTTTTCAGACGATGAAAAATCAATACATACCTGAGCCAATTTGAAGCTCTGCCAAGAAACCAATTTCTTCACTACGTTTCATTTTCTTAGATTAAACAATGCCTGTCGCAAGTGTTAGAAGTCATAAAATGTATGTGAATACTTTCCCGAATGACCCAGAACAAGATAAGGAGGGGCATGTGAGAAATTATTTGAAAACCCTTTTTTCTTTTTTTCAAATTGCAATGAAAGAACGCTAATGAAATTGGGATAAAATGGGCCTGGCTATCTGGAGAGCAAGTTTTAACTTTGACCGCAACGCAGAGGAAAAAGCCAATTACTTCCCACACATGAAGCGTTTGCAATTTATAATTTGGATGTCAATGCAAAGAAAGTGCACATAAGGCGATATAAGATGCAGCTTTGAAGTTCTGGTCTCACTGGAATCCATGTTAAAGATCATACAACTCCTAATGTTCATGTTTATTGATATCAAAAACATTAGCAGATCAAACAAGAGAAAAAGGTTGAGGTTATCTTGCTAAGCAATGTTTATCTGCGCTCTTCACCCAATGGGAAACTGGTCTGCGCACAGGAACTTCCTTGATATAAATAAAATGCTGCACATTTAGATTTGACTGTCAAAAATGAATACTAAAAGGTGTTATATTTCTCTTGCAAGAACTCCTAAAGTGCAGAGGAGATTTTGTTTTTGGGTCCCCGCATAGTTAGTGAAGTAGAAACATGTAGCTGAAGGCAAAACGCCAGCTTGTTCTCACTGATGTGTCATGCGCTGGGCGAAGGAACGATGTCGATTCAAAATGTCAAGGTGTCTCCTCTCCTCCGTTTGTCACACAACCAGTTTGCCTTCAACTCCTCTGTCAGTCTTTCCACCGAGCTGCTGCCTCGATATTTTCCTCTCTTGGCGACATCGGTCGGCCAGCCCGACTTCGAAGTTAATTTCCCATTATTGATATTTCTACGGGGTCCAGGCACTCATCAAATTATTCATATATTCACTACCAATGTTCTGTCTCTTTTCATCCAGGTACATATAAGTCGGAGGAAAATCAGCTGCTGTTGAAGGTCTACCAGGTGAAGGGGCCAACGGAGCATTATTACAGCAAGTTTAAAAATGACAACTGGGCCATGGACGGATATGTAAGAATTTTTTCTTTATTTTACGCTCATGTCAAGCATTTTAAAACCGCAGGGCTTTTTTTTACACTCCTTCTAATTAAATTGAAGTCTGACAATTGTGTTCAGGTCACTAAATAGTTTTGAACTATTGCCCTGCTGTATCATCTGTGCGATGACGATGTGGGACGGGCAACACAACGATACTCACCTCACACCCACGGGCCGGGAAGAGGTCTGGTGAAAGAAGTGCAACACGAGTCCCCAACAGAGAAATGGGGCAATTTACCAAACAGGTTTTTGGATTTTGTGACAGAATAAATTGTCTTATAAAACTGTCAAAATCGAGGTAAAAAGTCGCCAAAAGCTCGGGAACAGTTACACGTACGTTGTGCTTGTTTCACTCAGCACACATCGTTGTGCTACATTTCTCCACTATGAGAGGCTGCAAAAGCCCAGGAGTTAACTGTTCTGGCCAGCAGGTGCATCTCCCAACGGGTCGTATCTAATGACCATCTGTCCTCTCTGCAATATTTTCATGCAGTGGATGAAATAATACAAATATCACTTCTCTGTGAAGATGTCTCAGACACAATTTCATATGATGTGTTATAAACAGACAAGAACAATTTTAACTCAGTTCTTGATGTGACCTCTTCGCCTCTACAACAACATCAATCCTCCGAGGTTTTACATATTCATGTTTTTCTTTCCAAGGTACTTGGCAGGCAGGTTGTTTCAAACTTTTCTCAGTTCTTCTGTGTATTTCAGCTGCCTGTGATTCCTCTGTCGCTTCATGTGATCTCAGTCCAACCTTGTGATGTTGAGGTCGGTGTAGTATAGGAGCCATATGTCTCCCGCATGAGCGAATAGAGTCTTTATTGATTCCAGCTGCGTGCGTGCAGTCATGGTGGTGTGACACTGGAGTTTGGTGATAGGTCATGAGGCAAAGAAAAATAAAGAAAAGTCAAATCAGTGACCCTGATACTCACTCTACTGGGTGAAATATTCATTTTTTGCTAATTAGCTGATATTCTGTCAGGCAGAGTGGAAAGTAAACATAAACAATTGGGAGCACATGTTTGCATAAATGCTGGGAATTAAATCCTCCTACATACACAACCAAAGTCCCCACTTTAGATAAGATAAATCACATTAGAATGAAATAAATGTAAAAACAAGTTAATTCAATTCAGTATAAAGCATCATGTCTTTGTGCATTTATTGGCGGTCTCGTGAAGTTTACCTTCCTGCTGCTGCCAGTCTTGGAGCTAAATATTGGTGACAAATAACCGTGCCAATGCCGCCTCTCCCTGCTCGGTGCAGAGGAAACAACTGCTTCCCTGTCACTTGAGCAGGAGTGAAAGCAGGAACAAAAAGGTGTTTTGAGGCATGATCTTATTGTCACTGTGAGCTGCTCAGACATGTAGGCCAAACTGCAGGAAGTCCTCATTCACAGCCAGCTTTTTCCAGCCAAAAAATCTGAGCTCAGTTACTGTTGAAATAATGCACATGTCCATTGTGTTTTAGACTTTCTTTTACTATCTCTTTTTTGTTCAAACATATTAAGTTAACTGCACTCTATTTGAATATTTAGCAAACTGTTGATATGAAAAATGACTCTGAGCTCCATTCAATGTGCTGTGTGAAGCTGCGAGTCTTTGAAGGACATGTCAGCAGCTGGGGAACAAATCGAAGCCCTGATCCCGTTTGACTTGTCAGAAAGGAGGAAAGTGGGTTGGAGGTACTGAGTCAGGACACTGCAAGGAATCACACAGGACAGAGCTGAGGAAGAAATGGCTGTGTGAAGGCCACACAAGTTTTCACCTTATCTACAATGACAGAAAGTGTGAGTCGGGGGGGGGGGGTTCTCCATCAAGAAAAACAATCATGCAGTTTGAAAATGAGAGTGATATCTTTGATTTTCAGCTGTGGGGGGGAAAGCAGCAAATCAGCTGTTGCTTCAGTTCCCGTAGAAGACGTGAAGGATGAGGAGCAGAGAGAGAGATGGAAGGATTGTTGTTTTTACAAAACGGTCCTCTACAATAAATTTGTGCAGACCAATTTGAAAACAAAAACATCAAGAAGAAAAGCTTATTTAACCTTCGGGTTTCATACAGCGCTGGCATTTGCTGGCTGGGAGGTGTCGTGGATTCATGTTGAGGTTGAAAGCTTGAGGCTCTGACTTCAGTAAACAGGGTGATATTCATGCGTTGTCAACTGCAAAGGACGGAGATGATATTTTTATCTGTTCCAAAAATATCTTCACCCCATAACTGCACGTGTCTCTTGCATCCTCTGATACCTTTTACCATCAACCACATAATCCTGTAATGTAAAGGAAAAATATACAGTACCTCCCACTGTTCCTATGAAACTGCACCAAATCAGCAGCCAGTGTGGTTTATTCAAGATTAAGAAACATTGGTGATTTAATGCAATGCTAAATCTGGATTGCTTTTTAGGTCACTGCAGAATCAGACCAGAAGACGTTTGTCTACCAGGGGCACATTCACAGCAAAGACTTTGGCAAGTTCCACCTCACAAGGCAAGGTACGTGTGTCTACTGGCAATGTCTTCAAGGTATCGTTCGACTTCAGCATGCAGGGTGTGATTATTCATTCAAATGGAGAAAAAAAAAACCCTTTGGTTCCAGGATGTCTCTGTTTCAAAGATTTGTGCTCGTCAGTGCTTTCACTTCTGTCCTCCCCAGGCCCGGTGACCACGGCGCCCGACCCGTCAAACCCCTACACCAACAGCAGCTCGGTGGCAGCGGCCATCCTGGTACCCTTCTTCGCCCTCATCCTCTCCGGGTTTGCCTTCTACCTCTACAAGCACAGGTGAACTTTACCATGACAAAATCCATCAGAGAAAAACCGACAGCCAGAGAATGAGACAAATCAGGCATTTGCCATTTAAAATTTTTCTCGCTGTCTTTTGTAAAACGACTGGTGGATCTGAGCATCTGAGTCAAAACAGGTACCGGAACTGAGAATGAATGTATAAACCATAAAAAAAGTCACTTTCTTTTGTAGTCGACAGGCAATCAAGTTATGTTGTTGTTGCAGTTTAAGTCCTGAAGCCCTTCCTTTAAAGAGACCAGTTTTATATTTCTGAATACATTAACACTTTGAAAGGTTCTTTTTTTTCCAACCGGATTGAGGAGGTGTCTCTGATACATTGTCGATGAACACGCAGGGTTACAGACATTTTAAGAAGTAATTATAGCACTCAAACTCTGAGCGCACCATGGAGGTTAAAGCTGTTTGGCCTCAGATATTAATTATTGTTCCTAGAAAGTTCGCTTGAGACTCGCATCGCCTCGAGACAGCTGATGATTCATTAGGACACTTTGGGTAAAATGTCAATATTGCATTCTTCCGACTGGTGCACTTCAATTGTTCAAAGTTGTGTAAAGCCACTCAAAACTTCAGACAACAAATATTATGATGTCTTTTTCTGTTGGCTTGTCATTAATGATTTATTGATGCTATCCAACAAGCAGAGATCACACTTCCAGATAGAAAACATCGTGATGCAGTCGGTTCTGTTCTTTTCTGGATGTTTAGATCAATGGCTCCCAACCTGGGTTCTTCCAGAGACCCCTGTGGTGAGGCACCACATTTCAGGGGGGTGGGGGTGGTTACCTGAAGCTTTGGCTTTTTGAGGTCATCAAGCCGAGATTTGCAGGTTTCAAAGAGAGTTTCAACATG
This sequence comes from Malacoctenus triangulatus, assembly GCA_032274725.1. Lineage (NCBI taxonomy): Eukaryota > Metazoa > Chordata > Actinopteri > Blenniiformes > Labrisomidae > Malacoctenus > Malacoctenus triangulatus. The sequence goes on from JAUESE010000001.1 coordinate 11,264,273, forward strand.
ACATTATGTTGAATCTCGAGCAGACCGAGGAAACTGGCGATTGCTTTTATTTTGAAGGCTCCTAATTTTGCATGTTGATCAGCGTGAGTGTGTCCAGATCCAAGATTTAGGAAAATGGGGAGGCAATTCAGTGTTTGGGGCAGGAGGGAGAAATGGTTGGGAGGGAGCCACTGATTTAGCTGGCCATGATCAGCGACACGCAGACTTCCACACTTAGCAACTGAAACATCTCCTCCAGTTCCACACGGGCCGATTTAGCTACGAGACTGCTGCCGATCTCATTTCATTGCATTTTTCTTCATGCAGCCTGATTGCTAGTGAGCAGTGTGCAATGTTAGTTGATGTATATTAAAGCTGATGGTTGTACGCAGGACATTGTCTGCTGACACAGATGACAATGAGAGACCAAAAGACACCTGGGGGCCTGGCGGCAGGTAAGACTGGCACATGTCATCCATCTGGTTCAAACTTCAACCAGACCTCCGCCCGCCGCCACATCCTCCGTCAAACTTCTCATCTCTTGGTTTTTTTGCTCTTGGCTTGTTTTTTTTCTTATTTTTTTTCCCCAACTTTTTTTGAAGGCTTCTTCATGCTGTTTAGTAAGGCTGCACAATTAACCAAAAAATGTCATTCTAATTTTCTGTACTGAAATCAGCATGTTCTAATTGTAAATTGAAGCTGGAAAAAAAAAAAAGGTGGAAACCAAAATGAATATCATCTGAGAGGCAAAAGGAAAAGGGGAGTTCACTTATCAGCAAACGGTAATTGGAGTGACATTTGTACGGAGGAGAAAAACATGAATGAATTACGTTAAGTTTGGAAGAGCGGTGCAGCCCTACTGCGTCGAAACAGCAGCCGCTTACAGCTATGAGAAAAGCATTTATTTTGTCTTTGATCTCATTGTCATCCTTCTGTCAGCATGATATCATCAACAGCAGATGCACTACCTGACCTGTTCCTGACTGCTTGTTTGAAGAGAAGAGACATCTATATGCTTATAGGAATGCTCTCTGTTTATAGTCATTCTCAGGAAGGAGTTATTTCTCTCCTCACTTAAGTGTGTAAGGAAAACCAAGTTTACTTCTACAACATCATGTTCAGGGCAGTGTAATGGCAAGCCAACAGCGTTAGAAAGGATTCCTTCGTGCAGGAGCAAACAGCAGTATCTTTAAAGGGGAAGCTCGAAGCAACGTGTGAGTGTGTGCAGGCTGCAGTTTCTTGTGGCTTTGTCCCATATGTCTGTACAGTATCTATAATACTGTCAAAGCAATTATGTGTGCCATTCTTCATCCTACCAATAAAATTAAACTATTGCACCTACAGCCACAACCGGTGCAGCGATCTAAGCTACTGCCACGCAGGGAGGTCTGCGATGTGTGTTGGTGTGCAGTTTTGTAAAGTAATGGGTTGAGCATGTAGGGTAGGCTTAGTGGCTCCCCAGGGTTGGATTTCTACCAGTGCGCGCACACACACTCACACACACGTACATACACTCTTAATGAGGTCAGAGTCAAACAGCGTTTCAACTGCAGCACTCCTCCCTGCTAATAGTTCCACAGGGTTTGGGAGTAAGTGATTATATCTAACTGGATTATAGGATCTGATTATCCAAAAATGTAATCTGCGACAAACAGACAAATTAGGACAGGGTAGTCATATTTCACCGTGTATTCGTCTGAACCCCAGCAGTGCGTTCCTCCCAAAAAAAAAAAAAATCCTCATTCAGGCAGAGTGGGTGATAATATATACATATTTTCAACTCCAAACCATTTGATGATAGCAGGATGCACACAGACGCACTCATGTGCGAGGAGTAGATGGGCGCTGGGCAGCTGAACCACTGAAGCAGGCCGTTACGGTACATGTTCCCACTCCAGCCATAATTTTCCTTGCAATTTATACATTTTTTATCCCAGAAAACTCCATCTCAGAAAGTTTGCACATATAATCTCAAGAGAAAGTTGCAGAACAACAAGTCGAACAAGACGGTGGGGGAGAATAGGTCATTTAGGGTTTTAAACTAAAGACAGATTTCAAATGAGCAGGTGTTTGATAAAAACAGTCTGTTCAGTTTGTTGATCATTTTTCCCTATTTGGGAAAGTGTCTCATATGCACAGATGTTGGTCGTGTTTACTTTTGCTGTGGTGCGTTTAGAGAGGACACATCCTCAGTTTTCTTGAACGCCTTTGCCTTTTAAATGCAGTGTACCTTAGCATGCTGTGTATATAGCTTGTTTTTGTGCTGAAATGTTGAAGTTTTAACACTAATTGAAAATGTGTAAAAAGCACAAGAACATGCACCTTTCAATGTGCTAAAACATCTTTATACATACATAAAGTTGTTTCTGGGTTTATTGTTCGGGTGAGGTCATAAGCAGTAACATGCAATCCAACTGAAGGAGAGCTCGGTCCGTCTGTCCTTCCAAAATCTTATGAAAAATCCTTCAGTCACTGATTCAGCGGAGTTCAGTGACTGACCAAGCCTGGTAAAGCTGGCAGGTCTGGGCTGGTTGGATTGTAAAGTTCCTCCTTGTAAATATATACAGTATGTTGGATCCTGTGTTGGAGGGTTTCTGAATAGAGGTGAGACTTAACCACATTGTGTATGTGACAGGGACCAAAATAGATAAAACAAAACCTATGTCAGGCTGCAAACCTGTGATTGCTGTTATTGGGTTTTTAAATGGATAGTTTCACTTGACAGTGAGTGAAAAATCCCTCTGTGCAGGTGCAAGATGGTGCGATAGTTTGAGTCCTCAAAGCAAGATTAAAAAAAACTCACCTCGACAAATTTTTTGTCAGTTTGCCAGCTTGGTGAAGTTGGTACAAATCCTCTCAAAATCGGGCGTGAGCTGAACAGCAGCTTAATTTTCAGAACTCAAAGTGTCTGTGATTGTGTGTTTTTTGTCCTTTTGTGTTTTGAAGTCCTGCATTGTTGTGGCTGTACTATTTCTTTTCACTAAATAATGGGCAAAGCAATTTCCTAGGTAGTGTCAATAACTTAATGCTACTTTGCTTTATGTGTTGCAGGACACGTCCGAAGGTCCAGTTCAATGGCTATGTCGGCCATGAGAGCTCCAACGGTCAAGCGTCCTTTGAAAACCCAATGTATGACACAAACATGAAGCCCACCGAGGCGAAGGCAGTTCGATTTGACACCACACTGAACACAGTCTGCACGGTGGTATAGTCCAGCATACCTGCCATGACCTCTGCGGTGGCTGAGTCCGGCCCCCATGCTGCTGTCCGCGGCGTGGTTCAACCAAACACAAACTCGTAAGAACAAGCTTAGGATTTCGACTCACCATGAGCAGTCTGTGTGCAGCGCGCTGGCCTTCTGCCAGCAAAGTCCACACAGCGACGTAGCTCTGCTCCACCTGAAACCTAACAACGGCATCACCCTCTTCTAGCTGAGGAGAGAGAGAGACAGAGAGAGAGAGAAAACAAAGGTTACAACCTGCAAGTGAGAAGGTAGACGGAGACATCATTAGAAAAAACAAGAAGGAAGTTGTTCAGGAGATCAGTGCTTGGACTAAAGTCCTTCCTCAACCACAATTGCATTTCGAACATCAAGGATAATAACTCCCTCCAAGCTTGTTTCGCGTCATCTGTGAGATTTGAGCCTCCTAGTAGAATCAGCTCTGTATGGCCTTCGTATCATATTGAACTTAGATATTCTCCCTATGGTGGTTCGACCCAATCAGGGCCAATACTCTTATGCCCATTTTTGCACAGTAGAAAAAGGCTTATTAACTCCCCCTTCTGCGGGCCAGACATGGGTTTTTACCACTGTGAGGTTTTACCCTCAGGGGAAGCACACAGACTATTAAACCCTCTCAGCCCCTCAGAGACACCGGATGGATCATGCATGTAAACATACACCATTATTGGTGCTGGACCAAAACGCTCCCACTGGAATTTCATCACGGTGGACTTGGCAGGATGATGCCCTCTGACATAATGACTGTTTACAGAGTCTGTTTTAGTCGTATCTAATATAGATTGGATGGACTGCTGTAAAGGTGACAACCAAACAAGTCAATGCAATGAACGCATTAACAAGACCAATTGTTTCATAGAAAAACGCTGTAGAAATGAGGGTCGAATAGAAGCTGCAGATTCGAATGTTTTAGCCTACTTGGAGAACTGCTCCAGGTAGGTTTGATATAGCAGGACAATCACAGTTTGGTGAGTTTAGTCGTCAGATCATACGAGATTTTCAAACAGAATCCTGTCATCGTCGTACTTTACGCCACTCCATTGCCTTTTATGACATCTCCCCACGGTACATGGTACAACCGACTAGGCTAACACACGAAAACACAAATCGAGCTCTTTTTTTTCAGGTTTGAAACCAGCACCTGTTAACTTGCTCGAGATGTTCTACACACTTGGGCTCCGTCTCACACAACACTCAGTAGCACGAGGCAGACTGTGCTGAACCAGAAAACCAGACATTGGAGTTGCCCGGTTGGTGTACACAATGGACTGGTTTCCGGAGGCCTGTCTAACACAATCAAAGTCCAAGACAATGATTCTTGTTCTTGGACCAGCCCGGATTCTGCGCTCGGTGGCTGAACAAGTGGAAGCCTGGAGGCAATAAGCTGTCAGGATCGTCGACTGCTGCAATCAGCTGTGGCCAAATCCAGGAAATGATTTGTCTTCTCCTAACTCTGGACGGGACTATCAGTCATGTGCTGGCTGATTCAATTTTTTTTTCCTTTCTACAGTATACTCTCCAGCCACAGAATCTGAAATAGATGAACTGATTAACAGACAGACCAGGTGACTGACAGAAGTCAGACAGACGGGCGGAGACAAAAGAACGGATAGACACCGCTGTCAGTTGCGCTGGGAAAGAGAGACAAGGACACGTTTGTGTGGAAAAAGAGGCAAAGCGCTGTCTCTGATGTCTCTTCTGGCATTTTTCTTCAGTGAAGATATTGATGAACAGACTCCTATGTTCAAAAACCCAGTGGCCCCATGGGACTTCCCAAACCACTGCTGCTGGGGACCCCCAAAATATAAACTTTATATAAACCGCACAAATTTTGCACTAGTGTGTTTTTCTGACTGGGTTATGAAAAAAAAATAATAATTTTTGGGTCTGAAATGGGTTTGAAAAATGAGTCATTTAAAAGAGAATTTTATTCAAAAAGCTTCTATCTTTAAAAAGATGATAAAATGACTAAATACAGGGTTACAGAGTGTTTGTATATACACATTTATATTTCACACTCCCTGTTAGCAGACAGTGTGACCACATGCTATACTGTTGTTTCTTTTTTGCCATGACAACATCCTAGCCAACCAGAAAGGTGGGAAAAGTTTACGTGTGGACCTTCGAGTAGGAACAAAATAGGGTCGTATTGGGATTTTCTGCCATTTTCAGATCCTTCTCTGTTTCTGAAAACTTGTACTGAATACTGTCAGTATGAAAATTAAATATAGGGGGACTCTTTGCAAAGAATACCCCACATGTGGACTTGTATACTGCTTGCTTCATTTGCAAGCAGTTGTCAGTACAGTAGATTTTTAAGCTGCTGTATAAGTAAGGTTCAACAGTAGAGGTTTTATTCAATGTGACCACTTGAGGCAGTAGTCAGTACGAGTTTTTAGTTGCAGCATGTGACTGATTCTCTAACTCTTTGGAAAAAAAAGATGTGTTGCCAACTTCCTTGTGTACACACATTGTCGTGCATCCTTCCAACATATTGTATAGCTGATGCACGAGACTCAGTGCCAACACAACTTTCTTAGGGAAGCACACAGCGACTGTGTGATGTGTTTGAGGATCGGTCATTGGACGGCAGAAGACAAAACCGAAACCGTACGAAGACAACATGCACAAATATTGTTGTCAAGAGTTATCGTCCCCTCCCCCACTCGGCCCCTCCATTGTTTGAGAAATACCTCGTGCGCAGAGAGTAAGTTACATCCTGCTTATCAATGCTGGAACCTCACTGCAACAAATACACAAGCTTCGCGAGTGCGACCCAGTCTGCTGATTTTCCCGGTATTTTGAGTCAAAATGTCATTCCAGCTCCCATTAGCCTGAAGGATCTGAGAAAACGTATCCCTGTCAAATCACTTACCAAGCTTGTTATTTCTCGCAGTGCCCTCTCAAAATATTTTTTTTATTTTTTCGAAAGATGCTGCACTTGGTTTTGATCACAGATGTAACTGCTTTCAGTGTGTCTTTCAATGTCTTCATGCCATTAGAATTATACATCAGCAGTTTGCTTTAACCTGCATGATTTTCACTCTCCACACTCAAACTCAGCTTATGACTCTTTTTTTTTCCGTGTGTTTTCAATCATTTTACATAAGATCCATCGTGCCGTCTGTCCATTTATTCACCCAGACAGTGATAAATAGGGAGTATGGTGTACAACAGTCAGAGGTTGAGAACTCACCACGACTAAAATTATAATTTTGTTCATGAATCACGAGTTATATTACGATCGTACGCTCCAGGCAAAAAACTAATTTTACTGAAATTAGAGGGTTTTCCCCAAGAACTCGAATACTGTGGGAAAAAAAGTACTTGGTATGAGGAGGTTGTCACATCCACCTGTTTTGAGATAAGTCAGACTGAATTAACAAGCGAAACACCACTTCTATTTACATTTTCAGCTCATTTAATTGAAAATGAATCTATGCCGCAAATAAATCATCCTGAAACAATAGTGATTATGTATGGAAGCATGACCACAGCATATTGCTTCCTGTATAATATTCATTGTCAGCTTGTCGTTCACAGTCTGGGAGTCGAGGTCATGGTCTGACAGCCAAAGCTACAACGGGCACAACGCACAGAGAATGGAGCTGAAGTACTTGCAGCAGCTCAACAGCAGGGAGGACAGACATTCAAAACCTTTTCACAGGGATAAACAAGACATCTGTAAACAACAGTAGAGCGTCTGCTCGCAACATCACGAGCCCCCATCCCTCTTTTTTTATTGCTAGAGTGCACCCTGTGCCTGTATTCTAATTGATTTAATTAATTCAGTTGAGATTTCCTATGGAGTCAAGAGTGCATAATAGAGCCTGGAAATTACAGGCTGCGAGGTTTCCTCAGGCATAATAAAAGGTCTCGTTTTTAACAATTAATGAGAGATCGGATCTCCTAGTGCACCTTCAACAGAAAACGCAGACTCCATGTAGTCTCTGTTTATTCTGGCGTGTCACAATCGCAACTGTACCACAGAGGTTAGATCTGACAGCTGGCGAATCTGCAGAAGTTCAGCCAAATGCAAAGTGTCTTGTAGGGCAGATGTATTAAGCTTACAGCAGAATTTTCAAAGTTGTTAAAATCATTCTGCGAGCTCCCACGGATGCTCGACGAGCTCCATTTTTACGAGTGCCAGCAATGATTTTCCTCCCACTAACCCTTCAATGTTTCCCTCAGTAACCAGCTGTGTAGTGACAGATGTCAACTGCCATTTCGGTGCCCGTTTCTTTCAGTAGCTGCGCTCGCATGTTTTCCCGGGCCGTTCACACATGGAGGGTTTCATTATGCGAGTCCAACGTTAACCTTTTTCTTTTCATGCCGCGGTCTTTGTGCAAGGGGGAGATTTGATGCAAAAGCATGCCAGAGGGAAAAGCATATATCTGCAAGTAAATAAGTCGTCCTTGTGGGCTACAGTTATTCAAGTCAATTATGCTTTTGACACCTCGACTGAGGAATCCAGACCCAAGAAATGCTGCGTCAGTGTGGACGTGCACACAGACGGCAGAATGCTTCAGTGTCAAAGTGCGTGATTGTATCAATGAGAAAGTAAACATCACATATATTTCACACTACAAAGATTTGTTAGGGTTAGAAACTATTTTTGTTCAGTTTGTTTAAAATAAAGTAATTTTTTGTAACATATGAATAATTTGAAATCAGCTCCATCTGTATTTTTTCACCTTCACAAACAAGCAATAAGCAGAGTCGTCTCCAATGAGAACACATGGACAGAGACGCATCAAAGGGCAGCAAAATAAGCAGCCTCAATTCTTACAGCAAAGGAAGGTTTTTATAATACAGCAAAACCTCAATTGAAATATTCAAGGCTGATTTTGATCAGAAAGACAGAGTGGCGATATAGCGTCCATATGTCACCTTCAGGTGAACCAAAAGAAAAGGTTTAAAACAGGATTCTGTGCCCTTTTTTATTGCCCTCCCTCCCGTCTTCTTTCTCTCTCCTTCCTTTGAAATTGCCTTGTGTGATGTCGAGCTGACCATGACACATTCCTGCTTCAAGAAACCCTGAAAAATACAGATAGTGTTCGTTCCCCTCCGGACATTTCATTGTACAATTTGTGTAGAATTTTTTTTTTGAAATCGTCTTTCATTTAGCATCGTCAGCAGTCCCTCAGTGTTTTAAAGTATGACAGGTGGCCACAAGTTTAAAAAAATAACTCACAAATTTTTCAAAATACCGGTGTTGTTTCTGGCTCCACAGACTTCTCTCAGTTTGTAAAGTTTTTCACGTTTGTCCCTCACTTTCTCAAAAAGTGATACTGTCAGCAGTCTTCATAGACAGAGTGGCCCAGGCAGCGATGAACTTGAAAAAATACCAGCTGAAAATTCTGAATGTCACTCTGCCTTTTCACACGGCGTCTCGTGGCAGAGACGAGACTTTTTCCCCGCCACTAATTACTAAATGCAGAACAGATTCAGTGTGGATATATGATCTATCTGAATGACACCAAGATGGGTGAATAATTTAAATGTTGGTGCAGAGTTGGGTGTGATGTCACCGCGCCTTTCCTGTGAGAGAGATCCAGTTGCACGTCCTCATGGATGCGACGTCTGTCATGCGTGTGTCGACTTGAAGTTTTGCAGTCGGAATAATCTGCAAATTGGAAATGCAGCGCCGAATGGAAATCTGTCCTCGCTGTATGCATGTCTGCTGAAACGTGACCATTCCTTTCCTATCTTTGTATGAATATATACACAAAGTATAATATCTGTTCGGAGTAATTTTAGCATATTTCAGTCTAATTCAAAGCCAAAAAAAAATCAAATTATAATTACATTTTCTTTCGATTTGACAAACTTCTCATACCAGACTTTTGTGTTGGAGCTTTGAGGAAAATCTTGGTGTGTCTGCAGCCTGACTTTCACCCATCAGAACAAAAAGGAAGAACATTTGTCATTTCTGCACATGGCTGCTTGTAAATTCTGAAACCACACATTATTAGTGCTATATATCCACGGTGATGGGGAAATAACCCCGGCAACACATTGACGCCACCATGCAGTAAATGGCTATTGCTCATGAAATCGTACTCAAACGTGTAGTTAATTTTGTTGTCGTCCCATATGGCACAGATATGTTGAGAAACAGCGGGGCCTTAAGAGGGAGCTGCTGTCACCATAAATGTTATTAGCCTCGTTCATTTTCATCACCGCCACCGTTCACCGTCATCATGTGCTGCTGAACTTGAAGTAGGTGCAAAACTAAAAATGAAAAAAACATTTTTGTACAGAAATCTATTTTTTATGGAGAATTTGTAAAAAAAGAAAAGAAAAGAAACAAATTATTAAACATGCTGTACTTTTTATGAATAATGATGTAGGTACGGAAATAAAAAAAATCTTGTTCATTTAGGTCAATGTTTTTACTGTTACACACCATGTAAAAATCTATGGTTCAAACTGAGTATCAAATATCAAAATGTCATATGATATCTTTTGTCCATTAAGGCTGCTTTTACACAGGAACCAAAAAAAAAAAAAAAAGAAAAAAAGTGGAGCGACCCGGAGTTAATTATGTTCGTGGTGGAGAGACACTTATCTGTGGATCACACCTGCTAAGAATTTGTTATTCACATTCAAAAACACTTCCACTCTGGCAGCCCGGGGGTGGCATGGTATGCGATTCATTTGAATATTAAAGGTTTTAAACATTCATTTATGAAGAAGAAAAAAAAACTAGTATGATGTAGTGATAGACTGAGCAGTTTTCAGTGGCTTCCTCTGTGCCAGCTGTGCCACAGGAGTTGCTGCCATTTGGTGATACTTGACATCTAAATATCGTTCGCTCGCATTTTTTAAAATTGATTTTGGAGACACACACACTCTTTTACATAGAGTGGAAAACACCAGATGTTTGGAGTCCGGATGTCATGAACGGTATTTACTGATGAGTCAAAAAAAAAAAAAAGCGAGGGTTCCTTTGAACGATGCCGTTCTTGTGTAAGAGCAGCCCAGTGTGGCTGTTCCTTATTTCTACTGTATACGTGGGAGCGGGATGACTTTCACAGGCACAAAAGATTTTGGATGACTTGACCCCTTTACGGCCCGAAATTTAATCCCACGTTTGTCTCGATAAGGAGGGACGTGATTCCCCTTGTGGAGACAATGTGGGCGAGGACTGGAAGACGAAATTGTGCGAAATTCAGGCAACATTTGCGAATCAGCGACCGTTTTTTTGGAGAAACCCTGTGTTTGAGCGGTAACTCTGGCTTGGTACTTCACGTTTTGAATCGGAGGATGGAGACCGTCTTTTTGTCCTTCTCAAAGATCATGACAGTAAAAAAATAAAACATGATGCAGTGGTAAAATGGCTTATATAACAAACAGTATGTGAATGCAGCCTCACAATCTGCTGTTAAAGAGACTCAGTTTATCTATCAGCTATTTTGAAGACATTATTTGAGAATAAAGATTTTGATACAATAACTCTTGTTGTGTTTCTGTGTTTTTGAAATGTGTCAAGTTTTTTACCTTTTTTTCTTATTGTGTTTAGTTCATTACATTCAGCCACAAACTGCCATCATTCTGCATAACAAAGTAAAATATGATCCAGTTGCACCCATTTATCTATTTAAATTTTGCTCACATTTTGTTCTGAAATTTTCTTTCAGCCATTTCCAGTTTCTTAACAAAACTCTCAATCTGTGATGAAAAACTGGTAACGATTACATCAAAAAACACATTGAAATAGTTACGAGCACACATGTAATCTAGAGAAAAGGAATTGTCTTATTTACCTGAGTATGAAGCTCCTTTCCCAGAAACTGAATAAGAAACAGATTGTGATCAGGTGCTTCTTGTTTGCCTCAATTACCCCCGCTGTGAATCTGGACCTTGATGAGAGTCCACCTGTGGCAAATGGAGCTGATTGGACATAGTCTAAAAAGGCACATTCCTCTGTATAAATTGTAAGAACAACAGCCAAGTCGTGAAGTTCAAAAAAACTCTCTGCAGACCTCTGCAATAAAATTGCGGTGAGCCGCAGACCAAGGCGCCGGTATAAAACGATTTGTAAAGCTTTGAGTGTTCCCAGGAGCACACTGGCCTCAATAATGGTGAAAGGAAAGAAGTCTGAAAACTGAGTAACCCAGCAAGAAAGCTCCCTGGCAGAGCGGTGGCCATAAACTCAACAGACGCCCTAACAGAGCTTTGGACGCTCTCTGGAGGGTGAGGGGGACCTGCAGGAGGAACTGACCATCTCAGCAGCTCTTCATTGCTCAGAATAGTAGCCAGAAAAAGACACTTTTCATTAAAGCCACTTGACACCTCCCTTGAAGTTTGCCAAAGTGTGCTTAAAGAACAAAAGAGGACAGAAGGAAGACTCTTCTGAACACCCAAAAACAAGATGTGGCCTCTTGGAACGACCTCTGAGCACTGAGTCTCTGATGCTGAGGCGTTTATCTCATCAGGCTCATGCAAACTTATTATGGAAATCTGGGGTGCAGGCTGTGGTCTGTGTGGATCAGTCTTCACCATGCAAATGTGATCCACTGACTGATGCGTTGGTCATTAATCACTGAGGTGCTGCCTCTGTCCTTTATAACGGTCACCTGTTAGTGAGGTGCTAGAGCCTGAACCCCTTTCACACCAGCAGAGGAACCCATACAAGCAAAGGTTAGCTACACGTGACTAAAGCTTGTTTTTTGTTTTCCTTTTCATTTTACTAATCCAACAATCAAAATTTGGGATCTGATCCACCCCTCAGAGAAATATCTATTTTTGGTGTGACAGGAATAGACTGGTGTGAAGGGAGGAAAGGCTCTATGCAGTCATCTGCTACCAGGATGACGCAAAACCGATCTAGAGTCTGTTTAACCTGTGATTTGACCAGTTGTTCACCGTTCAGCGAGTCAATAACATGAAGTCAGACCATGGTGACATGACAGAGTCAAAGTCTTGAATTAAACTCGAGGAACTTAGCACTTCACAGATGTTTTATCTAACCACGTTTAATATTGAGTGAGGAGCGCATGTATGCGAACCCTGAAGAGGGACCACACATGTATCCAACGCTGTCATTGCTGGACGGGCGTCTTCAAACACCTGATTGGTGAAATGAGTTTTTACTTTCGCTGTCACAGACGTACGCTTTGGAAAAGTGAAGAGGAACATCCAATCCATTATTCAGCAGCACCTTAATCCTGACTCTAATAAGTGATAATCCATTGGCAAACTGTGAGTGTGGTAAAGAATCTTCTGTTTGTCTCTGCATGAAGTCAAAACTGTAAATGTCAATTATAGGGAATTAACTCAGGAGATTGAAGTAGATTATCCTACTTATCTCACTGCAACGAGTGTTTGTGGTTAATACTTTTTGGGAGAACACTCGTAAAAATGTCAACAACAGGTGATCTGTAGAATTTAGCCATGTCAGGGAGTTTCTGTTCCTGCTAGACTGCTTCAAATTACAATTTGGTCAAAATACTTAGCAGTGAGTCAAGCTACCGTGTAAACAAGTGAGCTCACAAATTGCAAAAATGGCTGCAATGCAGCCAGAGGAGAATACAAGCAGTGGGATGCAGCAGACAGGAAGATGCATCTTTTTCAGGAAAGTGCTGCGTCGTAAACAACATTACAAGCTGTTTAACAGGAAAAATCCAGAATGAATTCACAACTTGACCTGAGACATTAGCAATCAAGTTCTTCGAAGCGAGAAATAGGCTAAAAATAAAAGTCTAATGAAATAAAACAGAGA
>JAUESE010000001.1:11309119-11321270 GCA_032274725.1 Malacoctenus triangulatus
GAGAGATCAATAAAGTAACCAACCTCACTTAAACGCGATGAAAAACACACTATTTAAGTGGAGCCATTGAGAAAGATTTCTCAAGGAAATTTTCCAAACACAATCTGGATCAGTGTTTGGATGTGGAGCACGTGGGCCCTTTCATCTACTTGTAGTCTTGACAAGTTCTCCAATCATCCAGTCTCTAACACTAATACAAACTAAACAGTCTCTCTGAAGAGACATTATTCAGCAATTCTGAAAACTTCTCAGACATTTCATATTTGTTCGCGCAATTCCCGAGTGAAACAAGCTGCCATTTCAGGAGTTCTGTGTTACGTGTTGATTTCAACACAATAGATTCTGTTATTTGTGATGCTTCCAAAATGAATACTGAGCCACAATGGAGCACAGCATCGTTTGGCAGACTTGTTGTCAACGTGGAGATTCCATAACACCAATATACCAGCTAATAGAAACATCCTTTGCAAATTTGTTGGATCAATGAGATAATTAATCATGAGAGGAAATACAGGCGCGGCGTTCCTGTGGAGGTTAAACAGCTCGGAGTGAGAGACAGCGGCACTATCTGTCAGGTAGAAATCAAGTGAAAGAACAAGGCCCTGTTTGAAGATGTGAACACAAACCTGTGTGGTGAACATGACTCACATGCATAATTCAATTATGTGCTTCAGTGGCAAGTTAAAAAACAAGTTGGGGAGTATAGTCAGAGCGCTGTCACACCAACAATAACCCGTTCTTACCTGATCGTCAGGTTCCACCTCGACCCCATTCTTCAGCCATGACACTTGAGGCTTGGGATCTCCGCACACTGTACATGTTAAACTCAGAGTCTGTAGAAAGCAACAAGATTAATTAGAAAACAAACAAATCCAGGGATAAAGATTGAAAGAATTCACACCATTTTTGGTGCTTTTTCAGCAGGCACCAAGTCGACTCCATTTGACTAGACTCTACTCAGTTTTTTGGGGCTTCCAGGCAAACTCTGTTGGGCCAAAAATGACACCGTAGGCCACTGATTAACTTTGGAGGGATGTTAAAAGATGAGTGATGAGCGTGACTCCTTCAGAGGGATCAAACCTTCCAACATTGTGGTCAAAGAAACAGTGAATGTCACTTCACCTGGACGGCTTTCATTGTCATGTTGTGTTTCTGTTGCACACGGAAGATTTTTGGGTCACCTTGCTGTGATGACCCCCCACCCACATTGAGGTGGCGCTCAATTGTTGCGACAAACAACCACGACCAAGTAGAGGCAACTCAAATAGAGATGTTACAATGGAAAAAGCAGCTTTGACACTTACTTTCTTTTCCATGATGGTGACCACATCAGGCAGGCCTCCGATCACCTTTCCACGATCTGAAACGAGCCGTTGTTGACACAATCCATCGATAATCGACTTGATATGTGAAAGTTGTAACAGGATGAACCTGGATAAACTCACTTTTCTCAGCGTAGGCTTCAGCCCTGAAAGACAAAAAAAGTTACAATTAGGTGAAAAAAGAAGAAATAGCAGGACAGTTGGCATGAAAAAAACGAGTCCTGTGACAGGAAATGTACCTCTCACTACAGACTTCACTTTCAGAATAGAAATTCGGCAAATAAAAATTCAAGCCATGTCAAATGCTTGAATTAGAGGAGCTGTACTCCAGCCAGGCTGGTTCTGGGCTGTGTCCATCACCTGGCTCTGCAAGCCGCTCTCACACTAACACGTCTTAGTTTAACTTGTGGTTGACTAGCCGTCGTCAGATGGTTTACCACAAAGTCCTCTGTGTTTGGAGCAAAAACACATTAATCAGCTTCTCTTTTTTTTTTAAACAGTTGTTGTTTTTTTTTATCCTGGGGAATATTCGCCGAGAAAAAGAATGGATATTGTTCTGCAAGAGCTGTTGGAGCAGCGTGGCACGACCAGAGGTCAGCCACAGGACCAGATGGCTGGGGGAACTCTGCTCCACTCCTGGCATGTTGATGCTCAATCAAAAGGGCAATGGGGTGTCACTAGTTTCAATGTGTTTGTAAAATCTTGCGCTTAAATGTCTCTCTTTGAATGTTAATTACGAGAGGGATTTGGATGGTTTCCACTCTGCATGCAGTGTTTAGTGTTTGGAGTTCCAATCGTTTTCCTCTAAATGGATTTGCAAAATTCAGTGCGTGGGGTTTGCTTTGGCCCAATTAGCCGGAGGACCCCAAAGGATCCCCGCTACCTGACTGCTTCTATTTATAACCTTGATTTTGCCTCAAATTTTAATATGCTGGACTTTTTCCAAACAACGAGGCTCCGGGTTTTTTGGACTCACTGTAGTTACTGAAATATTCAGCTTGAAGATGGAGAGTGGCTCAGCTCACTGCACTGACCATCCAAGGACAAAAATACTGCTGCGTTTTCTCGGGAGTCAGATGCACAGATAAAGGAAAGCACGGAGAAGCGGTTTAATAGCGAGCGAAGCAAGCAGCTCAGTGTGCACGGACACAATAGCGTGTGGTATACTGTGATGAAGTTGACTCTGGTTGTTCAGGTGATTATACAACATGTATCGCCTGCAGGGAGGCACATGATTGGTCTCAAAGTGATTCTGCAGCACGACGAAAACCCCAAACATACATTCAGAGTCATTCCTGGGTATCTGAGCCGGGGGTGTCAAACTGAGTTCATTGTAGGGGCAGCAAGCAGCCAGGTTTGATGTAAAAATATCATATTTACATTTATTTATGGAGAGTTTTTCTTTTCTTTTTTTAATGAACAATCTGTGATTCAACAAAACAATCTGTGAGAAATCAGAAGTGAACTATAGCAGTGTCGTGACAGTGTGCAGGTCCTGGGCAGGACCTCTCTGTGTGCACATCACATGTTTCTGTTACCTATTCTAATAGTTTTATGAGCTCGTTTACAAGCTACAGCTTTTTAACTGATGGCATCACGCTCACATTGAGGGAGCTAACATGGCTTTCACTGTTGTTATTGTCATTATCAGTGTTGTCACTCAGTGGCCAAATAAGGAACTGCAATTACTCTTTTTTTTTTTTTAACTGCATGTCAGGTCTTCTGCTGGATGCATGTTTGACACCCGTGATCTAAGCGATGGGAACATCGCAGTTATACAACAGATTGTGTGGCCTCCACAGAGCCCTGATCTCAGCATCCTCCAGCCAGCGTGAGATTACACCAAGAGAGGGAGAGAGGGAGAGAGAGAGAGAGAGAGAGAGAGGGAAGACATGAAACAGCCTGAATCCAAGAATCGAGGCCCCCTGGGAACTCAAAGCAAAAGAGCCTACAGGGCGATTCTGGGTACACGCAGGCATGTTGATGTTTTACTGTATACAGCTGATGCAGGAGTGGCAGTGTTTCCAAACAGCAGCAGGATACCAAGGACATCAAGGCTAAGTTATGCACGGAAGACTTTACCTGGCTGGCTTCATGGACGAGATTTATGGATCTTCATGCACACTGAAGATGAACTGTTTTTTTTTTTCTTTTTATCAACAAAATGTGTCCTGGGAAATCATTTTCCAATGCTGCTGGATGTTAAACTCGAAAGTTTCAAACAAGCAAAGTTAGTCTGATTAAAATACAAATATAAAGATGCGAGCGGAGGAGCAGATTCGAGAGCTCGGTCTTACTTGAGTTTCTGGAATTCAGCATACGCCTTCTCATAAACTGTAAAAGACAAAAAACACAAAGTGCCTGTCACCATTTACAGAACAAATGTGTCCTTACTATATCTGAGAGGGATAATGACTTGAAATCCATCTTTATGAAAATAGTCGTTACTCGCTCCTCCATGAATAACTGCAGCAGTGCTGCCTGCTCAACATATTTTAGTGAAATATGATATATAATGCTTCGCGGATCGCTTTTCAAGAAGGGGAAATATGCAACATGGGAGCGACGCATTTATCCAGGATTTTGAATAGGTTGTTTGAGAAGTTTTAGATGACATTTCTGTATATCTTTCTGCATGCAAACCCGTCCCTCCGTGGAATGGATCGTAATGGGCGTGAATGCGAGCCAAGCTTAGCAGCAGTTCTTTGTAACCAGCAAACTTTTTTTACAGCCAGGTTTTCAGTCCTAGGGGGATTGGCTGTTTGATGCTCAAAGAACAGTTTCTGAATGGAGCATCACTTGAACGTTGTCGACTGCAAATTGTAGCCAAGAGAGCCACAGCAGAACAAGTGACTGCATTGTTCCTCCGTCCTTTTCTTTTCTTTTCTTTTTCTTGGATAAAATATCGATTAAAGAAGGGTGGGCGATGCTGAAAGGTGCCAAAATAAGTGCGGGTCAGGGACTGACCATCACCGCTGAGGTCCAGCGTGCGTTTGTTGGTGTTTTCGGGGTCGGTGATCACGATGGAGTAAGACCCCTTGTCCTTGTCCATGGGCTCAATCAACTGTGGGCAAACAAACAAACAATGCACTGATCAGACGTGTAAACGACAAACCACAGGTGCAGCCTGGCTGTTGAGTTCTGTGTGTTTGTGATATTTTGGTTTTTATTATCTAATGAGGAAATTAACAAGGAGTCACAACGAGTATTCAAAAAAGAGACATTACAGTTTGTTTAATCAGTGTCTGTGACTTTAAATATCTTTATTGATATGTTGATCATCCTGATTCTCATTATAATTCAGTCTTTAAATATCCTTCACTTGACCTGTGTATATATTAACCTCACGTTTCTCCCAAACAAACAATAGTAACTTGATGACAGACAGGAGATATAATTAGAGGGTTGTGCTGTACAACTCGAAAAGAATTTTTCCAGGTTCTACATGTGAACTACGTGTGATTCTTTAAGTTTTCCTTTAGATAAAGAAGATATTGTTGATGATTTAAGATAGCCTAAAGAAGGAAAGTAAGTAATTCTTGACAAACTCTAAAATAACATCAGGATAAAATTTCACATTTCCGGATGACTGTTTTATCAAAGAAGTAATGAAAAAGGAGCCACAGTCGGCGGTGCTTTATCGCCATAAAACCACCTATGTGTGATCTACCAGAGACGCGCATTCTGTTCAGCACGCTGAGACAATAATACCTCCATTGTTGCCATAGCAGGGGTTCCTCCAATCACAGTCTTCTCACTGTGGGACAGTTTAGTCTCACTGAGGAGAGCAGAGGAGAGCACAGATTAGTGCGCACGTGTGTGTAGTGATGTTATTTGAGTGGGTGAAGCGCGTCTCAGAGGTCGTAGAAAATCATGTTTACATGCCTCCCTAATGTTACGCCCATCGATCACTCCCGCACACACACACACACACAAAATAAAGTGAGGTGAGCTCTGAAAACCTGAGTCGCTCTCATTTTTACACCCTCTGTTTTCCTTCTTTCTCTTCTGTGTTTTTGTTCTGTCCACTCGTTTTTATTCGACAGGCCCTCGCTCTACGTTTTATGATCTCTCGGGTAAGACAGAGTGCTTTTAGGAGCTGAGAAACCTTGCTTCTTTAGAGAAAATGATAGGGGGTGTGATTTCTGTCACAAAACGGAGCAATTTTACTGCAATAAGCAGGATAATGAAAACACTTGCCAACAGCTATCACAAGTTTTATTATGTGGCTTATTGTTTTTGCCACTCCCGGGCAATTTAACTTGAGAGAAAAGCAAAATCATGCGTTTTGCAGTCAGCATCTTTATAGGACGACTTCAGAAGAAAAAAAAAACACTCTAATTCCTTCTAAAACCTCTGCTGTGACTGCAAACACTGGAGCTTCTCCTTATCACCCCCCCCCCTTCTTCACCATCTCCCTGCGACTGCCGCCTGTTGTCATCTTATTAGTATTGTAAATCTGAATTCTTACCCATGATGCCAGGTGACGTTCATCTCGGAGGTGTAGTATTTCATGTGACACTGTAGCTGGATGCCTGTTGCTGTGCAGTGAATCACCAGCTCTGCCGCACTGGCTCCTGCAGGAGTCGACAGAGGTGATACAGGTTGCGCGGTAGCACGATCGAAACCAGAATCAAACATGCGGTGGGCACCTGCCGGCGGACATCATCCGGCCCTGCGCCGCCGTGAGAGCTGAAGCATGCAGCGCGCAAGTTAATCAAATAAAATCAAGCCTCCATTTGCAGCTATTTGTAGGATGCATTTCAAGATGTCCCTTTTTATGTTACCTTTGTGCAGCACCCGAGAGCAAAATTGTACTAATGAAGCCGAGTGCAGACTTTCGAGTGCAAGCTGTTTGTGTGCTGCATTCAGAAAAACACTTCAGCCGTCAGAGGCTTTATTAACTTTTTTTTTTTCCCCTTTTTTCTTTTTCCTTTTTTTAAAAATATCTCTTGTGCCTAAAAGGGCGTTTTATGCTACACTATGTCTGTGTGGGGACTTTTCTCAGTACACATTACAAGTGGACAAGTGTGTCATCCACCTGGTCACATCACCATGGTTTCCCATTATCACAGTAATGAACCCTCTTCTCCTGTGCGAGCACTGCTGTAACAGTTGCTGCAGAGCTGTCAAGTGACTGTCTCTTAAAATAGGAGTAAGATGCTCCTCCACGCTGTCACTGTGACAGCGCAGAGGAATTCTAAAGTGATTTCACCACATGATGGCATGATGGCCAAATGCTTCCAGCATGACAACTTCTGCCGCACGCTGATAAGTGTGTGCATGTAGCAGTGGGATTTTAAAACAGCAAAATGCATCGGCCCGGCGATGGATCTCCCAAATCTCTCATCACTGCCGTGTGATCGTGCCATGTTAAATTTAGATAATTTGAACGGGTTCCCTGCAGTGGGTAGTGGATGATGCTGTCGATGTTTTGTGATGTGTTTAATGTGGATGTCTGTTGATGAGGTAATTGGTGTTTGTGTATTTCTGTGCATGAGCGTAGGTGTGTCTGCGCGTGTGTAGAAGTAAGATACCTACCAGCCAGTTGGCTGAGTTTGTTTATGGCATCGTCGAAGACTGGAAGAGAGGCAGAGTAGCACAGGGTCAGAGGAGAGAACAGACGCGAGGAAGGAAAGGCACAATGCTGCCCTCTAGTGGCTCTGTACAAATCCCAGTGAGAAAAGTTTGACACTTAACACACATTTCTTAAAAATCTTTATAGTCTGAGCTTGTGTGGACATTACTGTGTTTTCATCTCTTCCTGCTGAACATGTTGTGAACACAACATATACACTGAAACAGGCTTTAAGGATTTTCCAGAAAAAACACAACACCTTCTGGAGAAAAATACAGCCAGAAATTGGCAAGCCGAGACATGGGGGGGGGGGGCATTTTTTAGAGAATAGAAAGGCAACACTGAACATAGTGGGCTTGTTGAAAATTCATTAGTATACCATGTGCATAAAGAACATATCAATTTGGATCATGCTTGTTTTTCTTCTCACTCTCTATTTGATGAGCACTGCACTATTTATATGATTTAGGGAAAAGTTTACACTTTTCGCAGCCAATATTTACATTATAGTTCCATTATGTTACTGTGCATGTTTGCTCAATTTTACCCAAACCAGCCGAATATACAGTGAACTGCTCCTCTAGTTGATTGGGAAGTTGGGAAGATAAATTTGTGTGGGAAAAAAAGATGTTTACCTTTTCCAGAAATATCAAGCTGGCTCATATCTTTTCCTCTGTCATCACTGATGGTTGCTTTATAAATTCCTGATGTCTTCAGTGAAAACTGGAGAGGGAACAAAGGAACATATGGGACACAGGCTGGTTAGAGCTGAACACAACACAACATCTGTTACATCCACAAAAATACAACATAAAAACAATGTTAGATTTTTCTTTTGATTCTGTAACAGACCACCTCACAGAATGTAACCAAGCATTGATATGTAATAGATGTGCTGTACGACATTGACTATATCCCGTCATGTACAAAGTGGGTGGGTTTCATGTAAAACTGTGAGTACAATTTATGAGGATTGCAGAGCATTGCATCACGATCTGATCTATATTTCACACATTGTCCCAACCTCTCTTTGAACAAGGACTTTTGGGCAATTACCAGTTTAATTGGCAGTTTACAAACTCCTGATCCAAGGTCAGGTTTCACATCAGGGATAATCTCTGCGTCCTCCCTGTACCAGTGGAACTCAGACTCTTTCTTCAAGTTAGCAACCTGCAATGAAAGAACATAAAAACACCATTTAAACTTTCAGCATCCCTTTCAATAATTCAGTCCTTTATAGCCACATTTTTTAATATTATTCATCATTACTAATAAACTCCTGCAGCCAAGAGAGTTGCCCGGTTGTGGTCTGGATGCTAATGTGTTTGGCTTATTTCATTAACATTTAAAACAGTAATCACAGCATGTGTGAAAGTTTAGATACAACACATTGGACACAGTTTGAGGAGCAACACTGAATGAGGCTTTTTCACTCCTTTTCATGGCGATCATTTGTAGTCCGATAGTTTTCTACACAGACGGCATGTTTAGGTTCAGCTCACAGACTTTTAATGATGCAGAGGTCAGAGGAGTGAAAAGGGCCAATCTGAAAGCTGCAGCTTCTGTGAAACTTTTTCCTTTTCGCATTTTCTGACTTGTAACTGCACTGGGGATTTGCAAGGCGATACGTTTCCAACCACATGCCGACCAGTTGGCAGAACTTTTGATCCAATTTTGCTCCCTTTTTCCCTCCGATATCTCCGGCCAGAAGCGGACAAAGATTTTCTTTTTTCAGCTTCGTCTCTCAACACTCGATTCCAAAATGACTCTGGCTTATCCAGATGTTGCTTTGCACTCTCCAGATGATCCATCCGTGCAGTGCTACCCAGTGGAACAGGGCACCAGCAGGCCTGTGTCTCTGCCTCCCTCCTGCAGCTCCTCTGCAGCGGTGTGTGTGTGTGTGTGTGTGTCTGTGGGTATGTGGGGAGGTGGGGGGGTGGTCTGTTTTGCTCCATCTTGCTGCCCAGCAGACCAGAAAGTTTTCTTGGTCATCCAGATCCTGTATTGACTTCCACAGTTCTCCTTGACTGCCATTTCTTAATGACATTTCAGCCAGTGGAAACTGTGAGCTGTGAGTGCTTTGAAAGCTTTTTATAGGCCTCTCCTGTGATGTAGGTATCAGTCGGCTTCATTTCGTTTCATTGCAATTCATTTTATGTCGGCTGCTGAGGAAAGCTTCTGGTGGTTGATTATTGCCATGAGGTTAAAAGAGTCAATTTGATAAACCCCCAACATGTTTTCAATCCTCGATTACAATTTTTCACATCTGACGAGTTAATAACAAATAAACAGTCAATGGAGGCCCACTGAATTAATGAAGTGCTGTGATCTTGTACATAAAAAAGTTTTTGTTTGACTTTTCTGGGTTTATGAACATAAAGTTAATTGTGTGTTAACAGTTGAGGAAAGTCTTATGTTTGATGTGTCAGCAGCAGGGTTCGAATTCTTCTGCTTTTGACTGAAAAAGTCAAGAAAATATGAAATTTGCCCAAGGGTGGTGAAATTTTTGCACATATCTCAGCTTATCTACTTAATGCATTCACTCTCATCTACCAGATCAAAAAAAAGTTTGAAGAAAAATTCCCAAAAGTTGAGTCTGTTTCCATTTTCAATAATAAATTACTCTAAACAATCACTGAGACCAAATAGTAATACAGCACAGTTCTGTAAAATGGTTGATGTTTCTGCCTCTTGTGCATCAGCATCCACACACCTAAATGGAGTAAACTGACAATTGTTTGTGCAACACTAAGGCTTAATGAGTAATAATTTTTAATTTTTTGATTTTAATTTTTTTTATTTTAGACTAATTTCATTTATTTCATTATACTTTGTTTTATTTAATCATTATTTTCATTTTTTTCAATTTTTTGCATTCATTTTTTAAAATTCTTTTCTTTTTTATCAACAAATTAAAAAAATGCAAATGAAGAAAAATACTTTTCATGTTCAGTGTAGACGTTGACATTTTATGTTTGAAAAAACATACAAAAAACAGAATAAAAAGGAATTTATCCAGGAAAATAAAAAGTAACTGGGTTCAGTCACTAATGTTTCATAAAATAAATACAATTTGAGGAAATCTATACTCGAAATTTAACTTGACATCTTTAACAGAGGAGCAGGGTGTTGAAGACCTAAAAGGCTCGTTGCTCTTTATATTGGACCTAATGGTACATTTCACTCTAACTACGTGAGAAGATGTCCTAACAACGTATTACTGGTCGGGGTTTTTCTCTCCACCTTATCATTACATGGGTGTTGTGGCATCCTGCTTTCAGCCCCTATAGAATGGCTAATCAGCTCTCGATGTCAGTCAAGCGCAAACATTCAATAATTATCGAACTTGGCTTTGTTTACCTTACAGACCAAAGTGACAGAGCAGTCATCTCCAACCTGAAGTGACAGGAACTCACTGAAGTGGGGACCTGTGATGGATGGAGGCAGCAGTGAGACGCCCTGGCAACTGTCATAAGCTCTAACAAATGCTTGTTCTGCAATAAATACATTAGGCATAAACAGAAGCTTGGCTCCCGTCTATATCGGTGGAAGCTGTCCTGTAAATTCCTAAATGAGAAACTTATTAGAGCGAGTTCTTTGAAATGAGTCCATTTCAACTTTCCGGGTTCCAGCTCCAAATTTAGAGCCGGTTCACGTCTCTCCTGCAAACATTCCTGTATACATCACAGATCAGTCGTCTCCCAGCAAACACAGTGGCGTGCTGGTCTCAGACTGAGAAGAATAGAAGCTCCTACAAGATTAAAAGTGTCTGATGTTTTGTATTTCTTACCCTCCTTGACTCTGATGTACTCTCTCCTCTGGTAATCAGCCGCAGCCAGCACTTCCTTGAAAACTACGTGCACACACGGATACACATAAACAGAGAATAATTACAGAGATCAAAGTCTTTACCAGTCGCTGCTATAGATTCTTTCGGTGGATTTTCCAGCTAATGGTTGCCTGCATGAGAACCGGATCGTAATTTATGAAATTATGTGGATTTCAAAGCATCCTTCATATATAGAGTTCAAACCCACCTTACAATTATCAGCTCAATGAATTTCCATAACGCTATCTCCCATAGCAGAGATGCTGCAAATCTACTGCCAAATACACAAGCACATTCAGTACGTGCTTCACACAAGTTATGAAGAGCCTTTGCAGTATTGCGAGCGTGGCCACGAGTTAACAAGGAGAGAAATAGCAGATTGGAATTGCCAAGTTTGATTATACGGACGCAGTTGAACGCCGCATAAAGAAAATATGTTCCACTGTCTGCGTGTTTGTACGAGCTTCCAAAGAATCTCGATGTACTGCTGAGGGCCGAAGAGTGGGACTGTCGTACCACCACCGATCAGGACCAGTGAGCTCTGTGCTTTGCCTCCGCCGTCAGTGATCTGGCAGGTATATGTGCCCTCGCTCTCCTCGGTGAAGCGGTCCATGATGAACTCGATGACACCTGTGGCCACATCGTGACCCATCTTATTAGGCTGGAAAAAAAAAGACAAAGCAACATTTTTTTTTAAAAAACATTGCAAGACTGTTGGTGGAATTAGCGGTTTGCACTCTACACTCTACGCTCTCAGCTTCAGGGTCCCCTGGCCGGGGTGGGACCCTTGTGTGCGGAGTTTGCATGTTCATCCTGTCCACATGCAGGTTTTTTTTTTGTCCAATTTCTCTACGATTCCACACAAGCACATAAGGTCAAATGATGACTCTAAATTGTTCATGTGAACGTGATTGTGTGTCCCTCTGTGTTTGATCCTGTGAGGGACCCCCCCACCACCACCACCCTCCCCGGGAGTGTGCCCTGCCTTCACACGTCGTAGGTTGGGAGAACACCATCTCTCTGAATCTGAAGAGTGTTATAGAGGATGGACGTGTGCATTTAATTTTTTTTGGTTTCCTCAGTGACTGTCAATTTAATGTTGCAACAACCTGACACCTTGCCAGACTCTCAGATTGTTCATCTTAAGGCCTGTAAGTAAATTTCCCATCACGCCTGGCTGATTTGCGGAGCTAAAACTGTAGTGTATCTTACATCAGCTCCAGAGAGTTCCTTGTTGTTGAGGAAGAATTTGTAGGTGACTTTGGGGGAGATCTCCTCAGCCTGCACCCAGAATCTCACTCTGCCTCTCTCCATGATCTTATAGGCCAACTCAGATTTCAGTGGGATGACTGGGAGGAGAGAGGAGAAAAGATGGTTAGAGGTCTGAAGACAATTACTGGAGAGGAGAACAGGAGAGGAGAG
>JAUESE010000001.1:11387522-11401191 GCA_032274725.1 Malacoctenus triangulatus
CACACCCACACACACACCCACACACACACACACACACACACACACACACACACACACACACACACACACACACACACCATCTGGTCCCGTGCCTTTTAATAACTGAAACAAGGCACAAGATGTAGGCAGCATGGTGCATGGTTTCCCATCAGCCTGGCAGCGAGAGAGCAGTAAGTAACAATAGCAACAATAGCCCTGAGAACTGTAAATACACAAAGCATTACAGGTGTAGATGGAAACAGACAGCGGTGGATGAGGCCTTTGTTTGCAGAAAATTAAAGAAATTTGTCGGGGGGGGAGTGCATGGTGCTTTCTGGATTTCAACACACAGGATGTTCAACAACAAGCAGCCCCACTTTCTCGCCATACTCCACATACATTCTTTCTTCTCCTTTACACACTCTCTCTTTCTCTTTCTCTCTCCCTCTGTTTCTCTCCCCCTTTTTCTTCCTCTCTGTCTTTCTCCCCTGCTGCGTACAGGAGTCAGTCTGACTTTTGATCCTGACATCTGCGTCTTGCAGGAATGTCTGTGTGCTCTCTCTGCCCTCTGATGTAGCTCCAGGAACTAATGGAATGTGAAAGAGACAGACGGGCTTCTCGTCTGAAAAACACTGCCCTCTCTCCATACACGTGTGTACATATGTGTGTACGCCAGTCCAAGTGTGTGTACGTGTGAGTGGAGAGGGCACTACAGCTCCCACACATACTGTCTGCTTTAACCCAAGCTTTTCCAGCATCCCCCCCCCAAATAAAAACTGGGTAAGACAGAAGGGAAAAGCAGACGATAAATGAGTTGAGCACCTCAGATTAAGTTTTCTTTCTTTTTTTTTTGCACATATGTAATATGGAGTGTGGATTTTGATCGGCTAACCTTTGAGCTGCGGTGTACGGGTTAATCCCACAACTCTTTCACTTTCTCTCCCTCTCTCCCTCTCTCTCTCGCTCGCTCCATCCCTCGTTCTGCGGTGAGAGTCTGAAGGTCTAAAAGGGTGTTTACAATTCACTAATCTGACTTCAAAACCAGCTTAACTCTGGGAGACATCAAAGGTGTGCGCGTGATGGCCCCACTGATCCCAGTAAGGGGGGGATGTATGATAGACTGGAAACATAGTGAGAGGGGTTGCGGGGTGGGTGGGAGGGTGGGGGGTGGGGTAAGAGGAAACTAGATATTTTGGAGATCTTGTGATGACTGTCTCTCTTGATCTGATTAGCAAAAACACTCCCAGACTTATGATAAGGCTTATAAAATAAACGCAATTTTGTGAGTTTTATTTATTCCCTCTCAATTATGTCAATAAAAGGAGCAATAAGGGGACATTTTATAACCTTTGAAGACTTTGTGACACACTTTCAAAGTCCTGTTTGTGTCCCGATAATGAATACACCTATCTGAGACTATCATCTTTATCAGAATCGGTCATGATGAAAGGGCAGCTCATGTATCAGCGTCTGCATTTCGCAAACATATTCATTAAGAATTGATAGCAGGATTTTCAAATACAATCCCAGGAAGTGGACAGGGGAGTCATTGTCCTGGTGAGGCTAACTAATGATGAAGAGCTCATTTAAACGAGACTTGCCTGAATATCTGCACGGGAGGGAAATGCAGGCAAGGTAAAATTAGCCGGTAATAAATGAACATTGTGGAAATACATCTGGCATTAATTGTCATCTAAAGGTCACGCTTCATTAAATTACCATTAAAGAGTTTGACAAAATATATTCGGTGCTCACTGGGGTATGCCGGCTTTGTGAAGTAAAATGTATAAATAACTGTAATAACTACAGCTGTGTTTCTGAGACCTATTAATATCAGATGGGAGCAGAGGGCCTATTCTGCAGGGACATTATCAAGGGATTTGCACTATTAACAGATGTATTTTTCCTCCTCTTTGAACACGAAGAAATAGCGCAAATTATAATAAATTGCAATGTAATGAATAGTTAGTTCCCCCAAAAATGTGGACAGTGTGATTTGATGGAGATGAAGCGATGGCAGACGGCCTCGCTACACCGTACGGAGGCTGAATACATCATGATGCAAAGTTCTTTTGTGATTTCAAGTTTGTCCCACATTCCCATTGAGCTACCAGGGACGGACATGCGAGACTGCCTCGAGCAAACATCTGCTCACACATGTACATGTATGTGCACTCGTACACAGGCTGACATACATGCTGGACCCATTGGAGTCCAAGCAGCTTGACTAAAATACAGTAAAAATTAGGGGAAAAAAAGAAAAGAACAAATGCAAATGAGAGCGTACAGCGTGCACACATTTGTTTAGAAAGAAGGGAAGGAAGGAAGGAGAGAGCAAGTGTGTGTGTGTGTGTGCGTGCGTGTGCGTGTGTGTGTACGTGCGCACGCATGTGTGTGTGTTTGAGAGCAACATGAGACGGAGAGACTCGGGTGGACAGACACTGATTCCCCCAGGTGCATGTTGGGTAAGTCTTCAATAATGTGGAGTGACAAGGAACAGAAGGAGCCGATTTCTCCTCATGTCATATCCTCTTTCTCTTCTCGCTTCCTGCTTCTTGTCAACAGGACTTTAAACTGGTGTTTGTTAAATTGGATGTCAGGTTCAACAGAGGACTTTGTTACATCGAACGCTTGTCTGTGTGCGCGCGCATAAATATGCGTGTCCAACGCCGTCATTTAAATGTGGCAACATGTTGTCCCGTCCTATTAAAGGGTCAGAGAATGTAACACAGCTGGAATACCTTCACTTCACGAGTCCCCCCCCTCCCTTCCTTAAGAAACACAGCTTTGGTGGTCATTTCACACATGCTCTGCAAACATAAAGGCCTCCTTTACACTGATCCACGACTGCAGCACAGTCCCCATGTGTATTGGAGGCTGAGGCCCTCCCCAGAGCCTCTGCTGTTCAGCCATGTCACTGTAACAGGTCGACCCTTCCTTTCCAGGAAGCCTCAGATGAGTCGGAAGCCCCCCGGACATCTCTGCTAATCACTCATCCCCAAACAAGCACTTTTAAAATGACCTCAGAGAGAAAGAAGCAGGGGACCGACGAGCCAAACGAGGCCCTCAGGCCTCCGACCAATTTATATCCCAATTAGTTTTTTTTTTTCCCCACACAGTCTCCAGAGTTGAAGAGCGTGCGTGTGTCCGTATACGTTTGTGAATGCATGCGCATATGTTTACATGCATGATTGTGGATTGTCAGACGACCAGCTCTTTCGCAAAAAAAAAACAGCAAAGGTCATTCCCCGTCTCAGTCGGTGCATGTTATCGTTCCGATTAGTGTGGGTGATTTTGTTTTGACTGTTATTGTAACAATCGCACAAACTACTGACCTTTGACTGTAAAACAGAGAAGATCACATTATTGTCATTGTCAGACGATTTTTCTTTACTTTTTTTGGGGAGGGACAGCAACGCTGATACCGGTTACAAATACTTTTATTGAAAACAAAAACAAGAAAAAAGTAAAATGTTGTGAAATTAAAACCTGAATAAGATAAAGAATAAAGACACATGTTTGCTGTGAATAATGTTAAGCAGGATTACTGAAATGTAATATTCTTGTAGCTTTTACCTTCCCTCACTGTTAATAGTAGATTAGGTATTGGTATATGTGATGTTTTTTAGATTGAAATTTTACTGGTTTTACTGGTTTTGCTGTTTTCTCATAAATCAAGTCAGAGTTCGAAACAATATACATCACACTGTCATGCATGTATCAGGTAAATTTCACAAAGTATAATGTGAAGTGTAGTTTGTGTTGAGTGATAGACAGCCAGATCTTGATTTGTCTACAATGTTTTCACATTTATGTAGACAGCTGAGAAGTGGCCTCTTCTTGCATTTTGGCACGTAAACAAAAGCACACAAATATACTCCGAACACACACCAGATGGCCACTCCCCCCTCACCTCTTACATTAGGGTCCCTGTGGCAACAGGTCAAAACAGGTCCCACCTGAACAGGACAGTTCTGGTTCACAGGTGAGCCCTCCCCTGCCCTCCCTCCCTCCCTCTCTCCCCCTCTCTCTCTCTCCCTCTTTTCCCCGGCTTCAGCTTTTCTTTATAGTCACACCCTGAGTCTGTGACTCTCTGACAGCAAACGGGAGAAGGTCAGCATGTGCTGGGTTACTTCTGCAGGACAGATGGGATTCAGTGGCGATGAGATGAAGTGGATCACCCACCTGATGTAACCATCATGTCGCTGGGATTGCCTTTTTTTTCCTCTATGATGACCGCGACAGACATGTAGCACATGCTGGTTCACACGGCCAACACATGCATGTAGGAAAGCTTAACTCTGCGTCGCACAAACACCATCAAAGCCACAAAACAGGAGCTGTCCGTGCAGTGAGCCGCGGTCTTTGTCAATTGAGCTCGCAGTGACAGTTGTTTCTCCCCTCGCCTCTAGGTGGCAGTATTGTCCTATCAACGCCGCCCCCTCTCTTCGCTCTTCACCACCAAAAGCCTCGCAACGCGTCATTCACAGTAGAATAATACGATTACTGCGAGCACATAATCATCTACCTGCTCTGCACTCCGCTTCGAGTTTTTCTTGCAATTCTACAAAAAAAACCTTCAGAAGTTACAGCAGGGCAACACTTCACAATGTATGCCCAATTTATTGTTGTAATTTGTCTACTAAAGTGTACTTACACGACACAACAAACAAGTTAACACACACAAGCTGCACATAAACCAAAAAGCATTTTTCAGTATGAAAATTATTGATAAATGTTTCAAAATAAAATCTGTTTTCTCTGGGTGAAAACTTAATTTATAGGGGGGATGTGTGTGTGCTGTATAGGAGAGAGCGTGTGTGTGTGTGTGTGTGTGTGTGTGTGTGTGTGTGTGTGTGTGTGCATAGTTGTGGTAGGAGCCCTGCGTGCAGAGCAGCGTTCAGCTGCTGAACGCAGGGTGAACGAGCAGAAACGAGCGAGACGCAACAACAACCTCATGATTTGTACAAGTGAGCAACACACAATTTGACTCATTATTGCATCCCAGCGATGAGAAAGGTGCAGCGTGGGCACTCCCCCCGCTGCGACTTGGCACCCTTTGGAGACAGTGAATCATCTGCACATGTAGACATCTCCCCAGCACAATGCAACAGAAACACCTCAAACAGCCAGCGCGCCATTCATGCACCCCTCAGCCAGCAAAGCACTCTGTTCACGGCAAACGGTATTGAGGTATCTGGCCAACTCACCAATTCACACAGGTACAAGTTTCTCAACTCCAGACCCGTTTTTTTTTTTCCCCCTCTTGGCAGTGATTTCCTGCATCGGGCGATACAAGTCCTCAACAGCCAATTCTCCAAAAAGGTCACAGTCCGTGTCTACAGGCCTCAGCTACATACACACGGCTGACTGTCGAGCAGAGAAAGAAATCAAGCTGGAGCTAATTGTCACATTTTAACACTCAGGTTCAGGTATTTATGCACGCGGGCTACGAGACACCTCCTTGTGTCCGTGTGCTTCCCTCCTTCCCCGGCTGCGAGCCCATGGGTGCACCTGAACTCCCAAACAGTGTGCTGGCCTGACAGCGAACACTGCACTATGTCACAGTGCGCACTGATTGTCTTATCTCCCCATTTATCACAGTTGAATTGGAACCAGCCTTGCCTGAAACCTGCTTTCAGACTTCATTCGGGTGACTTGGGATGCATGATGCTGCAATTGTTGAGCGCTTACAAACGGGGGGTTTCCGTTGCAAGTGCATTCAGGGGTTGCTTCAACTTGCTGAGATACTCGGTGTGTTTTATGGCTGAAATGATTTGGACAATTATTGCGCCTCTGAGTAACACTGGTGTAAATGTTGAGCCCAACAAGCACAGTGTTGTTGCACGTTGTGTCACACGGGAAAAAAAAAAATCACTGCCTCTGCTTAAAGAACTGTTTTAAATAGCCTATCACAGGGGAAAAAAAGGGGCATTAGTGTGCAAGATGAGGGTTGGCTCCGTGAGGCTGTCCACATAAGCTGTTTGCACACAAACCAGCGCTGATGTCTTCTGTCAGCCCTCATTTTGGTAAACACTGATGCCTACGTGAAGAAGCGGAGTGACAGGTGCATGATTGAGGTACTTAAAAGCAGACACTCTCCCAGCGACCGTCGTCCTCTCTCTCTCTCTGGATCTCTCAAGGTTGCTGCATTCTCTCTCCTGACATTACGTGCATCAACTCTCTCTCTCATCTTCCCGCACTCACTTTTTAGTCTCATTAGCTGCAAAAAAAAAGCATGTTTTTTTTTCTTTAGTGTTAATCTCAGGAACGGTTTCAATAAATCGGAATAATCACCTCCGATATTCCCAGACCCAGAATTTTCAGCTCCTTCATTAACGAGAAGAGCGCCACAATCTTGGGGATTCGGGACAAAGTTGTTTGATGGTGTCATGCGGGAGCCGGCTTCACAGGGACTTTGCCACCTTTTCAAAGACTTTGCTCCGCGAACAGGTCTGCGAAAAAACGAGATCTGTAAAAGATAAACATTAAATATGCATCCTGATCTTCTGCTTGGGCGAGTGGACTGAATTTGTATGAATGGCTAATGTGTTGCTGTGACTGCGAGCAACTAGATTGATCACTCATTACGATATCTGCTCCATTGGCCATTAACACCCGCAAGGAGCCTAACCATGGGCCCCATCACACACCAGGGTTAAATTGAGAGTGAGGAAGTGAAGTGTGCCCGTGTATGTGTGTGTGTGCGTGCGTGCGTGTGCGCGTTTCCTGCGTGATGCAGACGTGCTTAGCTAAAAGCTAGGCTGACAGCTGGGATGACAGTGTAGGTGAAGTGGGTTCAGGTGTCCTGGTGTACAGAAAGTATACAATAGATGCCTATAGTTTCACACCGGGGATACTTCTCTGTGTACTTATCACACTCACTAACCACATTAGGCCGCAGCGCTGCCGATAAAAGCGCAACCGTTCACCCAGATGGCTCTTCAACTGGAGGAAAAATCAGACGTCTGACAATGTTCTGCGTCGACTTCCAACTGTAGGTGTCAGCGATCTCATGCGTCCTGCTTCAGATTCTCCCTCCTGGTGGCCCGAACCAAGAGAGAGGGAGAACAACACATGTAAATTTGAGGGCGAGTCGAGAGGCTCTCCACACCCACAGCTGCAGGGATGTTGTCAAAAGGACAAAATTTAATAAACCTGTCCGTGACACCTGCACACACGCTTTCTTTCTTTTTTCCAGCGTCTCCTGGTGTTTTCTCTGTCTCTCTCTCACACACACCTGCCTAAGTGAAGGATTTACTTGTATTACACACAGTACATTGGACACGCCAATCACCCGACAGTGCAGCTGTCTGTGTGTTGTCTGTGAGCCGTCTGCATTCCTTTAGAAATTAACTGCGCACCTCAAATACTCTCAGACACGCAGCTTTAAATGCTAAAGTGGGGACAAATGTCACGACAAGCTGTTCCATCAGTTACATGTCAGAATCACTCAGATAGTTTTTAATTACCATAAGTGAATGACTAATGCTCTGCATTTTTAAAACGATGTTAAATTCATACCTCAGTGATTCATCATCCGGTACACAAACGAATATAGAACAGTTCTGCAACTGTGCAGCGTCACACACCCACACCATCCTTTTATGATTAATATTGACATGTCATGCTCTTTTAGCTGAACTGTGGGTTGATGGATGACTGCTGTATGCTGTATTTCCTGTTTTTGAACAACAGTTAACCGCTGCAAAGCTGTGGAAAAATAAACCAAATAAAAACAAAACCCTCACCGGATCAGACTGTACAACATTTGTCTCGATTACGAGAGACAGCTGATGTTTCGTGATCTTTAGCACAACACAACTGGGATATTTCACAGCATTTCCCAGGTGCTTGCTTATTGGCCACGCCCTCTGTCACACCATGCAGGCTTTTATCCCGCCCCTATTACGAGCAGGTCCACCCACCCCTCCCTTTACTCCATATATACATTGGCCCACCCCTATTTCGTGATGCATGCATTGGCTCCACCCCCTCATATAGGCTCGATGTTTGCCAGCCCATACATTTGCCCAGCCCTCTGTAACATGATGCAAGCAGGCACGCACTGGCTGTACCCCATAAACCTGAGCCTGCACATAGGCTGCATCCTGGGTGCTGGCCCACATCTCCCACAGCTGAAACTGCGCTGAAACTCTCCAAACTAGCAGGAAGAATTAGATTTTAGTAGCGTTGTGCCACCAGGTGTTGTCGTCAGAGTTCAGCTCACCTCTGAGTGAAGTCTGAAGCTAAGCTAACAAACATTTTTACAGACATTATTACTCACTGGACAGTTTGATGATTGACTGTCCTAAATTATTTGATCAGATTTGGGGTTTTTTGGAACATAAAACAATGGACTTAAAGGACTGGCAAGGACTTCAAATTGAGTGAAATGAAACAACATACAATAAAACACACTGAACATTTTTTGTGATCAGCAAAAATCACTTTCTTTTCTATCTGCTGATTTAAACGTGTGATGAGTGGAACAAAAAAGTACTTCACATTTAAGTTTCCCATTGAAAATATTAGATTTTTCGTGCATGTTGAGACCCAGAGACCCACTTTTTTCCTTCTTTTTTTGAGATGTTGGAGATGCTGGTGTTGACATAAAGTCTGTTTACTCCCCTGCGTTCCCCCTGTAAAGATTCTGTCCACAGAGACCTCATACGGGGCGAGGGGACCCCTATTCATCTCCTCCCAAATGGGATAGCATCCTCCAAGGGAGAGGGGTGACTCAGTCTTTGCCAAGGCGATGGGGAAGTCCTTCTGCTGATAATAGCAGTCTGCGGGGGGAACAACCTCAGCAGGCACCAGGCCAGACAACTGTCAATCAAACTTCCTCTCTCCTCTTCTTCCTCCACTGCCCCGCCTCTGTACGCGTCCCTCTTCCTCCCGTCTGGTTCTCTCCCCCCATCCTAATGTGCCCAGCGAGGAAACTCTGGATCGAATCCCCACCATGAAGATCCTGGTAGGGAACATAATGAGCATGATGTTCTGACAAGTGCGGGTCGGGAGGAACCCAAGACAAACACCAATTACAGATGTGTAATTGTGGATAATGTGGCACTTTAATGGGTCAGCTAATTGTGCGTCAGCACAGACAACAAGCCACACAAAAGGAGGAAACAAACATCAGAGTATTCACTCCAACTATTTTTCCATTTCTTCCCTCCGCACAATGGATAACAAACAACAACAAATAATCGAGGATCTCTTTTTACCTAATTAGTAATCATCACAATGATAATTACATGACTGTGCAGTGGCATGAAACAAATTGGTATGAGAATAGAGTGTATTTCCCCTCTCAATTTATTTAATTTGTAACTCTGAATCCAAATCATTCATCCATTAATGGAAAAAAACAGTACTAAGGGAAATCTAATGAAGGCAGGTGGAACTATACTTTTTGGAACTACTGAAAAAACAAACAGCTGACAAAAAGATTCTGATAAACAGAAGAAATGAACAAGAATTCAGAATCTACATTTTTCTGATTCATTTCCAGTTTCACCACTTTAAGCAATTGAGATGCAATCAGAGTTTTGTTCTGTTGTTTTTTTGTCAATGGACTCAAAAGATGAAAGATGAAAATGGTGATTTTTTTTTTATTTTCACAACACTGTTTGGTGGTAATATTCAATATTCATGGAAGTAAATTAAAACTGTATAACTGAGATTCATTGCTCTTTTTTTCCACTGTTCCAGGTTCAAAGATGCCGAGTTGGACAGTCAGTCTGTTGATGGTCTTTTACTGCTGGAAATAGAAAAGAAATCAACCCAAGAAAACAAAAAAGCACAATGTGACCATGAATGTATCTTTTTTAGGACTTCAATAGCTGCCATGAAAAGAAAAGTTCACATGTTATTGTAATCTCTATTTGTTTAAAAAAAGAGAAAAAGCTTCAAAACAACATTTCTGTGACTTAAACTTTGTCAGTAATAGATTTTCATAAGCATTGAACCTGTTTTCTCTGTTTTCCTGTTTAAACACTTATTTTGTTGTCAAAAAACATATTTCAGAAGTTCTGCCTGTCAATGTATATGATGGAAGTAAACAGAGTAAGAGATTTTATTCTCTAAATATGTCCCACATTTTGATAAAATACACCTTGAGGTTCTCCTTTGTAAAGTGTTAAACAGTGTTATTACACTACAGAAACTTGCTGGCCGGCTTCACGTCCACTGGGCTTGTTGATAAAATCAGTGCTGTCACCAGGGCCCTGTGAAAGTGGGAGAGGTAACGCCGTGCTGTTGCTGCAAGCCGTCTATTAATGAGACATCACTCCATCAGGGTTGGTCTGTTATGACAACTACTGCAGGCATTTTAGTGCGTTTCAGTTTGTTTGTGTACGTGGGTGCGTGTTTGTGTGCGTCTGCACAGACATGTGACCCACAGGCAACACTGAATAATGCAAATTTCTAGGATTTTTGTCTCTGTGAAAAAAAAAAACATGTGAGGCCTGATTTGCTGGGTTGGACTTGAATGTTTAACTCAGTAATTTATCAAGAATAAGTGATGGTAAAAGCATCCTTAATTGACAAAAGACACAACCAAGAAAGGTTGAGCCTTCAGTAAAACTACAAAGTGATAAAAACTGAAATACTTGTAAAATTAGACACAATTCTGTGGCATGCTTCATGATTTGCTTTCAATGGACTGCCTGTCCCTGAACATGCTGGTTGGTTTGAAGCCCTACATAAGATATAGAAATGTTTAATGCTGGATATTTTTGCTTTAAATGGCGTGTCAAAAGACTTGCGTGAGCTGCCATAACCCAGCTGCGCATTATTGGATGAATCAGTCTTACTGAGCTGGACCATCCACTTCTTTTAAAGCAAGCTTTTTACATTTACAAGTCACCGTGTGCATGTGTGTGTGTTAACCAGCTGTATGTATATCAGGTATTTGCGTGTCTAAGAATGGTATGGTATAAAAAGAAACCCCAAGACTCATAAAATATATAACGCGGCCCATCTTGCAGATTTTCCGATTGGAAACGTTGGTGCGCACACACTCCACCGTGCGCCCCCACAGCGGTGCGCTATCATGAGGGCAGGCTTTTGCAAATGCTCTCTGAGTCGGTTGTAGCACGTCTGTTACATCTCCCCACTCCTCAAACCTTTCAGTCGATGACATGGCACGGCTCATTTGTTCCGACTTGTTAACACTTCCATTTCAAAACGACGACAAACTGACTCAATGAAAATCTACAGTTTTCTGTGACAACTCATCAAAAAAAATCCCATTAAGTCTTATTGACTCTCACATGGAATACAGTAATGACATATTTGTTACTTCTGAGGGGACAACAGATGAATGTAGACACATTGAGTGGTGACAACTGTATATCATAAGTCAGTTTCCTACAATATGAAATATGGTAAATGTGTTACATGCAAGTTCACAAACTAACAAAAGCTAAAAATGGTGAAATTTCGAAGAACAAAAATCCGACATAATTTGGTTTTTAACTATATCTGAGGGGAAATTGTCCCATCTGTACAAACATTAAGAAACTATAACTTTATGTTAATTCTGAAAAACTTTTTTGTAGTTGCATGACATTTTTGACAGGATTGTGTCATTTCATCAAGCGAAGGCCTACAATGATATAATTTCAGTTTAGTATTTTGTCCTTATCTCACTGAAGAACATGGATCACAACTCAAATCAGCTTGATAGTCAGTGCAGCTGACTTTAACTTACAGACACTCAATTTCTTGCAGAGCAGTATTTAAACTTTTTCTTTTCCTTCAGTTCTTTAAGAATCCAACATAACCCTTCATTTCTTCAGGCCTCTTCAGAGATTTCTGCCCCTCAGAGGGTCCGGCGATCTGTTTGCTTCCTCTCTCACTGCATTTCAGCTGACACCACCAAGAACTCATGTCACCAGTCTGGCAGAGTCTCTGGCATCAACAGGACGAACACAGCACTTTCTCCTTCACAATGGATTCCCCGAACTCACAAAAAAACTCCCATAATGACCAAGTTTCTCAATCCATGGCTGTGGTTGATGTTTGGCTTGCACTGTTGCTGATATTGCCCCCTCCTCCTGCTCTCTCCTTTCAAGTCCATCCATTTGACAAAGTGAAAACAGCAACAAAAACACAAACAAAAACCTCCCCCGAGCTCAGGCACGCACAGCCAAACCTGACATTCTAATTAGTTTTAAAAGTAATTGCTCGAAATGATTAGTTGAGTTGGGCCACTTTCCCTTGTTACCTCTGAATTGGAAATATAATTGTGGCGGACAGTAATTGGCCAGCAATAGACTGTTGGTTATTGTAGTCTGTTGTGGCCGGCTGCATCATTACCAAGGCTTGGACACAGTTCAGCTTTTGAACTACAGTGACCGAAGAGGAACACAAACACACACGCACGCAATGCTCTGCTTCCCCATGCCAGCCATCTCCATCACCACTCGGGCCTCTGCCCTGGTCTAAGGATCTAAGTTGTTTACCATCCTGACTCCCTTTTCTTTCTCTCTCCTTTCTCTCCTCCTTTTCTTTGCCCCTGCCCTCTCTCTACCTTGGGGGCAAATGGACCGCTCGTGGAGAGAAAGGAAGAAAGGCTGGAAGCTCCAATCCGGAGCGGAGAGCCGTCAGCTTGGAGAGAGAAAATGGAAAAAGCGGAGAGAGTGATTGGAGGGAGAGAGGAAAAAAAAAACACAGGAGAGGCAGCAGAGACAGAAGAACTGTCAAAGAGTTTGTTGTTGTTGCTCGAAGAGAAAACAGAAATAAAAATTTGAATGCTGCTTAAAGGAATCATATCTGAGCTTTCTCATGTTACATCCATGTTCACACA
Source organism: Malacoctenus triangulatus (assembly GCA_032274725.1). NCBI lineage: Eukaryota > Metazoa > Chordata > Actinopteri > Blenniiformes > Labrisomidae > Malacoctenus > Malacoctenus triangulatus. The sequence goes on from JAUESE010000001.1 coordinate 11,400,316, forward strand.
CATCTGTGATTATTGTGTGTTTCCCTTTTCTGTACACTGTGCCTGGTAAACCCTGGATCAGTCTCTGTCTGTTCATGTTTGCATCATAACGTGCAACACTGCACAATCTCTGTATCGATGAAGACATATGGCTTGAAATATATAAAGGAGAAGCCTTTGTGTGTGGGTGGTCGGGCTAGACACACCTAATATACCTGAATGTTGTTGTGTCAGAAAAGATTGTGTTGTTAAATTCCTCATTGTTTTGTCCTGAAGTTCAACTTTCCAAAAAGCTATGAAGGACGTTACAGAGAGCAAAGAAAGGCACAGACAACAGATCATGAACTTTATATTCTACACATTCTAGGTTGGCCTGTTGGCTGCATTGTCCTGTTATGATGTGCATCAAATTAAGCGTTGTTTGATGGTCTCTCTTGTTCCAATGGGGGATGTCTTTATAAGTCATAAATAAATAATATGTTAGTTTTTCCCAACACAAAAAATAATCAGGAAATTTCCAATATGAGGACCTTGTTATTGTCACACAGGCCTTCCTCTCTGACTCACACGACTCTGACTAATTGACTGACCATCGCAGAGAAAAACAAACATACACATCTGTCCCGGTCATGCAAGACCACTGTCCCATTTACGGGAATGACACAAATAATGAGGACTGTGTTTTTCCCAGCAGATAGTTCGTTCAAAATCACACTGAAGACCTGAGAGGATCTCAACACACACAACTCCCACAACCACTGACAATACAAGCAAGAAAGAAAGAAAGAACCCCTCACATCAAATGTGTGTCTTGCAATTATGCTCGTTCTCTCACTATTAAGCAAGAGAGGGATATAGGTCATGGCTGTCAGACTCGGGCTGCTGTCACGACCCCCC
>JAUESE010000001.1:11450747-11462433 GCA_032274725.1 Malacoctenus triangulatus
GTGTGTGTGTGTGTGTGTGTGTGTGTGTGTGTGTGTGTGTGTGTGTGTGTGTGTGTGTGTGTGTGTGTGTCTTTTATTTGCTTTACATGAAGGATTGTACATTTATTCTGTCATTTAATGAAGACTGGAGCTGAATGGATATTTGCTTTTGAGATACATGTGAAGATCAAACCCACGTGGTTAAAGGACGTAAGTCGGACTGTGAGGTCTGAGTCACATTCTGTAGCCATTTATCGGGACATATTTTTGTGTTGTGCACATTCATTCGCTCCAAAGAACATTGCTCATGGTCACAACAATTGCATGCCATTTTGTACAGTCATCCTAAACCTTAAAGATTCGTCACCAGCCATATACGGAGCTGCACTGACATGCAGCACCAAATGCAGAATCAGAGACAGAAGCAATTTCGACACAAAACCTCTAACAGCACCGCAGCTAGGCCCGCTCTTTCCAGGCTGGCTTCTTTTTTGTTTTAGCAATTCACAAAAACCAAGACCTCCCAGTGTGAGTTTGAAATCACTCGCAGCGTCTTTCAACAGAAATGTGACAGATGTACAAAGTGTTTCTCATCATTGTGTGTGTGGAGTCTTGCTATGCTGCCTCACCTGTTTAAAGAAACAAGGTTTTGAAGGTTCTCCCAAAACCAGTGACAATAATGTAGTGTGTATGTCGTGCCTGGAAGAGGTCCTTTAATGTGCCACAAACAGACGAGACGACAGAGCTTTAAGCTTTTTTGTTTTAGCATTTTCAGCATCCAAACGGAAACACCGAATGCATATTTCAATTTCATTTCAGTTCAGGATCTCTTTTTTTTCTTAACAGCATTTAAAAAAAGGAGCTGACAAAATGTCAGTATGATTAAAAAAAAAACAACAACAAAAAGCTCTTGTGAATATTCTTTCACCTGTCCTGTTTGGACAGATGGTCCTGAACTTTTTGTCTCATCTTTGACGATGACCTTTTGCATGGCAAGATTTTAAACTTCTTTTCCTGGTCTCACGAGTATGAGCGACCGTCTTTATAAGTCCACTCAGTTCAGGACAGAGTGTCTTTGTTGGGCATTGAAGTCACCAAAAGGAAGCTTCGAAATCACAAACAAGCTCAACATTTTGTGTTCTTCTAAACCCGTTTCCATCAGCGGTGACAACAAACTGTGTGCCTTAATCCTCTTTCTTGTTAACTGGGAGAACACCATAAAGACATTTGTTTCAGCTAATCATGGGAGCTACTTAACCCTTGCTACTGTGAACGAGGTTGTATTTAAAACAGATTCACCCAGCAGTCAACACAGACTCGTTTAAAGCAGTGTCTTGTCATTGAGGGAAGCTGGCCGGCTGCTGAATGTGACGAGCGCTGCTCATGAATTTTATGAGGCCAAGTGTCCCCGTCCCTCAGAGTTCACAGGTGGCCATTGAAAAGCCCAGCCAGATGATGGAGGATAGTTAGGACACATATAGAGCTCTGAATAGACTTTAATTATATGCAGTAGATGAGTCAAGAGGGACGTTGGAAGGACAAGGCTGCACTTCAAAAGCAAAGTTAGGGAGCAAGGTGGCGGTGCCTCCACCGAAAAGTTTGCGAGCGCCTTCATGAATTAGGGAGCATGTGTGAGTCAGTGGTCGTGTTCATGCAGCAAAAATAGAACAATTTACTTTGTGTTTCTCTCTCTCTGTGTGCATGTGCGCTATCTGACACACACACACACACACACACACACACACACAGACACACACAAGTGCGTGAATGTGTGAAGGTGGAAGAGGGGGGAGAGCGTAGGGTGGGAGAATACTCCAGTGTGTGGCTTAACCAAACTTTCCTTTTGTCCCAAACAATGATGAGTGATGATGAGTGACAGGGGTGTTAGGACTGGGATCTGGGGAACAGAATGCAGTTAAGCAGTGCTCACCCAGACTTACACAAAAGGCAGCAAAAGGTCAAATCTGAGGCCAGCTTCTTATCTGCCCGCACATAAGATCGCAAAATATTATGCAGGACATAATCGGCCACACTGTTTTGTCTGTCTGTGTTCAGACTGACACGATGGTGATGTTTCCATGGAGATTTACTGCCAACAAAAATAACTTTGAAAAAAAAAACACAACCTTTACTATCATTTTGGTGCAGTCACTGTCTTGCTTCTCAGTTATCAATCAGTTTTTGATAAAATGTACTTCTCGAAACACACTGTTCTTTATAGTTCTCTCATTTGAAGGTTAATAATTACAAACTGGTCCTGAGACGCTGCCTGTTTCCCTGCATTGCTTGGTTGTAACTCAGCCCTGCTGAATATCAGTTCACTCTTGTCATTCTGAAGCAAATAAGAAAACATGCACAGTTGTCCCTTTTGTTAAGCAAAATCCATACATTCTGCTTACACAGCTCAACTAAACACACACACACGAACCCCTCCTTTAGCCCCCCCCCCCACACACACACACACACACACACACACACATTATGCCCCTCTGCCAGCAAGGGATGAGGAGGACTTGCGTGCAAGTGTTTCCCAGGAGGCATTTGTAGACTGAGGGTTCTGAGGCCCGGGGATGGCACTAGATGGCGGTTAGAGAGGAACCAATCTTTTTCTTTTTTTTTTTTGCCTCCTCTCCTCCTGCCCCTCCCCCCTTTTTCTGAGCTAAAGCAGTGATCGTAATGGGGGGTGACAGCTCACCTCTCCCTAGCGTGCCTACAAACCTCCGAGCGTTAGACCCCCCCGCGTAACCCTACCACCACCCCCAAGTCCCGGAAGGCCACAAAGGTTACTCCATATGTTAGTCTGAGGTTCTTATGATTTCTTTTTTTTTATTATTTTTTTTTTGTCTCCAGACGAGTGTATTTTCTGTTGGGTCAAGAAAGGCTTCTCTGAATCACCTCCAATCAAATGCAGTGTATTTCTGCTTGATCCCCTCATCATAAATATATTTGCCCTCTGTGGAGTCTCTCCCCTTGTTTAGTTTAGTTTTTTTTCCTTCTTGCACTGTCATCCTGTGCCGCCTCCTCTTCTTCTGTATGAGTTGCGGCTCAGTGGTGTGAAAAGATCCAGGGCCTGGAGTTTCACATCTATTAGAGGCTTCGTGTTCGGAGAGAGAAGTGATCTGATGGCCTGGTGTTGTACGCTCACTTACCCAGACTGTTTGAACGAGGATGTCGCCAACGTTTGCTTCATCACCCGCTGAGTGTGCATGTGCTCGCGTTCAGCTTGCATTCTACGTGGACGACAATCCTTACGTGCTTTTCAGTCCAGAAACTCTGGAATGAACTTCAGCTTAACGTCAGCTTATTAGAGATGTGATGACAGTAAATTGTGATTCTCATACATAATGTTTTACGTTCAGTATTAATTTGTTCATTGCAAGAATCAGAAGTGTCTTGATTAATATTTTTCTTCAGGTAATCTCAAAGGAGAAGAGGATTTTGTTAATCAAAAGCACAACATTTTATCCAAATGTGACATTTTTATCGATTATATGCCAGGCCTGTAAAAAATATATAAGTGGCGCTGTAGCGCTTCCTCCAAAACTACAGACATGTAAGCGATGTAAACAAACCGGTCACAGTCACAATGAGCACACAGGGAAGCAGGAGGTGGAGCTATGACATCCTAAATTAAGCATCTCAGTAGTTCACACACTCATACGATTAAAAACTTCCCCCACCGTCTTGCTCACATCCTACTGACACCCAGACAGCTATCAGAAGACTTAGTTTTATCACAAGTAATTCAATGCTGAATTAGTGTTGAATTAGTGCAGTGAATTCCCTGCATAGACTTTGGGTGGTGAGTGAAACACGGAAAACTCCCACCAGTAATAACAGACAGTGAATTGTTACAATGAGGGGAATGTGTATTGCGTGCTTCGATGAGTGAAGAATGCTGCTCAAAAGCATGTGTAGCGGTGAATATTAGAGCAGGCAGAGTGTTAGCAAGGTCACTCTGTACAGAAGGAAGTGCTTTCCCATCTCAAACTCACCTCCCTCCTTGTGTCTCCCTTTCTCACCCGCTGTTCCCTTTGTTGGAGGCTCCCTCTCCTTCTGGTCCCCTATTATTTTTAGAGCCTTGCTCGTTCTACATGCTGGACCTCTCTTACAGTTTGCCACCATCTACCTCATTTGATTCCAGACACAAAGTCAGCTTGGCACCTTATGAGCTCACGTTTGTTTTAAGATGTTTCCATCACATTCAAGCTTAACGTTTGCCGCCTCGACCACCGTAAAGAAGGAAAAAAAAAATGTTGATCTTATTTGGATGCCCACACAGAAGTGCACTGGCAGAGCAGCACTGCTGTGGGACTCAGTCTGCAGCGTTAGAATGTGCGAGTGAAGTGCCAAAGGGGTTGTGTGCAGCTTTCTGGCGTCCTCTCTAAACACCCTGCAGGCTAAAGTGGAATCCCAGCCACGCCCCACATATCACCCCATATAATGTTTGGGGACGCATTTAGCACTTAGCCTGGACACGCAACATTTCTCTGAGTGTTTTTTTTCTTTTTCCCACCACCACATGAGCCTTCTGTCTTGTCTCACTGTGGTTTGCAAGTGTATCACCACTTTAGGTCTTAATGGCAGCCTACATATCAGACAGGATGCACTGGCCTGGTGTAATCTGACTTGTCTTAATTACAGGCAGTATCCAGTAATAGGCTGCTTCCATAGATATCGGCCATTAGAGCAGTGTCTCTGGCAGGAGGGGTCTGATTGGCTACGAGGCAGGTGATAAAGCAGCCATGCCTCATTTCCCTCCAATTTTTTGTTCACACATCCCTGTATTAAAGTCGAGCGTAAAGATGGCAAAGGACTGCGTTAACCTGATTTATGTGCGCTCATATTTGGTGGTAGCTAATCTGCTCTTCCTGATTGCATTGTCAGCAATCAGCGCCGCTTTACAAGAAAATGATATTACCGGGATTAAAGTTATTTCAACTAAGTTTTGGAAGTCAAAGTTCTAATAATAAAAATCATGATGCAGGTTTTGTTCTGTGCTCTGACTTTTTACTTTCAGTGAGATTTCAACAAAGCCTCAGGCTTTTCTTTGTGGTTTTCTTCCCACAAATTGAAACCTAATTAAGCTCAACCAAAATATGTTGTCAAACCGTCTACATGAACTTCACCCAACCTCTACCAAGGTTTTTCTGATTACCACCAACTGTTTTTGACAGCCTGTATTACTTTTCTTCTTTGCCTACTTCTATATCCAAGCTAGATGACAACCCGTTGAGAGGTTTTCTTCAGTTGCAGTTGAATGCTTTGGCCTCCATTGATCTAAAATTGTGATCGACCTGGTAAATGACAAAGGGAGTGCAGGTAGATTGAGCAGCATTCAGAACTTGTCTGTCATTTCCTGAATATCTTCCACACTCAAGAAAGCTTTCGTCAGACCTCTTTTTAAGACTGCAATAAATGTGTCTGTTGTGTGGAACCATTTGATGACACCACATAGAAACAATTAGGAGCATTTAATGGAGCTGGTGTGTCAAATCTACTGCTCTCCATGTGATCTAAAGACCAATTTTCAAATGTGTTGGCAGTTCCTGCTCGTTCATAGCAGACATTGAATAAGAGACTGTCTCCTGTACTTATCGGCACTATCCTGTCTGCAGCTCATGAGTTTTAGTTGAAGATTTGATTGTTTCAGGCAGCATATCATTGATACAAGATCACAAAGTAACAATCTGTTGTAAACAGGAACTCAGCCAGTAGCTGATCACCTCCTAAATGTACTTTTTGTCTATTTTCAATCCATTGGTGAGTTTGCCTAATTTACTTTGCGGTGTTGTCTTAGGAAATGTGAGTCCACGAGTTTCCATCCAGGTACTGTAGATCGTTTTGGTTTGGCATATTTTACAAAAAAAAATTGAGAGCAGCCCTCATCTGAATGACGACCGAGGTTTCCAAAATCCTTCCCATCTCAGCTTGCATTCGTTAGCAGCGGGGCAGCGTGCGATCTGATGACATGATATGTTTGAGTAGTTCCACAGACAGCTCCAGCATTCATTTCAAATGCCATAAACAAAGTCAAACCATTAAAGATAATATACCCATTATTAGTATGGAAATTAGGAACAGAATACCATCGAATACTGAAAGCTTGTCACTTGAGTGACAGTTAAAGACACTCCTGGTTCAGTGCACTGTATTTAAGATATGTTTGATGTTTTTCAAACTCCATATTTGGCACATTATCCTCGGGTGGTAGCTCACACCTTGTTGGTATTTAAGACAGATTTCAGCGAATATTACCGGATTGTGGTGGCAGTTGCGTTTAAGGGTGCAGCTCCCTCATAACGGGGAGGTGTCGTCTGCTGACAGATCACTGTCTGGATGAGAGAGCACAGCAGCATCCCACCTCATTACCGTAGCAACACACTAACCGAGGGACCGACACACTGCTCGCTGTGATTAAGATGTAAATTTCCTCTAATTGGAATGTAAATTCATACATTTATATGAAGACGTCAGCTGTCAGATTGCAATATTGTGTCCTTTTTTCTCTGTCTCCCCTGTTCCCCAGGCAGGGACTAGGTGCCTGTAATCTGTATCATACTCCCGCAGCCCATCCTGGGATTTGCCGTTTGTTTAATGGCGGGCCCATTGTCCTGCATCCAGCCCGTCATTGTAATGCTTCCCATTCATGTTTCTGTGTTTTGTTGCAGTCTGATTTGCTCTCGCTACCTGTGTTTGTTCCTCCATGCATGGCTGAGCCGTCAGGGCTTTGGGGATGGGGAGGGACTTTGAGACGGGGGGCTCGGGTCATTGGGTGGCCGTATTTTGTGTGTGCATCGATTACTTCTGCTGAATGTTCTTCAATGCAAATAAGTCTGCCACTTTGAGAGGAAGCACATGTATCTGAAGTAATTAATTTTACCCTTGAATGCCAGCTGTGGTGTTGGTGTGATGTGTTCCAAATTGAGCTTTCTCACCAAAAAGGTGTTAATTTAAGGATTTGGCAGATGAAGTAAGTGTCTTTGCCAACATATATGACCAATATAACCGAGCTGTGTTGTTTTTGTCCCTCTAATTTTCAGATTGTTCCATATTGTGAGTTTACAATGTAACATTGGGGATTCACACCGCTCGCAACAATCTTGTTTCTTTTCATTTTATGACGTTATGTCTTTAAATTCCACTTTCCAAATAATTTTTAATACATTTAACGTATTAAAGGGAAGCTGTTGTGTCCAAATCTAATCCATTAATATTTTATGCACAATAAAGGACATGGGGAAAATCACACTTCAAAGGTAAAGTGAATTTCTCTGTGTTTGGTGAACTTGTGCACGTCCTGCCCAGTCAGAGACTTGGCCCTGCTCTTTTATTTCCACATCAACTTCTCAACCTGTTGCCAACAGAAGTACGTGGTGGCAAAACATCCCTTCAGGTGTTTCTTGTTTGTGGCGCCTATTGCTGTTTCAGCATTTCAGTGATCAACTTTGTTCTGTGAATGAATTATTGGTTTCTGAGATTTTTGTGTCATATCGGCCTCCATATTTCTGAATTTGTGGCACGTTTTCTTAATGAATTCATAGATTAAAAAAACACGTGCACATGTATAATGCGATAAAACTCAAGACCGTTCATGTACCTCGGTCTTGCACTTGTATGGAGGATGTTTGATTGATATGAATGCTGACACACAGGACTTCAGGCAGGATACTAAGCCTATTTTCACACAACAAGCTTTACTAATACCTGTCTGAACAGGTCATGTTCCCGAAGTGATCCACATGAGCTCGACAACAATAGCCGAGTATGACACCTGACATTCTTATACAGAAGCAAACTAAACATCATTTGCATGAGTAATTGCATGAATGATGACTTTTGTCGATGTCGTCCACCTGTTTTTGTTGAGGCAGTTGATTTTGTCCCCTTTGGACCACTGTGAAACGAGTACCATTGCAGTTGAGGCTCAAGACATCAAAACACTGATGCACAAAAAGAAAGTTTTCCTCAGATCGTCTAACTTTTTGACCACAATCAGAATTTCTGGTAGATTTATTGCACATTTTTTTCAAAAGACTCTTAGAATATATTGCTTTTTATTACATGCTTCATTGCTGAAGTAACAGTGGAATTGCACCTGAATGTAGCTGCAGTGGGACGTCGGCAAATCTGTGACAAGTCCAATTGTATTTTTTACTTTACTAAGGGTAAATAAATGTACAAGAAGTTTCCAAAGGTTATTCAAATAAATCTTTTTGTGGTTTTATATCTCTTTGGTTTTAAAGCTGCACAAAATTGTTAAGTAAGTTAAAGTGGGTTTTTCCAAAGCGACTGACATGCTCGGTTGTGAGTTCGTCATCAACAAATAAGATTAATGCGTGCAGTCATTTCCACTGGTTAAGATGACATAACTGAGTGGCATGTCAGTTCCTGCCCGCGAGACATGTTTTGATGAGTACAAAACAAAAGCCTGATGATTTCTTTTTGTTAGCGTGTTTGTCAAACGTATTGATCACGAAGCATTTCTGGGTGTGTGCTGAAGGATGTCACATATCTTCTGGAAATTCCTACCAGGCCAAGGCAGTGTGTGAACGCTCACAGGTCACGCAACCCTGTCTGCTGAGGAGCTTCAGGAGCTGAAACTGACAGAGAATCTCAACAATCCCTCACAGGCTTTCTGAAGGTGGCCAAACCAAAAGAAAGACCTTTTTTTAGTCTGATAGTGAAGAGAGCCCTTTTTGCAGACAAATTTCAAAGTCCTGTAAAATTAGTAGCTAAAGAAAAAGTTGAAATCTTTTGGAAAACTTTAAGAAGTACAATGATTTGGATATCAGTGATTTGGATATTTGATTTGAAAAAATTCAGCTTCGTAATAATATACCACAATTAAACACTTGTCAGTTTTTTTACACATTTTTTTCTATTTGTACAGATAGATGGTTGGTTTAGGGAATGGACACACAAATGTTGAAACAATAGAATCATGTTTATTCATTTTCTCTTTGTTTTGTAGATTAACAGTCCCTTTCAGGCCTTTGTTGTCTGATGTCACTCTGCACTGATGCATCTGGTGTGCTGGTACTATCTGAGAAGAGCAACAACTACAAGTAAAAGAGATGTAAATGGGCAAAAACACCTTCTATGTTTTCAGAAAGGAAAGAAAAATCTGATTGAAAAATAACAGCTTCTTAAGTGTTTTTGTTTAGAAAGAGGCTAAATAAATCGAGGTGCTGAGATCCTGATTTGAGGACCAAATTAACCTGTTGGGAGCAAATGCAAAAGTAATTCAGAGATGGAAATGGAAGCCTGGGTGTCAAGAGTATCTGCATGAGTCCTCAGGTAATGTGGGAAAGACTGAAGGCGCCCAGTTCCTGGGTCCTTCTTCATGTCTAGTTCCAGGTGAGAATATAAAAACGAAGTGAGTGAGGCCAGTGGAGCCTGGGACTCTGGTGCAGTCCGCCTCCAGCTGAGGGTTGAGTCGTTCACCAGGAATCCCGACTATGCTGCCAGAGCGTGTCAACACTCCCACACCCACCTGTGGCACCAGACCTGCGCGGCATGTCCTCCCACAATTAGCTTTCCATCAGGAAGGAATCCTAATAAACCTGCTCCCTTCACTTCCACTCCGTCCATCATCTTCTGTTCGTTGCACCAAATCAACAGCGTGGAAAACGGACACGTTCCCAGTTGTTGTTCCTGTTAACCAGGAATCTGCCTCTGGTCAGGTTGAACCATCCGGCTCTGGTCATGTGCGTTATTTGCAGGGTTGGGACATGTGCTTACATCCTCTTGATTAGCCTATCAGAGTCCTTGCAGGTCTCAGGAGGAAGTTAAAGCTGTTTTGCCTCCGGGTGTCGAAATTACAGTGATTTGTTTAAAATCGACTCTGATCCAAAGTGACACAAAATTTTGTGATCCAAATAATTTCATTTTTTTTCTCGGTTTTTATGAAACTGATTCTTACCCTTCAACAAATGTAGTTTTAGGGCTGTTTTGCTTCACAATAAACAAGGCTTTGCTTATTTTATTCATTGCACAGGCAGACAGGAGAAAAGGTAAGAAGGAAGTGGGGCAGAGAGAGAGACACAGAGAGAGCGAGACACAGAGAGAGAGAGAGAGAGAGACCATTTTGTCCCCCAGGTATGACAGAGTCACTCATGCAGAAAGATCCCACATGGAGGGAGGTGGGAGAGGTGGGTTGAGGAGAAGGGGGGGGTGTGGGGGGGCATGAAGGAACTCTTGGGTTCCTCTCCTCATTGGTACCTCCCTTCCCTGAAAACACATCTGTCTCCTCCTCACTGCCACACACCTTCCCTGCATCCCTCGCTCACCCTCTCACTCCGCTCGCAGTGACTTTTCGCTGTTAACAGCTTAAACTGTTTTCTTGTATTGAGGGCGCGAGTGTGTCTTGTCACATTTCATGCCACCTGCCATATTTCCTCAAACTTTCTTGGGGTCGAGGTTTTGTTTTGTTTTTTTGTTTAGTTTTCTTTTTTTTGGCTGCTTCGGCTCTACTCTCAGCTCGGGGTTCTCTGGCCTTCGGACACACTGCTGTCGCCGTTACCCCATCCCACCCACCCACCCCCAAGCGGTCCGTCTTACATGCAAATATGTCGGCTCTACATTGATCCCCATTTTAGTCCGAGGCAGAGCTATCTCATGGCTGCATGCATTAAAACAATTAAACTTTGCCCCTCCCCCGCCACAACAATCATTTGCGGATATGTTGGGTGAAATTTAGCAAGAAATTATCATTTTCTGAATCACTTCACTCTGCTTGCTCTGTGTTTGTTTCATTCTTTCTCTTTCTCCATTTCGTCTTTGAGCTCCTTAAAAGACTCGGAGCCCCCTGCATGTTCTTCTCTTTGCTCCTTTTCTCTGTACTTTTTTTTTTCATCATTATCCAACAGCACTTTTCTGTGCGTGCAAATGCTTTCTGAACGGCGTCCTTTCTTCCCTTTCAGGCTGGATGTCATTGTTGCTGCCTGTGGGCTGGGTGTATTTATTTAGGGGTAATTGGTGTGTGGATGAGTGAGGTAATGAGGTGCATCCACACTTGGCTGCTCCCCTCCCTGAGAGCCTGAGACAGACGTAGCCTAGCTGGGCTCCGGCTCGAGCTGTACCACACTGCTGTCTCCTCCACACAAGCCAGAATGGCTCTTTCATACCCAGGTGGACAAACACAATCACTGGGGCTGATACCTCAATGAGGCGTCTGCAGTTTGAAGTGGTGTGTGTGTGTGTGTGTGTGTGTATGTGTATGTGTGTGCATGAGTGCATACCCATGTGTGCGCTTGCGGGTGGAGAGAGAGTGAACAAAACAGCGCTTGGTTGTTTGCCTGTCTCTGTCTTGAGTCCTTGTTTGTCTTGCAGCTCGTGTTTGTATAAGTGATTTTCCCTGTGTGTTTGTAAGTGCATGTATATCAGGCTGAGTGGGTGTTCAATGGAGCTCGAGGAGGACCTTTGGCTCTCGTAGCCCCCCGCCAACCTCGAACTGGCCCTGGTGTCCTGCGGAGTTACCTAATGATTTCACTTACACCTCCCTTATCTGTCTGGCCCGTGTGGCAGGAACTGTCTGACGCTTCAGCCTTTACATGCCATTTGCTGCCTCATATCCTGTGAAATTCAATTGCACAGCCCGAACTGTAGCCAGAGTAGGGGGATCTCCCCTCTCTCTCGCTCTCTCTCTCTCTCTCTCTCTCTCTCTCTCTCTCGCTCTCTCTCTCTCTCTCTCTCTCCCCCCCTC